>CM036256.1:3655407-3772907 GCA_020698575.1 Bostrychus sinensis | reverse complement strand
TGTGCAAAAAAATCTCACGTGGCTTCTGAATATTTCCTGCTTTATCCACTTTTTCATGAAGCATATAATGTTCTGAATATTCTGATTTTGTGTACAGTGATTCTCAAACTTCTGACACCAAGAACCACCAGAAAATATTTATCTTTCAAATTAATAACCTTTAATGAACTAAAATGACCCTTACTGAGGACTAAACCAGGACTAAACCAGGACTAAACCAGGACTAAACCTGGACTAAGCCAGTACCAAACCAGTCCAGGACTGAACCGGAACAAAAAACTCGCCAAACAAACCAAGACTAGACTCAATTAGATCTAAACCTGGAGTAAAGCAGGTCTAAGACAGAACTAAACCAGAATAAAACAAGGAGTAAACTGGGCCTAAACCAGGACGAAGCAGTGGCCTACACTTTACAGTTAAAGCTGCACTACCTGATTTTTTTTTCCTTGTATTTTGGTAAAGATAATTATTTAGTTATTAGTGCAGCAGAACAGAAGTCAACTGAGAAAAAACTGAGCCTCTGAGGTCACTGTGGGCTGTGTTATAAGGGTTTTTGTTTTAGAGCGAGGGAAGGAACAGTTTAACCAATCACACGCTTTCATAGGACAGGAGCCCTCTGATTGGTCGAGACATCCTTTATCTATCCAGAACTAGAATCTATCAGGAATAATGTGAAGGAGCTGTGGTTTTATTTCAAAATTCATAGCTTATTCACTGTATTTATATTTTAAAGAAGTAAAAGCAGACTCCAGATGTGTGCTGTGTTATTGTGACAGCTCCTGGCTCCAGGTTTGTGTGAGACTGGGACAGAGCGATAGGAAAGAGGAGAGTATCATTCAAACTCAACATTTTTTAGACGCATCACTTTTACAGTCACAGAATCAGGTAGTGCAGCTTTAATTCGCAATCAAAGTAGAACTAACTGGAATAAAATTGTCTCTAAATTAAATTGAATCAGAACAGACTCCTGAGTACCACCAGCAGTACCTGTCCCCACTGCCGGTCCTGTACCTTTGGGGGCCCTAAGCAGGACAGGTTTGGGGGCCAAGCCTCTCAGTCATTTTTGAGACCATGTAAATGTTACTATGTAACATTTTAATTTAATTTTAGTAAAAAACTGACTGACTGTTATTCTAAGGGGACAAATGCTTTGAGACATTTTTGAATTGCAAATTCAGCAGGGGTCCCCCATGTAAACAGGAATTTAAATATAGACTGCACTGGACCTCACTTTCAGACAGACCCTCAGCAAAAATGACCTGCAACTGCAAACAGAAAAGAGACAGAATATGAATGAAACAGAGTTAGCAAACTAATCAAATAAGCAAATAATGGATAATGTTTGGGCCCTCTAATATCTGTGGGGCCCTATGCAGCTGCTTGGTTTGCCCATTTGAGAACCACTGCTGTAGATTATTTACTGCTTTGTGTTACAATAGCGCCCTCAAGTGGCAGCATGTTAACTGAAGCTTTAAAGATGATGGACCTGTCTTGCCTTGTTCTGATTTCTTTAGTGTTTCGTTACCGTTGTGGTGTGAGTGGAAATGCCGGTGGCGCTGAAGCCGGGCCCCTGGTCTCCGTCTCTGTCCTCCTGCGGTCCTCCTCGCTGGCCCTCCTGTGGACCCCCCCTGGGCCCCGCTCCCTGTCCCACAGTAGCCCGTCCTCCTCGGCCCCGAGCTGCTGGATCTCCGGGAGGGACAGCAGCTTCTCCAGGGCCACGGACTCATGTCCCAAAGGAGGGAGGCCGCCCCGGGCCCCCTCCGCGTCCTGAGAGGGGGCCCCCCTCTTGGGGCTGATGGAGAGGAGGAGCAGGTGCAGACGCTGGCGCTGGGCTGGACCAGAGGACAGAGGTGAGTTAGCAGGACGGAGATTTAAGACTCTTCTGCAGCTCAAGTCAGAGTTTTGATTCATTTAGAGACTGATCCAGTAGTGAAGACCGCTGCTTAGTCCTGGTTTAGTCCTGGTTTAGACCTGGTTTAGGCACAGTCAAGACCTGGGTTAGACCTGGTTTAGACACAGTCAAGCCCTGGGTTAGACCTGGTTTAGTCCTGGTTTAGACCTGGTTTAGTCCTGGTTTAGTCCTGGTTTACACCTGGTTTAGTCCTGGTTTAGACCTGGTTTAGACACAGTCAAGTCCTGGTTTAGACCTGGTTTAGTCCTGGTTTAGATCTGGTTTAGTCCTGGTTTAGATCTGGTTTAGTCCTGGTTTAGACACAGTCAAGTCCTGGGTTAGACCTGGTTTAGTCCTGGTTTAGACCTGGTTTAGTCCTGGTTTAGTCCTGGTTTACACCTGGTTTAGTCCTGGTTTAGACCTGGTTTAGATCTGGTTTAGTCCTGGTTTAGACACGGTCAAGTCCTGGGTTAGACCTGGTTTAGTCCTGGTTTAGACCTGGTTTAGTCCTGGTTTAGTCCTGGTTTACACCTGGTTTAGTCCTGGTTTAGACCTGGTTTAGTCCTGGTTTAGACCTGGTTTAGACCTGGTTTAGGCACAGTCAAGTCCTGGGTTAGACCTGGTTTAGTCCTGGTTTAGTCACAGTCAAGTCCTGGTTTAGACCTGGTTTAGTCCTGGTTTAGACCTGGTTTAGTCCTGGTTTAGACCTGGTTTAGACCTGGTTTAGGCACAGTCAAGTCCTGGGTTAGACCTGGTTTAGTCCTGGTTTAGATCTGGTTTAGTCCTGGTTTAGACACGGTCAAGTCCTGGGTTAGACCTGGTTTAGTCCTGGTTTAGACCTGGTTTAGTCCTGGTTTAGTCCTGGTTTACACCTGGTTTAGTCCTGGTTTAGACCTGGTTTAGTCCTGGTTTAGACCTGGTTTAGACCTGGTTTAGGCACAGTCAAGTCCTGGGTTAGACCTGGTTTAGTCCTGGTTTAGTCACAGTCAAGTCCTGGTTTAGACCTGGTTTAGTCCTGGTTTAGACCTGGTTTAGTCCTGGTTTAGACCTGGTTTAGACCTGGTTTAGGCACAGTCAAGTCCTGGGTTAGACCTGGTTTAGTCCTGGTTTAGTCACAGTCAAGTCCTGGGTTAGACCTGGTTTAGTCCTGGTTTAGACACAGTCAAGTCCTGGGTTAGACCTGGTTTAGTCCTGGTTTAGACCTGGTTTAGTCCTGGTTTAGACCTGGTTTAGACCTGGTTTAGGCACAGTCAAGTCCTGGGTTAGACCTGGTTTAGTCCTGGATTAGACCTGGTTTAGTCCTGGTTTAGGCACAGTCAAGTCCTGGGTTAGATCTGGTTTAATCCTGGTTTAGGCACAGTCAAGTCCTGGTTTAGACCTGGTTTAGACCTGGTTTAGACCTGGTTTAGTCCTGGTTTAGACCTGGTTTATACACAGTCAAGTCCTGGGTTAGACCTGGTTTAGTCCTGGTTTAGACCTGGTTTAGTCCTGGTTTAGACCTGGTTTAGACCTGGTTTAGGCACAGTCAAGTCCTGGGTTAGACCTGGTTTAGTCCTGGATTAGACCTGGTTTAGTCCTGGTTTAGACCTGGTTTAGTCCTGGTTTAGGCACAGTCAAGACCTGGGTTAGACCTGGTTTAGTCCTGGTTTAGATCTGGTTTAGTCCTGGTTTAGACACAGTCAAGTCCTGGGTTAGACCTGGTTTAGTCCTGGTTTAGACCTGGTTTAGTCCTGGTTTAGTCCTGGTTTACACCTGGTTTAGTCCTGGTTTAGACCTGGTTTAGTCCTGGTTTAGACCTGGTTTAGACCTGGTTTAGGCACAGTCAAGTCCTGGGTTAGACCTGGTTTAGTCCTGGTTTAGGCACAGTCAAGTCCTGGGTTAGACCTGGTTTAGGCACAGTCAAGTCCTGGGTTAGACCTGGTTTAGTCCTGGATTAGACCTGGTTTAGTCCTGGTTTAGTCCTGGTTTAGACCTGGTTTAGACCTGGTTTAGGCACAGTCAAGTCCTGGGTTAGATCTGGTTTAGTCCTGGTTTAGACACAGTCAAGTCCTGGGTTAGACCTGGTTTAGTCCTGGTTTAGACCTGGTTTAGTCCTGGTTTAGACCTGGTTTAGACCTGGTTTAGGCACAGTCAAGTCCTGGGTTAGACCTGGTTTAGTCCTGGTTTAGATCTGGTTTAGTCCTGGTTTAGACACAGTCAAGTCCTGGGTTAGACCTGGTTTAGTCCTGGTTTAGACACAGTCAAGTCCTGGGTTAGACCTGGTTTAGTCCTGGTTTAGATCTGGTTTAGTCCTGGTTGAGACACAGTAAAGTCCTGGGTTAGACCTGGTTTAGACACAGTCAAGTCCTGGTTTAAACCTGGTTTAGTCCTGGTTTAGACACACTTTTGTCTATTAAAACTGGGAGCCAAATATTTTCTGAGGTGGTACTTGTTGTAAAAAGTTTGGGAAATTTTTATTTGTCATAAAAACTTTGAAAACTTTATATTTGTGTCATTGCTCCTGTCTGCTTCTCCAAACTGGTGCTGACAATAAGCTGCAGGTAATGCGTACATACTTTCACTTTTACTTTTACTTTGTATTATTATTGAGAAGTAACAGTACTTGAACTTAAGTACTGTTAGCTCTGCATTACCACATACAACTGTAAATACAGAGAAGTACATTTTAGATTGCGTCCCGTCTGGTTTGTGCTTTTGTTTCTGGAGCCCCGTAATTGTTCCGTGTTGCCGGACCGTACCCAGACTGAGCCAGGGGATCCGGAGCATGCGGTTGACCTCTCGGGACGGGGAGCGGCTGGCGGGACGGGGGTCTGAGGGCAGCTCAAAGTTCAGGATGAACATGATCACCAGGCCGTCCTCGTTCTTCACAGGGACCACGTCGATGATGCAGTGGAAACACTCGCCTGCAGAGAGGGACAGGTTACTCAGCACACGGCCACCAGAGGGAGACACCACACAGGAAATACTCAGAGCTGCAGACACGATGAGAGAATCAGTGGCGTTATTTTGTTAAGAAATATCATTCTTACATAACTGGAAAAGCAAAATATTTGTATCTCCCATCATGAAAAAAAATCTCAAGTTCAGTTTTCTTTTAGATATCATGGAGCTAAATTATGGAGTGAGTACAGAAATAAAATGGAATTATTATCAATATCAAACAGCAAAAAGAATCTTTTGCTTGCAAGAACAAAAATTGTAAATGAAATAACAGAAATAAATATAAAGACATGGCAGTAAAAATATATAACACAATACAGCGCATCAAAAATATTAATTAACATAATTATGATGTAGTTTTAATATTAAAATGATCTATCTACAATATTACGGTGGTGTGATATTTTGTAATTAAAGGTGTAGAAAGAAAGGGAAAGGCTGAGTTAATGTAAGGTGCTTTTGTTTGTTGCTGATTTTTTGGTTGAATTTTTCTGACATTTATTTATGAACTGTGAATCCAAACAGGGCTATTTGTTTCTTAATAGAGCGGTCTATGGCAGATACTGTCCTTAATTTTCTGGACTTTGGGCTATGGCTTTATAGGTTTCTGCCACATGCCGTCACTTTTTTTTCTTTCATATACTGTATTGTGTTTGTTTCTTCCATGTTTTTTTTTTTTTTTTTATGTGAGAGCCACAATTCAAGCACAATGTAGTTTCCAGCACAAAGAAAAGGTGTGGTGTTATCTGGATTACTGAGAAGCTCCAAAGCTACAAGATAAAGCTAAAGTCTCTTGGATGACTGATAAAACATCTTCAGCTCTGAAAGCAAAGTCCAGATAACTTCTGTTTAACCCCGAGAGCCTGGATGCCTGAGAGTCTTCACACAGAGAAGAAAAATGACGCTGAACTGTCAGAGAACTGTGACAGAGTGAAGGACAGAGCAGGTCTAGGTTAGCGCTGTGTGGATTAGCCACATGCTAACGTATCTGAGGAGTGCAACAGGAGGACCATCTGCTGCAGACAGCTTTAGACAACACTGACTCAGTTTTATACAGCGGCAGAGACCAGGCTTTACTCAGAACTTGTATCACAGAGCAGTATCAGGACCAGGGGTTCTCAAACTGTGGGACCTGTACTTACAGAAGTCTTCCTGTTTTAGTCCTGCTCTGATTATGGATTACGTTTGAGGTTTAGACCACTTAGTCCTTGTTTAGATCTGTTTTTCTCTTGGTGTAGACCCTGTTTAAACCTGGTTTAGTTCTGGTTTAATTCCAGGTTTTTTCCTGGTGTAGTTCTGGGTTAGTTCTCATGATCTGCTTTAAATCAGTTCTGAAAAATGAAGAAGGCATTTTTAGAGAAGGTTTTTATTGGGCCAAGAAAGAAAGTATTAGTTTTTGTTTTAAAGAAACTATATTCTGCTTGGACAGCAGCAGGTTTTACAGCCTGTAAAAACATTATGTGACTAAAATAGAACATTTTAATAAGAACTCTACTGCTGTCATAAAGAGACAGGTGAAGAGACCAGCAGAAGGCAGCTCTGCCACGTCCTTTTTGAACAGAAACAGAAAAAAAAAGAGCTTTTGACTTTCTTAAACGTTGTGTGGCACCATTTTACTCCAAAAGTAAAAATGTCTGTGAGGAAACAGTGGAAACAGAGCTGTGCGCCATTTTTTTGGATAAATGACTGAGAGCAGACTGGATGTAGAGGGCTTGTTGTTGATTGGTCAATGCTTCCTGGAGTGGGCGGGGCTTCACAGGAGAGCAAACGAGCATTCTGAGGCCTCAGAAACTCAGCACCAGAGAATACAGAATTAAACAGAACACAACTCCAGGTGTGTTTTTGATGAGGGAACATTATAACATGGCAGAAAACTTAAAAATGTTGATTTTGCATAATATAGACCCTTTAAATATATTGCTTAAACGCATGTATGAAGTATTAGTTTATTAGTTTAATGGAATAAAGTAAGTTGTTGGTTTAGGCTGCGGTGAGAGTGAAGGTCAGAGCTGGTCTTTAGGGACAGCAGACTCAAAAACAGGATGATAGTTTCATTAGAGCATAAGCAGCGTATCAGCCCAAAGAGGTGATAAACTGAGGGATTAGAGATGAATGGAAAAGCCAGATTATCCCGACCTCACACTCTCGCTCACTCCGTGTTTCCTCGGATCACATGACACGGATCACGTTACATCGCTTCCTCCTCGGTGAGCGTCTGTGTGCAGACGTACGAAGGTCAGAAAACAGGGATGTGCCACGATGTGAAGAAGTGGCTGAGGAGTGCAGCTGAAAAAGGCTCGCCTCAGCAAATCTTTCACACGGCTGCTTTAGGAAGTTTTTACACCGGATGCCCTTACCTGGGTTTAATAGCTGGGTGGTTGACGCGATGCCCACTTTTTCTGTAATCAATTTAAAAGTTTTGCAATGTTTTTCCTCCTCAAAAATTCTATCAGCAGTGCAACACAGGGTCTACTACAAAAGCTTTGCAGTTTTAGAAAGAAGTTGTGTGCATGTATTTTAACTTTAAACTGTAAAATGTCCTGCGGTGTGACTGGAACATTTTCAAAATACAAAACACAAACATTTCCAAAATTAGTCTCCAGTGTCTGGGACGGTTCATAAAGTTTTTGGCATAATGTCAAACATGCACTTTACTAAAACAACACTTTTAACTCCACCTGAATCCTACAATAATGATTCAAATCAGTTTAATCTTGTAATCAGAATGATGTCCTGCGGTGTGACCTGAAAGTTTTTAAACAGAGAGCTTCCATCTGTCATTTACAGAGCAGACAGACTCTGGAGCTAAGGCTGGGAGATAATTATTTAGTATTTAGTTATTTTATTGTTAATTTTAGTAAAATCCTCAACTTCTCAAAAACTGTTAACGTGTGTCTGTTTGGTGTGTGACAGCTGAATTTTTTATGTTGAAAATATTTTTTATGATGGGACAGTGATATATGTATTAAGTTAGCACTACAGACTGCAGTGACTTTTTCTGTCACACCAATATTCGCCACATTTTGGCATTGTCAAATATGTAGAAATAAAAGTTACTCTTGAAATTATGAATGGCTTACAAATAACTCTCTTTACACTTTTTATGAAACTGATTTATATTTGAAATTATTATTTAATATTCTTTGTATTTCAATGTATTTCAGGATAAAAAAAGTTACATCTTCAAACGTCAACCATTCAGTTATAAATGAACATACTGGTGGGGTTGAACAGTGGCAGAGTGGTTAGTGCTCCTGCCTCTCAGCAACAGTAAAATGGTTTGATCCCACACCTGAGTGGAGTCTACCTGTCCTCCCTGTGTTACTGGGAGTTCTCTGCTCCTCCTGCCGCCTCTGTCCAACCACATGTGCAGGAGAACTGAAGGCTCTGGATGTCCCAGAGTGAATCACTGTGACAGTGATGAATGGTTGTCTGTCTGTGTGTGGCCGTTGTCCATAAAAACCAAGAATTTTATGTTCTTGTGCAGCCGCCCAGAGAGGACAAATTGGGGATTTTTTTTCTAACTCAATCAACGTGCACAACGGCTTCAAACATTAATGAAATAAAATGACTTTCAAAAGTTTAAAAGTGACTTCACCCTCCACCTATTTCCTGGGTTTATTCATGAACAGCAGCATGTCCCTGCTAACCTGGTGAGCCAGCCTCTACTACTTCCTTTCCAAAAGCAGGACAGTTTGGTTCCACTCTCGCAGCGAAGCGTTTCAGTTTGGAACTGGTCTATCACAGACGTTTATCTGCAGCACGTCTTACAAATATGGAAGCAGAGCTAATTTAATAACTTGTCCTCTTGGATTAATGGTGTTTAATGCTTTCCTTCGTCTCCTGTTGGTTCTGCTGAAGTCCTCGTTGTTGTTCAGTCCTCTGTGGGATTTTTGTCTTCGTCCTGTTTCCATTTTAACAACAGTAAAGTCCCTCTGACGTCCCACGTAACCACCACATTCAAACAAACCCACTTTTTCTTCCACAAGTCTTTGTACAACTGGCTTCTGCTGCTGTCCCTGTTCACAAATAAGGACAGAGCTGCTCACAATACACAGGATTCTGAGGTTTTATGGCAAAATCAGTAACAATCCACCATGTTCCATCCATCCTTTGTTTCTCTGATTGGTTACTCCGCCTGTCATTGTTCCGCCCAGAGAAATGAAATTTAAGCAAAGGGACCAGACTAACTTTTGTGTAAATTTTATGTTTGCTCTCCTCTTCCCTTTCCCTTCAAGTGTTCTCTAGCACTTCCAGGTCAACACTGTAAATCAGAATTTGTTCTTAATGTTCTATGGCTATGTCCCTGCAGGGCTACCGTAGCGTTTTACGTGTTATAAAAGGAGGAGGAGCTAGAGGTATGGGATTGCAATCTATACTTTTGGCACCAGATGGTACAACTACAAACATTATCCCCAGAGTGGCGCTCCAAATATTTAGTTATTACTCCAAACTGACTAAAGCTGGGGACACACTACACAATTTTTTGCCAGATTTTATAACGATTCCCAGTTGTGTCGAGTCTGTAGCAGTCAACACTGCTGCAGGGAATCATAATCACCAGTCGGCCCTGAAATCCGTTAGTGTGTGATGTTCAAAGACTTGAATCGGCACAAAAACCCGGCCTGACGTCAGTCGCAAGCAATCAAACACCGACTCTGGAGCACACTCCTGTAGTGTGGGCTGTTTACATCCAACTGGGAATTCATGGAGTCCAGCGGCCGATGAAAAACAGCTGATGGGACACAGGAAACAGCGTCAGAGAACGAAGACGAAGCAACAGGAAGCAGCGGGAAAATATAAACGGAATTAAGAAGAAGAAGACAAACAACGATGGCAAACACCGAAGAAAGTCGAGCGCTACCGAAGCAAAACTGGATACATAGACGTTTTTTCTTTTTCCTTTTTTCAAACAGATAGCTGCACACACAACAGCAACAGCGACCCAGGTAGCTCCATGTTTGTTTACCATTTAACGGTAGTTCTCGGGAGTTCCCTGCGAGAGTTTGCTACTTTGGTTGGCGACAGTTGCGGCCTCAGCAGATCTTGTAGTGTGTGAGGCGCAGTCTTTCAGTCGTCAGAACTAAATCTGCTGAAACCAGTCGTTAGTGTGAGCTCCTGGTCTTTTCATCTGTAACAACTGAGAAAATCGTGTAGTGTGTCCCCAGCTTAAAACAATGTCCACTCCTTTTGTTAGCAAAGGATACAACGTCTAAAAGCTAATGCTTGGGAACGTCCAGCATCGTCACTGGACTCCTTCTGATCATCTCAGTGCTTAAACTTCTGTCACTCCAAAACAGTCAGCTCATTTATCCATCTTCCCAAAGGAAGTTTTCCTTAGATACATTATTTTAAGTCATAAAACCTGAAATACTAATACAAAGAAGCTCAACACTATTTCAGAAAGTCTACAAAAAGCAGAATATGGGACATTTAATGTTCATGTTGTTCCTATACTCTGTGCCCCTCCTGCTCTCTGAACAATTAGTCTGAATACTGAATGTTTCTCCGCAGCTCTCATACGTGACCTCTGACCTCCGCCTCATTAAATGCACAGTTACATGTTTATTAGAGTTCAGATCAATACAAAGCCGTGTCCACTGACTTCTGGTTTGTGTACGTTGAAGTAGAAAACTCGTTTGTTCCCACCTCCACTGGGGAATAGGTCCGGCTGAGGAACGGATTTCATTTAACAGAGATGGAGAAACAGTCGAAAGTCATTATGTGTGCTGTGCTGAATTATAGAAGATGATGATGAATTATGGCCTAAAATAAAACAATGGTTGGCGTTTATAAATGTGGCAGCAGAAATTATACAAAAAAAGGAAGATTAGATGTAACTAAATGGAAATTGTAGCTATGTACGTCAATTAAAATTAAATACCTGGGCTTTTCAATGATAAGTCATTGTTTTCCATCAAATTAAAGCAGAACTCAGCAATATCTTGTTTCTTTGCCTCATTTTCTTCAAAATACTCCTTCTACAGTTTGGAGTAAAGCACAATTGTAAATTCTCAGAAGTCCAGCTGACTCCTATGTGACCGAGACTCAAGACTTCCGTGGCTCCGGGTCAGTGACGTTCAGACTTTAGAGTGTCGGTTTTGGTCCAGAGACAGCAGGGGGCGATGCAGGACGCTTTATTTACCCCACAACAACTCATTTAACCACCACACAGACTCCGAATTTAAGGTAGAAAAGTTACTCAGTTCCGCTTTAAAGGCTGCAATACATTTTTCAGTGGACACACTTTGCTTGTATGTGTACCCAGGACTTCTTATTTACTGGCTGCATTTAGCTTGTTCATCAAAAAGAAGAGGAAAAACAGACAACAACTGAAAAGGCTCCTGCAGTTTGACTCTTCTCTGGAATTTTTAAAGGAAAAAACATTAAATAGATAATTAACCTGACTAGTTTTGTTTAAATTTAGTCCTGTGTCCTAACTAGGGCAGGACTAACTTGCTAGTTGTTTAGGGTTAGTCCTTGTTTGTTCAGTCCTAGTTTAGTCCTGTTCTTGTTGTGTTTGCACACCTGTCTGGACAGAAGTTTGGTCCGTGTAGTAATAGTTTGAGAATCACTGGTTTAGTGCATTATATTTCAATTCAAAATAAATACAAGTTTAGACTTAACTACAGAAAGACAGGACAGGCTGCTTGACCTAAAAATACATATTATATTATTGTAAGCTAAAAGTCCAATATTATGGTTTTCTCATTCTTTTTGAAACAGTATTGGGCTCCAGTATTTCAGGTTTTATAACTTAAAATAATGTATGGGGACAGTGGGGAATGGACAGAGAATAAAATGTCTATTTATCACAGCTGTTAGCGACATGATGCTAACAGATAGCTAAATGACCTGACTGCTACGTAGTGATGGAGGTTTAAGGCTGAAATGATCAGAACGAGTCCGGTGACGGTGTCTGGGCTTTAGAAACGCGCAGGAGCACTTCCTGGTTTCATGTGTCTATGTAGAGCTGTGAGACCGAGCGTTTTCAGCTCTGGAGAAGGGCAGTGCCTCAGCATACAGGATTGCTCCAACAAAATACTACTCCAGGTCTGTTGTTGAGGAAGCAGCAACATTATAACATAATCAAAAGCTCAAAAAAGTTGATGTAGCAGAATAGAAGAACTTTAAGTCCCTCTATAGCGAATAAATAAAGCCAAGATGAGTAACAGAAAAAGTAAACAACATCATCAGAAGCCACTGCCTGGTAAACACGCTGTAATTTCAGACATTAAGAGCTGGTATTTTTAACCTGCGCTACAGCGGAGCTATCGACCCAGCTCCAAAAGCCTCCTCTGATATCATCATAACTCAATGAAGAGGCCATTCATAGTAGTCTGGCTGCTGTGGATTAATTATGGATGAACATAACGGTTTCCTTTAGGTTTACACTGAAATCTGACTCAGGAGAGAAGGATCCTGGGAGAAAAGGAGACGCACAGTGACTTTGGGGTTTAGACTTTCAGTGGATATTTGAAGTGGGGTTGTTCGTGGTAGCTTTATTCTGTCTATGGAAGTGCACAGTGGCAGAGTAGTTAGCCTCTCAGCATGAAGGTTGAGGGTTTGATCTTTGTACAATTTCTGCCCCGTGTTACTGTGGGGTCCCTCCTCCAAACACACACACACAGGTGAACTGGAGACTCTAAACGTCCCAGAGTGAATGAATGAGAGAGTGAATGGTCGTCTGTCAGTCTGTGCCTCCAGTGTCAGCCCTAAAACTAAAACTGAGGAGGGTGAGAACTATCATGCAAGCACTATGGTAAAAACCTGGGAGTTTGTTTGACCCCTAGGTGGCATGGTGGCTAAGAGGTTAGCACTCTCCCTTCACAGCAAGTAGGTCCCGGGTTTGATTCCTGAGCTGTGTGGGGCCTTTCTGTGTGGAGTTTGCATGTTCTCCCTGTGTCTGGGTGCTCCTGTTTCCCCCCCATCAACCTCAAAACATGCACAACAGGCTAATCCTCCAGCCAGGCACTGCTGGCCAGGATCTGGACCTGGATTAAGATCTGCTCCTGACAGGTTTTCCCACTGAAGGATGGGTCAAATGCAGAGAACAAATTTCCCTGCAGAGACAATAAAGTCTACCTTAACCCTGTGTGACCCCACAATGTTCTGTCCATTCTTGTGCTTGTGCTCCGGCTACTGACTCCTGCTTTTATTCTGAGGGAAAACATACTTTGGGACATACAGTGAAGCCCAAAATGATTCATACTCCTGGTAAATTCTGACTTAAAGTTACTTTTATTCAACCGGAATTTATTTGACCAGAAATGACTCCCAAAAGATAAGACAATGTACAAGAGGTATAACTGTGGAAAAAAATATTTCTTAGCTTTTTTTTTCCGGTCAAAAAAAAACGTGCTGGTTGAATAAAAGTAAGTTTAAGTCAGAATTTGCCAGGAGTATGAATAATTTCGGGCTTCAGTGTAAGTAGAGTCCCCAGACCTCCCAGTAAACCCCCCCAGTAAAACAAAACTGCACATTTCAGAGTGGCCTTTTATTGTGGCCAGTCTGAGGCACACCTGGGCAATAATCATGCTGTCTCATCAGCATCTGGATATGGCACACCTGTGAGGAGGGATGGATTATCTCGGCAAAGGAGAAGTGCTCACTATCACAGATTTGACAGATTTGTGAACAATATTTGAGAGATATGGTTATTTTGTGTATGTAGAAAAAGTTTCAGATCTTTGAGTTCATCTCATGAAAAATGGGAGCAAAAGCAAAAGTGTTGCGTTTATATATTTTTGTTCAGTGTAATTAGTGCATTACTTATTTCTTATAATAATACAAATATTTCCCACTAGCTACCTAAAACATATCACAGATAACACTGCTAAACTGTACATAAAATTACCTTTGTTATAATAAAGGTTTTCTGAGGGAGAAGCCCCAGACCCCTGAAATAATGTGCAACACCTAAAGAACACATTCATAAGATGCTCAACAGACTTTAACATATTTAAAGCTGGCTTTTGGCCGTACTGGCAGCCATCGCTGGCTTGTTGTTCTGGTTGAATGGGACGTGTTGCTTTTTCATGAGAACAGAGACTGCAGGGACACTGGGTCTGTTCTCCCATTCTTTCAAGGCTGATTTTTCACCAAGATACACCAGGAGCTGCTGCAGGGGCTTTATTCATCCTGCAACAACTCATTTAATCATCACACTGAAACTGTTTATTTAGGGGAAAAATATGCATTGTCTCAAACTGTATCTCTGTTGCTTTGTTTCTATAGTAATTAAAAGCTCATGTGGTGGTCGTGACTTTGACCAGCAGCAGATAAAGAGTGAGGCTGTGGGAAGCTCTCGCGGCTTTAGGCTCGCGGCTTTGTTTAGTTCAGATAGTGATTAATACAAGGTTAGAGGGTCCTCTCCAGATCCAGCACTAATTACACTGAAGGTCAGCCCCACATCATACAGAGATCACTGAGACGTCACACAGCTCTGCAACACGGACCATTCATCTTCATAACTCTGCCGAAAACAGGCAACGTGACTTTTATTACGGTGAGATCATCAGAGACACAGGCTCCAGTACAGACCTACTGTAGATCAGAGCAGCAGCATCTCAGCTTCACAAAGAACTGGGCAAAGACGTTATTCTAAAGTAAACTCTAACCACAGAGAGCCAGTTTACTCTGGCCAGACTGGTGCTTACTCGTGCCAGTCCCAAGCCTCGGTAAATGGAGATCTAAAAACCTATGACAAATGTGAATCATGTCATTAATCTATATGACAGTGGTGGAGATGGTTAGGGGCAGATGATCCACTTTGGTGAACCCAAAGGGAAAAAAATATATCAGATAATATAGCCACAATAAAATCTGTTCAAAATATATTTACTGGTATTACACATATTATGTAGTTATATGGTACTCTCCTTCACCATGGTCTCCATAAGGTTTCTTCTTTTTTCCCTCAGCTGGGTTTTTTAGGAGTTTTTCCTAAGAAGAAGGAGGAGGTCTAGTTTAGTTGCTAGGTACAAAAATAAAATTGATTTGGTACAAAATAATGAATGTATAAAGACCAAAACCAGCACTAAACCAGGTCTAATCTAGGATTAGACTAAGTCTAATCTAGGACTAAACCACGAATGAAACCAAGACAAAACCAGGACTAAACCAGCTCTAATCTAGGATTAGACTAAGTCTAATCTAGGACTAAACCAGGAATGAAACCAAGACAAAACCAGGATTAAACCAGGTCTAAACCAGGACTAATCTAGGACCAAATCAGGACTATGCCTTAACCAGGATGAACAATGTTCTACTTCAAATTTAAGCCCAAACCAGGGCAGGAATAAAACAGAAATAAAACTGGCTCTAAGTTAAACTAAATCACTCCTGCGTACCACCAGTGGTACCTGTACCACAGTTTGAGAACCACTGATCACACTGCTGTATTTTGCTAAGTCACAGTTCCAGGTTGACGGCCAGTCCAGGTTTGACCAATTGTTCTATTCCCTTTACACTGACCATTTCTCCAAACTCACTTAATCCTGGGACATTTTTTCTCGAGTGAAGTGTGACCTGAGCTGCCGTCTCGAACGGTAAATGGACTGACTTTATGCAGCGCTCCGACCCTGAGGAGCAAAACACCCACCGGTGTGATTTATGAGAGTAAAGAAATATCTATTCACTTTATTTTCAGGCTACGGGGGAACAAATTAGATTAAGGTGGGCCTCTATAGCGTTTTCATTTAAATAATGGGAAACGCTGCTGGCACACAGCACTTTACATCAAGAACACATCCATCCATTTGATTACACAGCAGAAAGTGCAGTGAGAACAGAGAAACTTAATACGACTGATCATATGTGACGCACAAAAGCCCGTGTTGTTCATTTTACATTGATAACATTACAAGAAAGTGATTCTGTAAAACCTGATACACTGCAACACAGGATTCATAAAAATAACATAGAGCTCCATTCAGTCCAGGCATTTGCAGCAGAGGGTCAAAGTAACTAAGTAAAGTACTAAGTAAACTAGTTATACATGAGAGGAGCACTGGCATCATTAGGTCGGCTGTCACATGATCTCTCTGGGTCTGAGTCTGCATGTGCTCCCCGTCTTACTGTGGGTTCTCTCCGTTAGAAAACACTCGAGTAAGTCTTTTTGTCAGCTGACCCGCGATCACAAACGATGAGGCTTTTATGCCCCATAACTGTCAGTAAATATGTATAAGTTGTGACGGTCCCCTCTTAATTAATTTATTTTTTTAATTATTTATTGGTTTATTTTACAGGGACAATGTACATTCAATAACATTTCTGTAAATGCACCAGCTATTTTTCATCTGCAGTCCCTGGCCAGTTGTTAAAAAGTCATCCTAAAACAAAATACATCACATTAGAATAAACATTTCATAAAACTGTAAAATCTATATAGATAAAATTCATTGAAAGGACAGATAAACGAACAGGTTGGCAGTGGAGGGTGCAGTCTGGACATAGGAGATTAGTGTTGGTGCGTCTGATTGTCTATGAACCAGTTTTTTAATTAATTTTGAACACGTTGTATGTGGCCATTTCCCTAAAGCTCACAGGGACAGAGTTCACTCAGGAGCAGCTCTGGCTGAAAATGACAGGTGACCAAATGCACTTCTCCTGAGTGGAACAATGCAGTCACCTCTTGCCGTACCCCTCGTTGGCCGATATGAAGCTGTTCTTTTAGTTACAAACTGTCCAAGTGGAAAAGACAGTCCAGCAGTAATTTTAAACATTAAACACAAACTGGCAAATTTAACCATGTTTTCCCAACTCAAAAGCTTGTATTTCTGTAAAATTGTACAATGAGGCTAAGGCAATGGTTTTCTGTCCAGTATCTTTATGGTTCTTTAAACATATTAAGATTACATTGTTCTAAAGTATTAGTGTTTTGTTTGTATTAAGGCGCATGGCAGGAAGCTTCCTGGGAATGACTAGGGCCGAGTGAATTACCACTACCACCATTTAGGATTTAGTTTGTCGAAAATGTGAAAAATATAGCTACCTTGACATATGTAAAAAAAAAAAAAAAAAAAAAATCAGTAAATACTAAGCAGACAACAATTAACTTTCATGCAAAACAACTTTTAGTTTAAAACTGAATTCATCACAAAAGAAACAATGCAAATAACAAATAGATAAATACACAGATAGAAATATTGCAGTAGCTCTGTACTGCTAGTACTAAAGTACCTTCTGACTACTGTGTGTCTGAGCATGAGCTCCTCGTCTCTTTCTGTTTATGTATGACTCTCTCTTGAGCTTGTACTCTTCTTCTACTTTTTCTTATCAGTTTTTTTTAGGTTGGCAAACAAAAAGAGCTTGTTCATTTCAATTCGAGAGTTAAAAATAAAAACAGAATCACTCGCACGCCACTCTGACTCGGATGTCATCGTTCAAGTTGAAGAGCCATTCAAAAGATCCGCATCACTCGTGAACGTCACATCTCTCGTGCTCGCTCTCTCCTCTCACACTCTGTCTGACCACTGACCGTGACCCGACCACCTCAGTTCAGCATCTTCAACCCTGCACATCACCACACTTGCACACACACACACACACACACACAACCACATTACAGACAGTCCATGTAGTTATTTACTATTATTCATTTTTTGCTCAATAAAAGAGCTTAACACGTTTGTCCGTGTCTCTCCATCTTGTTTGTTACGGCTCATCTGGCCGGGTTGTAACAAAGTACTGACTTTTACTGAAAACTTTATGAGAATGGCTCCAGAAAACCACAGTATGTTGCAGACTGGAGCTATGATTTCCTCTGCTGTTTACTCACTGTGTGGCCTGCAGTGCACACAGCGCTGTTTGCTGGACAAATACGGGTACTACAGTTTATTCACGCCTCAACGTTTCGTGTAAATCCGAACTGAAGCGGCACAATGGACCCTGAGAGTTAAAAGTGGTCTATCTGTGTCTCTGTGTCAGCCCTCAGTCCAGGGTGTGTCCCGCCTTAACCCCATTGTTAAAGAGATCTCCACGACTCCTAACAGAAAAAAGCAGAGGAACGTAAATGAATGAATGAATTAATAACAAAACAGCATTTTTGGCTTGCTTCTCTTGCAGTCAGAAGGTCCTGGGTTAGGTAGTAACAGATTTTACTGTGGTACACCTGAAATTTTCCTTATCTCGCTCTCTCATTATTGTTTTTATTGAAAGGGAAAACTGGTCTAACCCTAAGTGAGCACTGCGAGAGGAGAAGCACAGCCATGTTTCGTTTTGAGCACTCGTTCTTGCTTAGGATTCAGCAAATTTATGAACTGCACTCATTTTGTTTAAAATATCTGCCTATGTGTGACGTTTAGACCACTGCTAAGTCCTAGTCCTGATTTTCTTCACGTTTAGTCCTTGTCCCGGGTGAGACCTGCTTCAGTCCTGGTCTAGTCCAGTTTTAGTCCTTGTTTACTACAGAATTAGTCCTGATTTAATACTGATTTAGTACCTGTTTTGTCCTTATTTAGTAGTTCTCATTGTAGTCTATTAAAGATTGTGAATCCGAACATTTTTAAAGTTCCTTGGTGTGAAAAGTTTGAGGATCACTGGCTTTGTGTACACAGTAATAAAAAAAAACCTCTTTACCAATAGAACAAAGTGAATATGATGTAATAAAAACATGAGTGAGCTGTTTTGGGCCTGTCTCTGAGGAGGGATAGTCTAAAACACAGCGTCTCATTGATCCGGTGGTTATTGATTGGTTGTTGCTGGTTTTCTCTGGTCGGTTTGTAATCTGGGGGAGCAGATGGATAGGTCCTCTGAGTCCTGCTCTCTCCACAGTCACTGAGTAATAAAACTGAAGATGGACATCAGAGCTGAGTTAGGCAACGTCTGGGCGGTCTGGGGAGTGAATGTAACTGGATGCACCAAAGAGAACATTTATGTCCTATTTTAAAGGTTTTAAAGCGACACCTAGAATTTTCCTTATCTGTCTATCCCCATATTGTTTTTAATCGGAAACTGGACAAACACTGAAAAATACTAAAACATGACATCAATCTGGAGATTAAAGATGACCCTAAACTCTGCTGGTCTGGACATGGACACCAGAACCTTCTTGCTGTGAGGCAGGAACCTGTTTATCACCATCCACATTAAACTACTGACCAAACATACACTGTACTAGGGCTGCACAATATATCGCAAAATTATCGTTATCACAATATCAGCAAATGCAATATCCGTATCGCAAGAATCTAAATATATCGCAATAATGCTGTGGTCTTCCATCTGACAGAGATTTACACTGAAGAATCATTTTCCACCAGAGCCTTAAAAGAACATGTGTTGTGACTAAATAAAAATGTTTAAAAAGTCCAGTTTTAGTGGTAATTTAATTAATTTAGTCACAGCTTAGCCTTGTTTTATTCCTGGTTTAGTCTGTGTTAAGTTTTGATTTTGTAAATACAGGAACTTACATTTTTGTGAAATGCTCTATTTTCAAATATCGCAATAATATCATTATTGCAATTTTCAACATAGTTATCGAATATCGCATGTTTTCTCCATATATTGCAGCCCTACACTATACTACAAAAAGTATTAGCTCTGAGCTAATAGTGTATAACATTTTGGAAAAGAGAGCAGTGAATTTTTAAAATCTAATCTGAAATTCTATTTTTCTACAAATTTCTTCATTCCACAACCTGCTAGAATAAGCACTTTCGCACAGAACGGTTGTAGGAACCTAGTTATAGGAACCCACAGCCAGGACCCTTTTGCCAGCTCACTTTCACACTGCAGGTAGCGCCCAGATAGGAACTCTGTGACATAATTACTGTGACAGTGTGGGACATAGTGTGTAAGGGAGTGGGAACGACAACATATAATGTCCAGGCTTCGGGAGTTTACAGAAAGAGTGAGGACACAAAAATCCAGTGACAGTTGTGCAGCTTTGTTTTATGGCAGTACAAAGGAAAGCCCAGCTCTGCGACAAAAGATACAAGAGTTGAGTCTAAAAAGCCTTAAAATGAGAGGCTTGTATGTCTGTTATGAGTAAACATATAAAGTGAAATGTTACAGACAGTGGTGTTCATGTACAAACGTTACTTACATCTCTAACTACGTAACTACGTCAACAAAGGTTAGAGGAACTATGGTGCCAGCTGGCTGATGCAAGCACAAATCTTCTAACCTAATAAAGCATCTATGTTCAACCCCCAACCAAAACATTTTAATATTTTTCAATTAAAGATTTTTCAAGATGACAACAAGATCCACAATAAAACAGGATCCTCAGAAGGTTATAGGAACTGCTAAAGTACACGCCAAAGTAAAAAAAAAGTTTGTATTTTTTTATGTACGACTACAACTTCTACTTTTATCACAACCACTGCTACTACTCATGAAAGTACTATTACTGCTATTACCACCAAGGCTGCAATTGTGGCTGTACTATCCATTTTGCCTCCAAGATTAAAGAATACTTTTAATAATTTAGAAACTTTATACATTTAGTAGAGTAAAAATAAAAGTAAAAAACTAAAAAATGTATTCAGAAAAGGGCAGTGATTAAGTAACCACAAAGTAGTTTCCTCATCAAATAGACCTAAGTTATTTGAGTGAAAGTCTTTCTTTCCACCTCTGCTCTGTGACAACAAATCTTCAAAGACTCTCAAAGTAGCATCGTCACAACTTTTGTAACAAACAAGCACTGCATCAAAGGTCTTCAGTTTCAGCCATGCTAAAATACTTAATATAAATGCTAAAATTCAGCAAAAAGTAATATCTGGTCATGGCCTTATTTAAATTCATGGCTTTTTTTTTTTTTTTTTTTACATTACATTAATATACCATTTAGCATTAAAAGTGCTTTGTCAGCCTTTGCACCACTCCTCCTCAACCCTGCTCTGCCTCTGGCCGTCACACAAAAAAAGCAATAAAAAATACACTGGAAAACATAATATCAAAGGTTATGCTCTTAGAGTGAGAGATGAAATGTTAATATGGACTCCAATAATCTATGACGGTCCATCTGTGGAGCAAAAATACTCGACGTTATAGGAATAATGCTCCTTCTATGACTATGAAGAATTTGAGACCTCCGTGCCTCCAGGAAACTGCGGGCCAATATAGTCTTCTGCCATCCCCAGAGTTCATAATGTGATATGGATACAGCCCGAGACCAATACAGATGGGAACTGTGAGCCGCCTTGTCCTAAAGAAGAAGTGAGTGAGAAAAATGGTGCAAGCTAAACGGCTGATGTATGTCTCAAAGTGTAGGGTTTGAGCTTTTCTTCATTATTTCTGGTGTCTACCTTAAGGTCACGGGTGCAGTGTGTGAAAGCACATACAGGCCGCTCGGTCAGGAAGAAGACAGCACCCATTTGTTTACAGCACAGGGCTAGACTCCTAAGGAAACTAATATACAGTCAGTACTTTATACATAGATATCAATGGTAGCATCTAGCATCGCATGATATTAATCCTGGTGTGTGTGTGTGCCATTGTTAGTAGGCAATATTTAAACTTTTGCAATGATGACAGGAGCCTATTTTATGTTATCATGTTACAGGGAAAGCTCATTTAATCCTAGGCTAACTATCAGCTTCGTTCCCTACAACGCTGATACTGAATGAACGAACAAACAAAACTTAAACAAGATGCAAACTCAGCAGGTCTCTTTGTAAACTACTTCACTCTATTCTCCGGACGGCTCCATCAGCACACAACTGTCTCTTCTGTTTTGAGCTGTCACTCCGTCAAAGCCAGTGAAAGGCGCTGTGCTGTCAGTCAAAATCTTCCATCAGCTCCTCCAATCATCATCGATCTGCAGCGTCACGGCCCGCCCACTGCTCAACTGACTCCCAGGGAAGCTGAGCGTCCATGGGTGGGACAATTTTTGGCTCATTTATCCAATCAGCATCCAACTTTTTTGTAATAAAAAAAAACAAATGCTCAGTTCTCTCCCATAGAGATCCACTGAAGCTTGCCGTCAGTAGAGATTTACAGCGTCCAAGCTGCTCTGGAGTGAGAGGAGGATCACGGAGTCAAATGTATTTATTTTTGTTCTGCTAAATCAACTCTTTTTTTAGCTTTTAACCACGTTATAATGTTGTTTCCTACTCAAAAACCGACCTGGAGTAGACTTTTTTTTATTTACATATGTTTGAGTAATCCTGTATGCGTCTGCTGGTCTCTGATGATGTTGTTTACTTTTTCTGTTACTCACCACGGCTTTATTTAGTGGCTATAGAGGAACTTAACGGTCTTCTATTCTGCTAAATCAACTTTTTCTTTCTTTTAACCATGTTATAATGTTGCCTCCTTCTCAAAAACAGACCTGGAGTAGTATTCTGTTTGAGTAATCCTGTATGCTGAGGCACTGCCCTTCTCCAGAGCTGAAAACGCTCGGCCTCACAGCTCTACATAGACACGTGAAACCAGGAAGTGCTCCTGCGCGTTTCTAAAGCCCAGACACCGTCACTGGACTCGTTCTGATCATTTCAGCCTTAAACCTCCATCACTACGAAGCATCAGCTCAGAAATCTATTTGTTAGCTTCATGTTGCTAACAGCTGTGCTAATAAGCTACTTTATGCTCTGTCCAGTCCCCACCGTAGCCAGCATTAGTATTTCAGTTATAAAACCTGAAATACTAATGCAAATAAGTCCAACACTGCTTCAGAAAGATGAGAAAAGCAGTCGTGTTGGTGAGTCTTACCTTCTTTGGTGTACAGTGAGATCTCCACCTTCCTCTCCTCGGCCCCCAGCAGAGCTTTGGCCATCTGAGCCACGGCGGGTCTCCTGGTGTGGGGCCCGTAGAGGAAGCTGCAGGTGCAGGGCTTCTGCATGACCTCTGCTCTGGAGTAACCACACATCCCACAGAACGCATCGTTACAGAAGATGATGGCACAGTTCTCCACCTGAGCGTTGGCGATGATGAACTTACGATCTGCACAGAAATACAACCAGAATTTCAATGAGAAGTATAATATTTTTTCTTGCTTTTAAGGAAAAACTGTTGAATCTAGAAGGATATTGTAAAAGAAAAAAAAACAAGATCTCTCATCTAAGTGAGTCCCAAACTTACCACAACAGGTACTACCTCAGAAAATATTTGGCTTTCAAGTACCAGCTTTAAGGGACTATAATGAGCTTAACTAGACTAACCCAGAACTAGGCCTGGGTAGTGTTCAGATTTTTCAATAACAGTTCTTAAACGCTACCTGGTTTTCAATACCGGTGCCTGAGCGATACTTTTTCTGATACC
Organism: Bostrychus sinensis; assembly: GCA_020698575.1. Taxonomy (NCBI): domain Eukaryota; kingdom Metazoa; phylum Chordata; class Actinopteri; order Gobiiformes; family Eleotridae; genus Bostrychus; species Bostrychus sinensis. The sequence goes on along the minus strand of CM036256.1, from coordinate 3,749,869 downwards.
TATGGTGAACTAATTCATCTTCTACAATCAAAAAACACAATAATATTGAATAAAAGACACATTTTTGGAGCAAAATTCTTAGCTGTGTGTTAAAACCAGTATGATTTATTCTGTGTTATTTATTTGATTCATACAAAGGAACATAAAGCTCCCACTAGGGATTGAAACTCAAATAAAAATCAAATAAAAATCATTTTTTGATACCAGTAGTATTGTAACTTTTCTTTAAACACCATAAAGGTGTTGTTTAATGGTACCCAGCCCTACCTAGAAGCAACACAGGACTAAACCAAGACTAACCCAGGATTAAACCAGGACTTAACTAAGACTAAATCATGACTTAACCAGTACAAAAACAGGTTTAAACCAGAACAAAACTGCAGGACTAAACCACAACAAAACCAAGGCTAAACCAAGACAACCCCAGGACTAAAACTGGTTCTCAATAAACTAAAACTTAACACAGACTAAACCAGGAATAAAACAAGGCTAAGCTGTGACTAAATTAATTAAATTACCACTAAAACTGGACTTTTTAAACATTTTTATTTAGACACAACACATGTTCTTTTAAGGCTCTGGTGGAAAATGATTCTTCAGTGTAAATCTCTGTCAGATGGAAGACCACAGCGTTATTGAGATATATTTAGATTCTTGCGATACGGATATTGCGTTTGCTGATATTGCGATAACAATAATTTTGCGTCCAGTAATTTAATTAATTTAGTCACAGCTTAGCCTTGTTTTATTCCTGGTTTAGTCTGTGTTAAGTTTTGATTTTGTGGCTGTTTTGACTTGGAAATACAGGAACTTACATTTTTGTGAAATGTAGTGAATTTAACTTACTATGTTCAAAAAGTAGACTCTATTTTTAGATATTGTGTGTTTTCTCCATATCGTGCAGCCTTAGTCTGTATAGAGAATCTTTTTTTTTTTTTTTTGACCTTTATTTAACCAGGAAAGTCCTACTGAGATTCAGAATTGCTTTTGCAGGGGAGTCCTGGCCCCATGGGGGACCTATTGTACATGTTTTTAGTGGTAGGGGAAACCTACACAGACCTGGGGAGAACATGCAAACTCCACACAGAAAGGCCCCACCCAGTCCAGGAATTGAACCCGGGACCTTCTTGCTGTGAGGCAGGAGTGCTAGCCACCATGCCACCGTACTGCCCAATTGACAACAAAGAATCCTGAGTCTTGACTTGAACTGTAGAGAACTCCTGAGAACCACCAGAAGAAGCAACTTCAAATATGTACTGTATCACGAAATAATACAACATATAAACTTAAAATTAATGAAGTTTTTGTGGTGGCAGTTTAAATCTAATAAAAGGAAAGCGGTTGGAAGCAGGAGAGAAGCAGATTTTGTGTCATGTAGCGTCAGTGTTGCCTAAAAGCTACATTGGAGATGTTCTTGGCGCCCTAGGATACATCTTTCTAATAATATAATGTAAATAAATGGAGCGTAACCTTTAGATTATTTGTTAGATTTAAAAGTACAGGACGTTAGATGGCCTGGAACATCAGAGTCGTGTTCAGAAACAGTGTGTGGTCTCCAGCGGAGTCTCGTCGTTACACAGAGGCAGTGATGGGCACTGGAGCCGAAGCCTGGCCACAAATGCATGAAAACAGATTTTGCATATTTCTGTTCGGGCATGAAATAAATAAAAGTGTGAAGATGGAGCGGCACAACTTAAAGCTACAGAGACTGCTGACGCATCCATTTCAATATAACACCAGTGATAGCTATCTCACCTTTTATATTTTACATTTCTCATATTGATTTGCTTTTTGAAGCTCGTGAAGGTTTTTGATCCTTGTCACGTTTCTGCACTTATATAGTCTTTACTGTGTCTATAACAGAGTAGCTCTAGGTTTTGTCTTGTGAAATTTAAGACTTTTTAATGTCATTTAGAGTGAAATTTAATGCCAGCATCATCAGCAACACAAAGAAAATATCCTACTATCTGAAACTCAGTGGTTTTAGTTTAAAAGTCTAGCACAGATAAAAAATCATGAAAAATGAATCATACATTTCAGTGATAACATTTCTTCAATATATATTTTTTGTTATTGTGGTGACTCTTTTCTCTATATATGTATTGGTAATATTAAAACCTAGATAACTACTCCTTGATTTTGACACAATCAAATTTAAAACCTTTTTAATGCTTTAAAGACCATCCAACTACGAGCATCCTGAACAAAGGTATATCTGTCACACCAAGTACCACCTCAAAAATGATTTAACTTTCCAATTACAATCTTTAAAGGAATAAAATGAGCCTAAATTTGACTAACCTGGGTCTAAACCAAGGGATAAACTAAACCAAAACTGAGCCAGAACTAACCCCGGACTGTACCCAGGAGCGAATCCAAGGCTAAACCAGGACTAGACTTTTAATCTCCCCAAAGCAGAGCAAGGCAGCTGTCTCTAAATCACATTACACCAGGACATTAACTACAAAAGTCCCCTGAGTACCACCCGAAGTTTCAGAACCTTTGCTCTAAATAGCCTAATAATACTACTGGTATCAAAAAATAATGTTTATTCAATACCAAGTTCAATAGTGGGAGCTTTAATGTTCCTTTGCATGAATGACTCCAATAAATAACAGAATAAATCAAACAAACTAACTCACAGCTAGGAATTTTGCTCCAAAAATGTGTCTTTTATTCAAAATGATTGTGTTTTATGATTGTAGAAGATGAATTAGCTCAACATAGGTATCAGAAAAAGTACTGCTCAGGCACCGGTATCAATAAAATCTGAACTGTACCCAGCAGTACTTAAATGTGTCCTAAATCTCAGAAGACTTAAAAGCATTAAAATGTAAAAGTGTTACATTCTTCATGCTCTCTTGTGTCTGTGTTGAATCTGTGAAGGAGCTGAACGCTAATGTCAGAGGAAATAAGCACTGCTGCTGATTTGCATGGCAGGAAAATGTGCACAGATAATGAGCAGCACCGTGGTACAAACACACGGCTCCCAGCATTGGCAGACTCTAAACTAAATAATCACATTAATCTGTTTGATTTATACCTGCTTCATGTTTAATGCACAAAAGCACGTTTCAGACAGCTGCAGAAAGATTAAAGCTTTTGTTTAAGTGCAGTTTTTAATGTTGGCAAATAAAGTCCACAATAAAGCGCATGTCTTCTTTTTAACTGTTTAATTGAGAGTTTTTGTTTTTGCAGCCTGTAAACGCCCAAGCCTCGTCCATGAGATACAAATAAGTAATTATATTAAATTCGGACTCACTCTGTCCCTCAAACTTGCGGATGATGGTGTCCAGGAAGGTGTTCTGCGGCGCCACGTGACCGCGTCTCACCGGCATCTCCTCGCGCCCTCAGGTCCCGTCCAGGTCCAGGTCCAGGTCCAGGTCCAGCTCTGATTTAAGTCCGGTCCTGGAGGGTAAGGGTTGCACCTGAAGTGTCCTGCCCGCTCGGAGCTGCTCTGGTGGTCCTCCTCCTCCTCCTCCTCGTGAGCCTCTCTGACCCCCGCGGTCCCCGCCGTGCAGCGCGCGCTCAGCCCTCGGTCTCTGATTGGCTGACACCTGCACGCGCCTGCACCGTTTAGTTTATGGGACTCTTACCTCCTGATGACACAGGTGCACCCATAGCTTTGCCCTGGATAGTTCTCAAGGGAAATATATTCAACAAGCTCCACTCTAAAGTCAGATTAAAAACTAGTTCTTTAGTCTGGGTCAGAGGTTCTTTTAACAGGGAACTATAGTGAAGTTCAAGAAATTAGTAAAAGTATCAATAAATATAAATAATATACATAATTCATCTGTAATGTCTATACTTCACCAGTTTTCTAGAGTAGTGGTTCTTAAACTTTGCAGACCAAAAACCAGGTCTAAACCAAGCCTAATCTAGAACTAAACCGGAACTAAACCAGGACTAAATGAGAACTAAACTAGAACTAAACCAGGACTAATCTAGAACTAAACCAAAACTAAACCAGGACTAATCTAGAACTAAACCAAAACTAAACCAGGACTAATCTAGAACTAAACCGGAACTAAACCAGGACTAAATGAGAACTAAACCAGAACTTAACCAGGACTAATCTAGAACTAAACCAAAACTAAACCAGGACTAATCTAGAACTAAACCAGAACTAAACCAGGACTAATCTAGAACTAAACCGGAACTAAACCAGGACTAATCTGAACTAAACCAGAACTAAACCAGGACTAATCCAGAACTAAACCAAAAGTAAACCAGGACTAAATGAGAACTTAACCGGAACTAAACCAGGACTAATCTAGAACTAAACCAAAACTAAACCAGGACTAAATGAGAACTAAACCAGGACTAATCTAGAACTAAACCAAAACTAAACCAGGACTAATCTAGAACTAAACCAGAACTATACCAGGACTAATCTAGAACTAAACCAGGAATAATTGAGAACTAAACAAAACCTAAACCGGGACTAATTGAGAACTAAACCAGGACTAATTGAGACCTAAACAAAAACTAAACCAGGACTAATTGAGAACTAAACCAGGACTAATTGAGAACTAAACAAAACTAAACCAGGACTAATTGAAAACTAAACAAAAACTAAACCAGGACTAATCGAGAACTAAACCAAAACTAAACCAGGACTAATCTAGAACTAAACCAGGACTAAATCAGGAACTAATCTAGAACTAAACCAGGACTAATCTGAGAACTAAACCTGAAACTAAACCAGGACTAATTGAGAACTAAACTGGAACTAAACCAGGACTAAATCAGGACTAGACCAGTACATAACCAGATCTAACTAGGGCTAGATCTAAGTTAGGGCAAGGACCAAACTTGGATGAAACACAGCAAGACCAAAGCAAGAATAAAACTGGCTCTAAATTTAACTAAACCAGGACTGTCTCCTGAGTAGCACCAGATGGTACACAGACCACAGCTTGAGAACCACTGTCCTAAAGCATTTTATAACACTTATTATGGACTTTTCTGAACCTGAAAATGAGTAAATGACAAAAGGCATACGATATATTGACCATCCATCCCTCGTCTTCTTCCTGCTGGAGGTGTCCAAGCCTCTGTGGGCCTTAGACGGCGTACCCCACGGACAGCCATTCACTCTCTCATTCATTCACTTCGGGACAGTCAGGGACTCACCTGTACATGACTGTGTTTGGACAAAGAAGAGGAGAGAACTCACAGAAACACAAGGAGAACATGCACTCTCCTCTCACAGAGATGAGAGCTGAACCAAGCACCAGAATCAGAATCAGAATCAGAATCAAAATCAGAATCAGAATCAAAATCAGAATCAAAATCAGAATCAGAATCAGAATCAGAATCAGAATCAGAAGTATTTATTGTCATAGTAAATGAGAGGTTCACGTCACTAGGGATTTGCTTTTGTCCTTGGTGCAAACATAAAATAAAATAAGTATAAGAAGAAGAAGAAGAAGAAGAAGAAGAAAAAGAAGAACAACAAGAAGAAGAAGAACAAGAAAAAGAAGAAGAAGAAGAAGAAGAAGAAGAAAAAAGAACAAGAAGAAGAAGAAAAAGAAGAACAAGAAGAAGAAGAAGAAGAAAAAGAAAAACAAGAAAGAACAAGAAGAAGAAGAAAAAGAAGAACAAGAACAAGAAGAAGAAGAAAAAAAAGAACAAGAAGAAGAAGAAGAAGAAGAAAAAAAAGAAGAAGAAGAAGAAGAAAAAGAAGAACAAGAAGAAGAAGAAAAGGAAAAACAAGAACAAGAAGAAGAAAAAGAAGAAGAAGAAGAAAAAGAAGAACAAGAAGAAGAAGAAAAAGAAAAACAAGAACAAGAAGAAGAAAAAGAAGAAGAAGAAAAAGAAGAACAAGAACAAGAAGAAGAAGAAAAAGAACAAGAAGAAGAAGAAGAAGAAAAAGAAGAACAAGAAGAAGAAGAAGAAAAAGAAGAACAAGAACAAGAAGAAGAAGAAAAAGAAGAACAAGAAGAAGAAGAAGAAGAAGAAAAAGAAGAAGAATGCAGAAAACAATATTAAAAAGTAAAATAGGCTATAAATGGACTTATCTAAATGTATCTATATCAAACCCATGACCTTCTTGGCTAGAGGCAGGAGCGTTAACCACTCTGCCACCTTTACATATGTTTTAAGTAAGCTGCTTCATTAAAACTTACAGATGTAATTTATGTCTGTAAATGAGCAGAAACTATAAAAGAGCCCTACATTTATTTTGATGGTTACATGACACGAACAGGGAAGTGTAATCTGACAGATTACCTGTCATATGAGTGAATTATCTAACCCAGGAACACGACAGGAGTATAAACTGGGGAGAGCTGGATTTGAACCACCAACCTTCTGGTTAGGGGTCAACTGCTCGACCTCCTAAGCCACTGTCATCCTCAAACTCTGCATTTAAAATAACTACTGGCTTTTAAATGTTCAGGATCAGACTGAGTTAGCCAGGCTGAGTAAGATGTACGTTTGATCTGCTGCTAAAATAGTTTTAATCAGTCTTTAATTTACTCAGCTTCATTTGTCTGAGTCTGTAAGCAGCCAGACATCAGCCAGTATTGATCTGAACATAATTGTCTTGCACTAATTATAAATTAGGCTGAGTGCGATGAGAGCAGTCTCCTTCAGAGTTACAGCTCAGTTTGGTGGACATTAGATTTTCATTATGCATGTTCACTTGTGTTTGCATGTACATAAATTAGAAGATTGTTAAAATACTCACTACACATTGATCCACTGATGTTTTGTTTATTCAGGAACAGCATAAGGGAAAGAAGTACTTGACTATTACTCACGTAGAAGAACAAATATCAATAAAAATGTTAGGTAAAGCTAGAAAAAAACTAAAGCTGGAGAAAGTAAAGCTAAAAAATTATTGTAAATTGTATTGTATTGTAAAGAGGAAGAAAAGTACTTCCTGTGTCTACCACTACTAATTCTACAAACTTTTTTATGCCAGTTATTTTGGTAACAAGTATAACAAAATATTACCCCATGTTCATATAAATAAATTACATTCTGCACATAAACAAACAGACAGACAGGTGTAGGCTGAAGCTTATTTTCTCTTCACTTCCCAACACAACAGCTCATTAATAAAACTTTACAATGAAACACACAGACTAACTCTCAGACTTCATAAATCTGCTTAAAGTCACTCTTTGAAAGTTTTTTTTAAGGTGGAAGAGAGAGGTACATAATTTAAGATAGAGCTGTGTCTTTGACTGGTATCAAGATTTCTTGTATTTCTTGCAGATTATTTGTTCTAAATGCTTTCTTTATAAACATTTCAGTTTTTCAGTAACTGGGAACATATTCTACAATGTTTTTGGCAAAGGGTTACGTTTTCTTTTTCTACTATTACTACCGCTGCTACTACTACTGTAACTACCACTACGATTACTACCACTGCTGTTACTTCTACTAATACTACAACTGCCACAGCTACTAATATTAGTTATACTGACGTTACTGTGACTGCTACTATTACTACCACTACAACTACTCACTTTTCCATCAAGGTCCAGAAATACTTTTACTCATTTGGAGAGTCTAAAGGTTTACTTAAATAAAAAGTACTGGACTAAACCAGGTCTAAACCAAGTCAAAACTAGGACTAAACCAGAGCTAAACCAGGTCAAAACCAGGTCAAAACCAGGACTAAACCAGGTCTAAACCAAGTCAAAACTAGGACTAAACCAGAGCTAAACCAGGTCTAAACCAAGTCAAAACTAGGACTAAACCAGAGCTAAACCAGGTCTAAACCAAGTCAAAACTAGGACTAAACCAGAGCTAAACCAGGTCTAAACCAAGTCAAAACTAGGACTAAACCGGAGCTAAACCAGGTCAAAACTAGGACTACACCAGGTCTAAACCAGGTCAAAACTAGGACTACACCAGGTCTAAACCAGGTCAAAACTAGGACTAAACCAGAGCTAAACCAGGTCAAAACTAGGACTACACCAGGTCTAAACCAAGTCAAAACTAGGACTAAACCAGAGCTAAACCAGGTCAAAACTAGGACTAAACCAGAGCTAAACCAGGTCAAAACTAGGACTACACCAGGTCTAAACCAGGTCAAAACTAGGACTAAACCAGGTCTAAACCAAGTCAAAACTAGGACTAAACCAGGTCTAAACCAGGTCAAAACTAGGACTAAACCAGGTCTAAACCAAGTCAAAACTAGGACTAAACCAGAGCTAAACCAGGTCAAAACTAGGACTAAACCAGAGCTAAACCAGGTCAAAACTAGGACTAAATCAGGTCTAAACCAAGTCAAAACTAGGACTACACCAGGTCAAAACTAGGACTACACCAGGTCTAAACCAAGTCAAAACTAGGACAAAACCAGAGCTAAACCAGGTCAAAACTAGGACTAAACCAGGTCTAAACCAAGTCAAAACTAGGACTAAACCGGAGCTAAACCAGGTCAAAACTAGGACTAAACCAGAGCTAAACCAGGTCAAAACCAAGACTAAACCAGAGCTAAACCAGGTCAAAACTAGGACTAAACCAGAGCTAAACCAGGTATAAACCAAGTCAAAACTAGGACTAACTCATGCCTAAACCATAGCTTACTTAAGCAAATTAGTCGAGTAATTAAGAATCTAATTACTCTCCACCTTTGAGGACAGGTGGCAGTAGTCAAAGAAGAAATGCCAGTTATCTATGTTAATGACAGTAACAGTACTAATAATATTGTAGTCTTTATGTAGCACTGCTGGTCTGCATGTTAGCTTCAGCATAAAGGCCACTTGTACTGATCACTGATACAATCCCTAAACATAAAGTGCCCCCTACTGGATGAGCTTCACCAAAAAGAAAAGAAAATACTATATAGTCAGATGTGTGGCAGTGTGGGACGTTAGGTTCAGTAAATACAGTAAGTAAGTAATATGACACCAACTTTGACTGTGTTCTTCCATTTCCTGATTACCTTAAATACATTTTCTCATTACTGAATGCACCTGTCTATGAAATTCAAGGCTTAAAGCTGCACTACCTGGTTTTGTGACTGTGAAAGTGATGTGAATGAATGATACGCTCCTCTTTCCTAATTCCTCACAGTCTCACACAAACCTGAAGTCTGTCCACAGCCAGGAGCTGTCACAATAACAGCACACATCTGGAGTCTGCTTTTACTTCTTTAACATAAATATGTAAATAAGCTATACATTTTGAAATAAAACATAGCTCCTTCACATTATTCCTGATTAGATTCTAGTTGTGGATAGATAAAGGATGTATCGACCAATCAGAGCGCTCCTGTCCTATGAAAGCGTGTGATTGGTTAAACTGTTCCTTCCCTCGCTCTAAAACAAAAATCCTTATAACACAGCCCACAGCTGACCTCAGAGGCTCATTTTTCTCAGATTTTTCTCTCATGCTGTACTAATAACTAAATAATTATCTTTACCAAAATACAAGGAAAAAGAAATCAGGTAGTGCAGCTTTAACTAACTAATCTAACAAGTTTTGTGTTGCAAGTAATGCATTTTGAGAAGTTACATGCATTCAATTCAGCAAACTTATAAGGGTACTCAAACTTTTGCACAAACATTTTTTTCATATTTCATTTAATTTCATGCACCTAAATACTGCTACACTAAAAACTGTTGACTGAATGAATGACATACCTCTGTGATCTTTGTTCGTGAGGACAGAGTAAATTATTTTGCAACCTCAGAGGGGGCCCAAACTTTGACATATGACTGTAAGTTCTGGGGTATAAATGACAAACAGAATAAAAATTAGTGAAAGGTCAAAATAAAAGACTGTAAATCCCTTTTATGTAACATAATTGCACATAATTGCCAGCACACACAACACACATTCTCTCCCGTGTGCATCTCTTGGCAGTCGTAAAAACAGGGTGTCCATAAAGTCGCTTTGCAATTTAAAAACATATATTACAATAGCAAATGAACAGACAAATATGTTCAAATTGTCACAAAATGAGGAGTAGATATTGAAGATTTTTGCCTCATTTAATCCACCTCTATATGGGCAGCATTAGTAAGAAGCACATCAAGACAGCTCAGCCTGCACTCAAGCCAACTGATAAACCAAAACCAAAAGAGTTTATAGATGACCACCTGTGTCCCATCTTGATAGGCTGAATGTATGGATGATCTGTTGCTGCCCTCTGTTTCAGGACAGGCCTCTCCTGGAGCTGGGAGCTGGTGCTGCTGCTGGTTTGTTTTGAGAATATCCAGACTGAGAGCTTTGATTTTTTTCTGTTGCATCCATTTTTATTCTAATGAATAAAGTCTCAGTAAAGACAAAATCTGTGTTTTTTGGATGAAAACAGTGCATCATATGTTTTATAGGTTAAACTGAACCAACTTGTATCTCAGTAAGTTAGATTTGTTTATCGAAAGATTTATTTCTCGAGTCCGTTCCACTTTGTCCCACCAAATTGCACAAGTTGTCCCACTTTTTATACTTTTTGAGCTGGTCACCCTAACAATAGCAAGTTAAGATATCTCACCAATTTAGTTAGTCTTTATTTGTTTCGAGCAACTGAAGACAAATATACAGTACATACAGAATCATAATTACATTGAAAACTGTTTCTTTTAAGGCTCGAAAAGGAGTGGGAGGAAGAAAACTTATTTAATCCCACCCCTATATTACATAGAACAAATCAAAACAACTTATTTTTAGCTTCCTGCTCTACAAGAATAATAACAAAACATATTTACATTTCCAGAAATATAAATAACAAAAAATAGTAAGGCATTTCAGGCAAGTCAATTTGAAATAATAGATAGCTGCATAGATTGCAGGACACAAGTACTAACAGTGATAAGACACAAATGTTAGAAAAGGTAAGGAAACATATACCAGCAATGGTAAGGACACAGATACCAATAATGGTAAGGACACAAATGTTAGCGATGGTAAGATATCTCACCAATTGCCTTTGTAATGCATTTTTTTAAATTGTAAAGAGACTTTACGGACTCCCTGTACATTTGCTGGATATAAAAAAGAACAGACTTGTCCTTTAAAAGCACCCCCACATCTCGTTTGGACCACGCGCTGTTGTTGTCTCGCTCTCCTCTGGGCACAAGATGGCGCCCGTGTTTCTCCGCGCCCCGCGTCCGTTCGAATCTCCCTCCTCCCCACGCCACCGCTGACCTGTTCTTCCCGGGCGATGACGGCTTCCTGCGGGGCTGTCCGTCGCCACCGCTCCGCCGCCTCAGCAGCAGGATGTGCGGAAGGAAAAGGACGAGAAGGAGCGAGACTCGGCAAAGTTGAGCTAACAGTCATGCAGCCGGGACGGTCTCTGGACTGAATCTTTGTGTGTTTTTTTTTTTTTTTCGGGATAGAAGACGTTGGCGGACAGCGGTGAGTTAGCTAGGTTTGTTTTGTACCTGAAAGAGAAGCGTAGAAGAAGAAGTAGTTTTTCTTCTTCTGGTGTGTGTAAGCCCGATACGTGTCACTTTGGAGAAACGTCATGCCAGACTTGGTTGAAATAACGCACATACTCAGATATTTTCACGTCGTGTTTAAATATTACTGCACGTAAACTAAGACTAAAGCAAAAATTTAATCATACTCAAAGTTTTCTTTCATTCGGAATACGCTTTTTAAAAATATAAACACATTTTTGACTGTTAAATCGTAATCGTTTCACCCAACTAGCACGATTGAAGTATAGATGCATAAAACTTTCCTTCATTTATTTTCTGTATTAACGCATTTTTAAAACAGTTTTTGGTTGGTTATTGTCTAAGGATGAGGCTTGTAGGATATTTTTAGGATAACCCAATCAGTACGGTGCAGTCTGTTGATATCCTAGTGAAGTTTTGTATGACATGACAAAATGTCAACAGACCTGGAAGAATCTATGGAGTTCTGGCGTGTACTTTGTTTTTCCATGGAATATTAAGTTAAATAGTTTCCATTGAATGTCATTACATAGTTTAAAAGTTAGGGCTAGAGAGTAGTATTTGTTGATTGCAGGTTTGTATAGTTATTGTTGTGCAACTGAAGCAATTATCTTACTGTTCTTTTATTTTCCCCAAACATGACCTCATCTGCCTTTTCAGAATTTCCTGTTTAGTTAAAGGTGATCATAAACTAGAGAGAGAGAGATGGTGGAAATTCTTTCTTCCTAAAGATTGTAGAGGCCTCACCTCAGAAAACATGACTCAGGGAGATTTTTAGGATTTTTTTGAGGTCACAGATGAATCCTACCCCAGTCCATTACTGGTAAGAAAAAGTGCTCTCAGGGCCACAAAGTCTGCAGTGGATCAATTGCTATTATTTATTATTTATACAGAGATGGAAAGTAGCTAGATACTTTTACTTAAGTAATCTGCTTATTCCTATTTACAGTCTAAGTCAGGGGTTTGCAACATTCTGGATCCAAAGATACTACATTTGAATCTGTAACTTTTAATGCACAAAAGTTGCTTGGCCTATAACTAAATTTAGCCCATAGAAGGTTATTAATTATTGCAAACTACTGATTACCTTTTAATAGGCCACTAAACACCAGCGGTTTATTATAAGTCCATTGCATATTCTGGAAAACGGGGAGAAAATGAAATTTTAAATGGTGAAGATGATGCAGATGCATGTTGATTTATTGTTGTCTACATATTTCTTTATTGACTTACATAACCAGATGTCAGACGCCCAGAGAAAGAAAAGTAGAAACGCGGTCGTCTTGGCTACGTTCTCACTGCAGGAAAAAGTGACTTATATCTAATTTTTGTCAGAATATTTGAACTAAATAACGTTTGGGTTTGGTAATGCTTTAAAACAGGATAGATGGTTACTTTATATCTTTATTTACTTTTTAAAAAATATGTTCTGAACCAACTTACCAAGCTCAATTATTTAATCAGGGGTGTAGGCTATAAGTAAAATTAATGTAAAATTAAGGGAATAACATATTTTGGAGGGAAGAACCCACCTGTTTTTCTAATGTACCGTGTTGGGCATTTTGAATACAATTTTTTAATGTGCAAGTAATTTTTTGTGTCTTAGAAATTTAGTCAAACGTTTTGGAAAGGTTATGGAAAAGTCATGGGAAATTCTTGGTTAAAAAAAGTGTATGAACCCTTTTAAAAGTAGATTTTGACCATGTGGCAAAGTGGGGCATAACAGGAGTAATTGTAGTAGCGGTCAAAGCAGTTAATACTTTCTACTTTACACTCAATACTTTTTTACTTTTAATCAAGTGTAATATTATTTGATTAATCACAATACGCAATACTCCTTAAGTTAGTAAGTGTGGTAGCATAGGCTTGAAAATTTTAATTAAAAGTTGTTTATTTGATTATCACAAGGACGTTTTGTTTGTGATAATTTCTGTTTTAGTGCTGCTCTGATTGGAGTTCAATTTGAAGTTTAGACCTCTGCTTAGACCTGGTTTAGGCAGTGTTAGGTCCTGAATCAGACCTGGTTTTTGATTAGGACTGTTTTAGTACTGGTTTAGTCTTAGATTTGTCCTGATTTAGCCTGGGTTTAGTCCTGGTTTAGTCCATTTTGTCTTGTCCACATTATATCCTAATTTAGCGATGCCTATTTTTAAAGATGGTACTTTGAAAACAAAATATTTTCAGAGGGGGTTCTTGATGTTTATTATTATTGCTATTGGTGTATATTATTGTTTTCTCCATATTAGCAAATGCAATATCTGTATCGCAAGAATCTAAATATATCACAATAACCTGTGGTCTTCCATCTGAGAGAATAATTTTCCCAACAGAGCTTTAAAAGAAAATACATGGTGACTAAATAGAAATTTTTAAAAAGTCCAGTTTTAGTGGTGATTTTTTTAATTTAGTCACAGTTTAGCCTTGTTTTATTCTGAGTTAGGTTCTGACTTGCGAATACAGGGACTTCCATTTTTGTTTTAAGTGAATTTGCCAGAAAAGGCCCCATTTTAAAATACTGTAAAAATATCGTTATTGCAATAGTCAACATATTTATCGAATATCGCATTTTTTTCCCATGTAGCGCAGCTCTATTCTGGATACAGTGAGGAGTTTAAGTTTTCTTTGACCCCATCAGCTTCTGTCACTGACTTTGTGTGCTGTGTTGCAGGAAGGACATGAGTAACAGCGGGAACCCAGGCGCCGCCCCCAAAATGGACGCTTTGAACGGGGCAAACGGCCGAGCCAACGGACCCGTACCGGCCTCCAGTCCCAACTCCCCGCCCGTCCCAGGAAGAGCTGGAGCAGAACGAGTCCCAGTCCTCGCTCACGGACGTCTCCCAAATGTGGATTAAATTTGGGAAGACGTTCCTGTTCATCCTGCCCATATACATTCTGGGATACTTTGAGTTCAGTTTCAGCTGGGTCCTGGTGGGACTCGCCGCCTTTGTTTTACTGGAGGAGGAACTACGGCGGGCAGGACAACCGCATCAACCGGGCGCTGGCGTTTTTGGACCACGAGGAGAAAGTAACGAAAAGAAATGCATCCACTTCTCAGCTGCCTCCATGGGTAAGTCAGTTAGCGTTAGAGCATTTAGCACCAGCAGTTCTTTTCTTTTTGGTTTTGGCTGCAGTAAGTCAACTGCCTCCTTGTGTGCAGAGATTCCCATATTGATTTGGCTATAGTTTTACACCAGATGCCTTTCCTAATGCCCCCTTTTCATTTTTCTAGAGTTGGAACTGGCACCAAGAGTTCTCAAGCTTGTGACTCTTTGTGGCTGCTTTTATTAGCTTCAGTACAAGATTGGTAGACTTCAATGACAGGCCAATCTAATCTATCTTATCTCTGTTTGTTGTCTACTTCCTGTTTTGTGCTGCTTGACTTGGCGTCCATCGAAATAGACCAGACACCCATCTATTTAAAGTTACACTGTGTAAGATTCCTGGTCTTGCGCCTCTAGAGGCCACAGGTGACACTGCACCATCGCAAAACGTAAACACTAGGGCCCCTCCTCCTTCTGAAACTGTGCGAGCGTGCGTCTATTTCCATCATTGTTTCAACTTTAGTTGACCTGCTGCTACCTTTGGAAGTTTGGACTGGATCTTCTATAGAGTTAGCGCTAGCGTTAGCTTATCAACAAATATCGCGCAATGGTCGCAGTAAAAACAACTAATAACTGTATGAAAAAGCACATTCTAAAGAAAAAATAAAGAGGCTAATTTACCTGCCCAACAATAAAGAAGCAAAAACGTGATCTGATTTGCAGCCTTCTCTGTCTCTCATCTGACGCCAGCGAGCAAAAGTCTGTCCGATGTTGACTCTTGTCTGCGATCTGGTGCGGTCCCTTTCACATTTTCTTTTTCTTGCCTCGTCCGACATTGTCTTCATCTTCTTGTGTCCTTCGGCCCTGACGAACTGGCGAAAATAACAACGCTAAAAGTAGCTTCCTGGTTATACTGCAGCCTCAAGTCGTTCCCTGTCACGTGACTCTTCCTCAACAGCGGAGCGCTCCCGGCCAAGTTGCGAGGGCGGTTTCTCAGTACAGAAGCCCCGCTCGGAGCAACAGATCCACCTCAGGCCTTATAATCACTCAAAAAATCACAAAAACAAGTCAGTATGCCCCACATATTTAGGAGAAAAGTTACACAGTGTAACTTTAAGCTTAATTATTTAAAAAATGTCAGAAAACACTAAAACATAAAATTTATCACTAGGTGGGGCAAGTATTTTTTATGAAAAAGTGCAGTGAACAGCTAAAATTAAATATTTTTGTTATTCATTTCAGTCTTGGGGAAAATGTGTGCTTCTCCGCGAGTAGTGCACAGTTTGTCCTCTTTTGGCTCCTCCTTCCACTGGATTATAAAAGCATATACACTAATAGCAATTAGGGCTGCACGATATGGAGCAAACATGCGATATTCGATAACTATGTTGAAAATTGCGATAACGATATTATTGCGATATTTGAAAATAGAGCCTACTTTTCGAACATAGTAATTTAAATTCACTACATTTCACAAAAATGTAAGTTCCTGTATTTACAAGTCAAAACAGCGACAAACTCAAAACTTAACACAGACTAAACCAGGAATAAAACAAGGCTAAGCTGTGACTAAATTAATTAAATTACCACTAAAACTGGACTTTTTAAACATTTTTATTTAATCACAACACATGTTCTTTTAAGGCTCTGGTGGAAAATGATTCTTCAGTGTAAATCTCTGTCAGATGGAGACCACAGTGTAATTGTGATATATTTAGATTCTTGCGATACAGATATTGCGTTTGCTGATATTGCGATAACGATAATTTTGCGATATATTGTGCAGCCCTAATAGAAATATAGGTTTTCCACTATTTTATGTAGAAACAAAAGCTAGCCAATTACTTACGAGTGTATGGTACTTAGTATCTAATTATGTTGTTTCGATTCAAGAACACTTTTATATTGATATAACTAATGCAGTAAATTTTTTGCAAAATATTATAAAGGTATACACTCAAATCCAGCACCGCAGCTGTTGTTGATTATGTTAAGCAGACAGAGAGCAAAGTTGCAATTAACTTTTTTCTTTCATCAAAAACCACCCAAAAATTCTGTCTGAAAAGATACCTGGATTTATTGTAACATGCAAATTTCCAATATTATAAATCTGTTCCCATATATATTGATTTTGTATCAATATACACAACTCAATTCGACACAGTGATGTTTATCTATATAGTTGTATTGCAGAAATAAAAAGTCTATACACTGATATAGTAAATGTATCAGTACACCCCTACAGCTGCTGATATTTTGCTTTCATTCATGTCACTGAATCGGCCTGAGTTAAGTTCCTTTTTTTCTTGACCTCTGAATAAAACCGCAAAAGTTTTAACCAAAAAATCAGCATATAACTAACATATGAAAGTACTTTTGAAACTATCCATCCATCTTCTTTCACTTTATCCGGGGCTGGGTTGTGGAGGCAGCAGTCCAAGCAGGGACACCCATACTTTCCTCTCCCCAGACTCTTCCTCCAGCTCCCCTGTACTCCTCTGACTCCTCCTTCTCTCAGTTACCTCCAACTTTTGAAAGTACTTTTTTGATAATAGAAATGTCACACCAATAGGACGGTGCAAGACCAATCCAGCCTCAACGAGTCACAAGCCAGCGTACTCTTTGTGCTGGCCCTATTTCCAGATAAATGGTCAGGGTTGCCTCAGGAAGGGCATCTGGGTTAAAACCTAAGCCGAATCTTTATGTGATTGGCTGCACACTAGGAGGCAGATGATTCAAGGCCTTTAAAACAAAAAGTAAAAGTCAAGTAAATTCTGAACTTTGCTTGGAGCCTGTGGAGAGAGTATAAGACTGGAGTTTTGTGATTGTGAAATATTTTGGAATAGACTGAGCAGCAGTATTTTGTACCATTTAGATGTAACCGAGGGAAGACTGGTTTTGTGCATTATGGTAATTATGGTGGTTAAAAATGACAGGACCACATTTTTGATGGTCTTTCTAATTAAGTGTAAGTATGAGAGAAGTTTCCTCTGCGTTTGTTGTAGCTCTCGACTCTGAGGAGTGGCCGTGTTGACAGCATGAGAGTTATTCAAAGCTATTGTTGTCTTAAATCACTTTCATTTTTGTGTGGGAAGAAAATAGGCCTTTGTCAGCTGTTTCACAGACAGGACCTACTCACCTACAGACAGGGCCTACTCACCTACAGACAGGGCCTACTCACCCACAGACAGGGCCTACTCACCTACAGACAGGGCCTACTCACCCACAGACAGGACCTACTCACCCACAGACAGGGCCTACTCACCCACAGACAGGACCTACTCACCCACAGACAGGACCTACTCACCCACAGACAGGACCTACTCACCTACAGACAGCACCTACTCACCTACAGACAGCACCTACTCACCCACAGACAGCACCTACTCACCTACAGACAGGACCTACTCACTCACAGACAGGACCTACTCACCCACAGACAGGACCTACTCACCCACAGACAGGGCCTACTCACCCACAGACAGGACCTACTCACCCACAGACAGGACCTACTCACCCACAGACAGGGCCTACTCACCCACAGACAGGACCTACTCACCCACAGACAGGGCCTACTCACCCACAGACAGGACCTACTCACCCACAGACAGGGCCTGCTCACCTACAGACAGCACCTACTCACCCACAGACAGCACCTACTCACCTACAGACAGGACCTACTCACCCACAGACAGGACCTACAGACAGGGCCTACTCACCTACAGACAGCACCTACAGACCGGGCCTACTCACCCACAGACAGGGCCTACTCACCCACAGACAGGGCCTACTCACCTACAGACAGCACCTACAGACAGGGCCTACTCACCTACAGACAGCACCTACAGACCGGGCCTACTCACCCACAGACAGGGCCTACTTACCCACAGACAGGGCCTACTCACCTACAGACAGCACCTACAGACAGGGCCTACTCACCCACAGACAGCACCTACAGACAGGGCCTACTCACCTACAGACAGCACCTACAGACAGGGCCTACTCACCTACAGACAGCACCTACAGACAGGGCCTACTCATCTACAGACAGCACCTACAGACAGGGCCTACTCACCTACAGACAGGGCCTACTCACCTACAGACAGGGCCACCTCGCCCACAGACAGGGCCTACTCACCCACAGACAGGACCTACTCACCCACAGACAGGACCTACTCACCCACAGACAGTGCCTACTCACCCACAGACAGGACCTACTCACCCACAGACAGGGCCTGCTCACCTACAGACAGCACCTACTCACCCACAGACAGGACCTACTCACTCACAGACAGGACCTACTCA
This sequence comes from Bostrychus sinensis, assembly GCA_020698575.1. Classification (NCBI taxonomy): domain Eukaryota; kingdom Metazoa; phylum Chordata; class Actinopteri; order Gobiiformes; family Eleotridae; genus Bostrychus; species Bostrychus sinensis. Next base: position 3,731,154 of record CM036256.1, on the reverse strand, counting down.
CCCACAGACAGGACCTACTCACCCACAGACAGGGCCTACTCACCCACAGACAGGACCTACTCACTCACAGACAGGACCTACTCACTCACAGACAGGACCTACTCACCCACAGACAGGGCCTACTCACCCACAGACAGGACCTACTCACCCACAGACAGGACCTACTCACCCACAGACAGGGCCTACTCACCCACAGACAGGGCCTACTCACCCACAGACAGGGCCTACTCACCCACAGACAGGGCCTACTCACCTACAGACAGGGCCTACTCACCCACAGACAGGGCCTACTCACCTACAGACAGCACCTACAGACAGGGCCTACTCACCTACAGACAGGGCCTACTCACCTACAGACAGGGCCTACTCACCCACAGACAGGGCCTACTCACCTACAGACAGGGCCTACTCACCCACAGACAGGGCCTACTCACCTACAGACAGGGCCTACTCACCCACAGACAGGGCCTACTCACCTACAGACAGGGCCTACTCACCCACAGACAGGGCCTACTCACCTACAGACAGGGCCTACTCACCTACAGACAGGGCCTACTCACCCACAGACAGGGCCTACTCACCTACAGACAGGGCCTACTCACCCACAGACAGGGCCTACTCACCCACAGACAGGGCCTACTCACCCACAGACAGGGCCTACTCACCTACAGACAGGGCCTACTCACCCACAGACAGCACCTACTCACCCACAGACAGGACCTACTCACTCACAGACAGGACCTACTCACCCACAGACAGGACCTACTCACCCACAGACAGGGCCTACTCACCCACAGACAGGACCTACTCACTCACAGACAGGACCTACTCACTCACAGACAGGACCTACTCACCCACAGACAGGGCCTACTCACCCACAGACAGGACCTACTCACCCACAGACAGGACCTACTCACCCACAGACAGGGCCTACTCACCCACAGACAGGGCCTACTCACCCACAGACAGGACCTACTCACCCACAGACAGGGCCTACTCACCCACAGACAGGGCCTACTCACCCACAGACAGGGCCTACTCACCTACAGACAGCACCTACAGACAGGGCCTACTCACCTACAGACAGCACCTACAGACCGGGCCTACTCACCCACAGACAGGGCCTACTTACCCACAGACAGGGCCTACTCACCTACAGACAGCACCTACAGACAGGGCCTACTCACCTACAGACAGCACCTACAGACAGGGCCTACTCATCTACAGACAGCACCTACAGACAGGGCCTACTCACCTACAGACAGCACCTACAGACAGGGCCTACTCACCCACAGACAGGGCCTACTCACCCACAGACAGGGCCTACTCACCTACAGACAGCACCTACAGACAGGGCCTACTCACCTACAGACAGCACCTACAGACAGGGCCTACTCACCTACAGACAGCACCTACAGACAGGGCCTACTCACCCACAGACAGGGCCTACTCACCTACAGACAGGGCCTACTCACCCACAGACAGGGCCTACTCACCTACAGACAGGGCCTACTCACCCACAGACAGGGCCTACTCACCTACAGACAGGGCCTACTCACCCACAGACAGGGCCTACTCACCTACAGACAGGGCCTACTCACCCACAGACAGGGCCTACTCACCTACAGACAGGGCCTACTCACCCACAGACAGGGCCTACTCACCCACAGACAGGGCCTACTCACCCACAGACAGGGCCTACTCACCTACAGACAGGGCCTACAGACGGGGCCTACTGTTGCATGTTTGGACCTAAAGGAGTGAGGTCTTTGAGATCTGAGTTCTGATCTGGTCTGACTGTGGGGCCCAGTTTTATTGGTTATTATTCTAAATTATTCTACTGCCATCTTTATGGCACACATTTGAATATCTCTTTCATCATTTTAAAGAATTAAATCAATATTTAGGTTTAAAGTGGCCCACCATTTAAGAACCATAGACCTGTTGTGTACGGAAGAAAACGAATAGGAAAAGGTCATATTTTAATCTCTTTTTGCCTGTGTATGAGTGGCAGAGGGTTGGCCGCTAAGCTGTAGGTTGGCGGTTTAATCCCTGCTCATCCCAGTTCATACTGCCATTGTGTCCTTGGGCAAGACATGTCTGCATGTGCTTCTCTACAGTAAAGCCATTCAGCAGTCACTATAACTGACTTTTGACTGAACAGGCGTGTGTTTACCTTTGTGGGCTGGTCATTGCAATCACGGAACAATAAACTTTATTCTATTAACTTTGTATAGTCCGTCCTTGTTTAATTCCTCATACTGAAGACTCTTGACTTTACTGAAAGCTGCTTAACTGAATGAGACACAAGTATTTCTGCTTAAAGAATAATAGTATTATTGGAAATTTGGAAAATATTATCAGCAGGTCACAAAAATAAGGCACAGTGTCTAAAGATAAAAGATAAAAATGATGAAACTCATATTTTTTTCCCAGTGCTTGTATGTACAACAGCCCTGCTATAAAAATATTATTGCATTAAAATGTTGACCAATAAATGTATGAAATATGACGTAAATATGCAAAGTCTGTAATTAACTGTGGAGAACAAACAATAAGAAAGCTAAGTGTATTATTATGGTTTTAGTAGCCTCATGTGATCATCCTTCTGCAGACACACAGCAGTAATGTTGGGAATGTAAACCACAGGCTTCTGCTACAGACACAGGCTCGTCCTCTAAATACCAACACGGATGAGTGAACACGAGTCTGTGAAAGGTTGAAATACTGTGTTCTGATACTGCTGTAGTGATTGAAAGTACATGTAACGTGTGGACAGTATGCAGACAGAGTTTTGAGGTCAGTGTGACAGAGGTGACGCAGATAAAGCCAACTTCTGTGGTCAAAGTTCATCACTGATTGTGTGGGTTCACTTTCCTCTGTTTGTTGTAGTTTCTCTTTGATCAGAACTATCAGTCAGCAGCCTCTGAGCTCCACAGTTCAAAGGTCACGAGGACATGTTGTTACAGAAGGTGGAGAAGATGACCCTGCTAAAAATCTAGATTTTTTTTTTTTTTAGCAATATTTAAAGTTACACTGTGTAAGATTCCCGGTCTTGCGCCTCTAGAGGCCACAGGTGCCACTGCACCGTCGCAAAACGTAAACACTAGGGCCCCTCCTCCTTCTGAAACTGTGCGAGCGTGCGTCTATTTCCATCATTGTTTCAACTTTAGTTGACCTGCTGCTACCTTTGGAAGTTTGGACTGGATCTTCTATAGAGTTAGCGCTAGCGTTAGCTTATCAACAAATATCGCGCAATGGTCGCAGTAAAAACAACTAATAACTGTATGAAAAAGCACGTTCTAAAGAAAAAATAAAGAGGCTAATTTACCTGCCCAACAATAAAGAAGCAAAAACGTGATCTGATTTGCAGCCTTCTCTGTCTCTCATCTGACGCCAGCGAGCAAAAGTCTGTCCGATGTTGACTCTTGTTTGTGATCTGGTGCGGTCCCTTTCACATTTTCTTTTTCTTGCCTCGTCCGACATTGTCTTCATCTTCTTGTGTCCTTCGGCCCTGACGAACTGGCGAAAATAACAACGCTAAAAGTAGCTTCCTGGTTATACTGCGCCTCAAGTCGTTTCCTGTCACGTGACTCTTCCTCAACAGCGGAGCGCTCCCGGCCAAGTTGCGAGGGTGGTTTCTCAGTACAGAAGCCCCGCTCGGAGCAACAGATCGCGCCTCAGTCCTTATAATCGCTCAAAAAAATCACAAAAACAAGTCAGTATGCCCCACATATTTAGGAGAAAAGTTACACAGTGTAACTTTAAGTTCTTGACAGACTAAACTGCCATTCAGATATGTGCACACAGGACACAGTATCTGACTCAACAGTATGTTAGCCTCATTTTGCTAATAGCCGTGGTAAATAGCCATTTTATGTTCTGTCCAGTCCCCACCGTTGCCAGCAGGGGGCGCCAGACACCGAATCCAAGCGTTCTCTGCAAAGCCAAAGGAACCGCTCTCCATACAAATACATTATTTTAAATTATAAAACGTGAAATACTAATGCAGAGATGTCGAATACTATTAAAAAAAACGTACTATAGAACCTTTAAAGAGAGACTTGTGCAAAAATTTGGGGTTATTAAAAGTAGCTGATAATAGTAAACCAATAATAACCTATAGTAACACATTGTAAGTGTCAATAAATGTCATCACACAAGCTTCCTCTTTCATTTAAACACGTCAACAAGAATATTCATCCAGTCTCTCCAAATACATATTTTCATAAACCCTTTTTTAATGCTTTCAACACAGCAGACACGTGGACAGACAAAACCAGGCTTTTATCAGCGCTGACCATTGATTTTTGGTGAATATGCCACAACAACTACAGCAGCCGTGAACAGAGTTTGTTTCTTCTGTCGTTATGGTTTAACCAAATTAGGATGTTACCTATTTAATACTGAACTTTTCTTTTTCTCCATCCCACCGTCTGTCCACATGAATGAATCTTTCTCAGTACTGATACTTAGATCTGGTTTAGTCCTAGTTTAGTCCTGCTTTGACTTCTTCTCCTTCACTGATACTTAGTCCTGGTTTAGTCCTGGGTTTAGTCCTGTTTTGCTCTCATGGTCTTTCCTCGGGCCGTGGTCTACCAGAGATATTGTTAGTCGACTGAAGCCCAGACATTAATTAGGAGATAAAACATTTAGAAAACATGGCTGTAAAATGTAATGTTATTGAAAAACATCTATGTTATCTTAAAGGTGCTATGAGCAGTATATATTTTTTCTATTTCATAAAAATTACCCACACGTGTGCCAAGATATGACGTAAACATGTTTCAAATATTAGTTTTTCTGATAAGTTGTTTATTTTACATTTTTGTTTTTTGTTTAGTTCTAAAACTGCATTTCCAAGCGTTAGGGCTGCACAATATATCGCAAAATTATTGTTATATCGTTATTGCAATATCAGCAAACACGATATCTGTATCACAAGAATCTAAATATATCGCAATAACACTGTGGTCTTCCATCTGACAGAGATTTACACTGAAGAATCATTTTCCACCAGAGCCTTAAAAGAACATGTGTTGTGACTAAATAAAAATGTTTAAAAAGCCAAGTTTTAGTGGTAATTTAATTAATTTAGTCACAGCTTAGCCTTGTTTTATTCCTGGTTTAGTCTGTGTTAAGTTTTGATTTTGTGGCTGTTTTGACTTGTAAATACAGGAACTTACTTTTTTGTGAAATGTAGTGAATTTAACTTAGTATGTTCAAATAGTAGGCTCTATTTTCAAATATCGCAGTAATATCGCAATTTTCAACATAGTTATCGAATATCGCATGTTTTCTCCGTATCGTGCAGCCCTACTAAGCATCCAATCAAATGCTTACAGTACCTTTTAAATAAAATGAAAAATAAAAGATATCAAGTAATAAATTAGACTTGTTTTTTGTTGTTTTTTTTGGGATGCAAAGAGTTCATGTGACTAATCAACCAATAAAATTTTAGTCGACCAAGACCACAGTGACTGATTAATCGACTAAGTGCCAATACTTACATGAATTGACTTCAACAGTTGAACTCACTGCACATGCTCACATGGCTCTGATTCTGTTTTTTCAGAGTATATTGTGTCTTTCAGAACTTGTTGTGAGCGTTTGTGGTGATGCCTTGTGGATGGAAGTATTTTGCCAGTGCCAAACGCTTTGATGTGGACAGAGTGTTGTACATTTTCCAGCTCTGACAATGCATTTTATTTCTGTTCAAAGGTCACATAAAAGCACAGCTGGAGTTGTAGTCGCATGAGTGAGAATAAACTGGTCTTTAAGTACACAGCCTTGGCGTTTTCAACTCAAAATGCTGTACTCCCAGAATTCCTGAACTGACTTGGCACCATACTGAAGACACTACCACCTGCAGAAGTTCTGTGTCTAAAAGTGTAATATTCTGGACAATAGACTCTGAAACAGTGGTGGAATTATGAGTACTCAAAATTGCATACTGCTCTTGTGTCCTTGGGCAAGACACTTCACCTGCCTTCCCTATCTCTGAATATTTGTGAGAATGGTGGTGGTCCGGGAGGCCGTAGGCACAGAATGGCTGCCATGTCTCCATCAGTCTGCCACTAGTTACTTTGCACCTCTCAGTGTGGAGCAGGCCTGCACAATATGAGAAAAATATATGCAATAAATAAAATAAAGTTTAAATATGGTGATAACAATATGATCAGTGATATTTAGATTTTTTGTTTTGACAAGTTCAATTTAATTTCAGCGGGAATATAAGTCCTTGTGTTTACTGGTCAAAACTGTGTCATGATCAAAACTTAAAGACTAAACCAGGACTAAACCAGGACTAAACCAGGACTAAACCAGGACTAAACCAGGACTAAACCAGGACTAAACCAGGGCTAAACCTGGGCTAAACCTGGGCTAAACCTGGGCTAAACCTGGACTAAACCTGGACTAAACCTGGACTAAACCAGGGCTAAACCTGGGCTAAATCTGGGCTAAACCTGGGCTAAACCTGGGATAAACCAGGGATAAACCAGGACTAAAACAAGGCTTCATGCGACTTCAGAAAATCAAAACTAAATCTAAAACTAAAAATATAATCTTTTTAATTATATTTGTGTGGTCACAGTGCTTTCTCATTGAATACTCCGATGGAAAATGACTCACACGCACCCTGAGCCACCTGCTGCATCCTATGGACTTCCTTGACCTACCTCACCCCACTCCCCTGCCTGGATGAATCCTTACAGAGTGAACTATGATCCTATAGATGAGCTGATGGACTAACTCCTGACACATGTTGCCTGTCCGTCCTGGGAGAGGATCTCTCCTTCAATATGGGCTCCATATGGTTTCTTCTTTTTTTTCCCACAGCTGTTTTTTTTTTAGGAGTTTTTCCTTAAGAGAAGGAGGGTCTAAGGACAGGAGTGTCCTGGGTCTGTTTAGTGTAGTTATTGTTTGTGTTGATTGTGTGTTAAGTCTGATTGTGTGTTTATGTTTGATCAACTGTTTGTGAAGCCTTTGAGCTTTTGTTGTGATACTGGGCTGTAGAAATAAAATTGAATTGACTCAGCAGTGTAAATCTCTGTCAGATGGAGGACCATAAGAATATTGCATTAGATTTAGTTTCATGCGTACGGATGTGATATCACAATATCATCCCCGTGTGAAGCTCTGGACTGGTTCTTCCACTTGCCCCTTTGCTCAAGGCAGAGTCATTGTGATGCTGTTTATTCAAACCTGTCCTGTGTGAATAAATGTATGGAATGAGGTTGATGGAGTTACAGTTTGGGTTTGGGCAGTGGCTCCAGGACTTGGATCTTCAGGACTCAGTGTTTCTGTGATACTCAGGTCTCTGTATGGTTTAGAGAAAGCCTCGGGAGGCCCAAACTTTTGCCCTCAGAGAGCCAAAATGGAAACATATTAGTGGGCCATGGGCCAAACACAATAATCTTTTGTATGTTTAATTATACGGTAATTTAACCTTTTAGTCTTTTCTCATCTGTATAAAGAACATTAAACCAGGATAGACTTGTTAGTCTGCCTGCTATTGCAATCCTGTCTTTTCAGTACACAATAATTCAATCAAAAATACAATAAAATGTCCCTTACGAATCATAGCGCCTCCTCTTGGGCCAAATCAAACCCCTCTGGGCCCCACTCCTGCTCTAATTGTTTTAAGAAGTAACTTGAGGTCCTATGAGGCTGAGTACAGCAATGATGTCTTGTTTTAAGAAAATCAGGAGCAGTTTTATGGTGTGTTGAAATAACCCAGTTAGAACTGTACGCAACAACATACAATAATGTCCTTTAAGATGACTATAAAAGTAAATTGGCATCTGTTAGATTTGTCAGGTTTATACTTACTTCTTAATCTTATATTTAGAGCTGGGCGATAAATTGAATCAATTTAAGTAATTTGCATTTTGAATTTTATACTTTGTTAAAAATAGCAAAATATAAAATCTGATTTAACGGAAATGGCGTCCTCCAAGCGCTGTGCTGTTTTCTGTGTTGTTTCTAATGCTGCTGCTAGTGATAACTCTGCAGACACTAAAAACACTAATACGAGGCTATGTATGGAGTATAAATAATAGACCTGGCCTTTAAAAGCAGAGAGGGTTAAAACTAAAAGACACTGATATCACTGTGAGAGTAATGCACACTGCTGCTGCTTTTTGTTCAGACATTTAGCATAAAAAATAACTACATTTTCTCATTTTAAAATTAATAAACACATTTTAAATATCTTATACCAACTAGAGAAAAAAAACTATTGAAATTGTAAATTGGCCTTTAAAAAGATATCAAGATTTAATTTTTTTGTTGTATCGCCCAGTCCTCTTTGTATAGGAAGGAAGTTAGGTTTTGGTGATCATTGAAGTTTTTAAATCTCACAGAAAATGACATGCTTTTCTCCAGCTTTAGTTTGAAATATCTTCAGCCAGTTTACATTTCCAGTGAGGGTATTGACAGTAAAATATCGGGTTTTGTGTGAGCATAAAAAAATACATGCAGCTGCGATTGTTGAGTCATTTCTGATTGAGATGAAGAAGTATTATTTTTAGTCCATACTATTTCTAGTGCATACAATTAAACTGAAAGGCTAAAATGTCAAAAGATCAATACATACGTTTGTTTACATCTTTGCTAAGTGCACTACTCATGCTATCTTCTTACATTTCTGATGTCAGATCTGTTTGAGGAAATTTCTTTAAACCTTGTTACCAAGCTAGATTTTCTCTTCTCATTTTTGTTTATTTATGTTTTTATTTTGTGTTTTTGTAAATTTGGAGGACAAACATCTCATTGAAGTAACTTTGCAGGTTCGTTCTGATATTGTTGGTGAGGTTGGTTGTTCTGTTTCCTTGGAGCTAGAAGTTTATTCCGCGGCTAAGCAACAAAAACCTGCAATAGAAATAGTTGTTGCAGTAATAATCCTACTGAGGCAATACCTTTTACTTCTTCTTAAGCACCATAATCTCTCTATACTTATACTTGAGAAATGTAATTATGCCACTCTCTTAGGCAACAACGCTTACAGTCCAAGTTTCAAGTGTTCACTGTAACATTTCTGGTTCTGCTCTCTCTGTTGGTGCACTGCTCTGACCTGAGTTTTTCTGGGTGGAGCTTGTTCTGTGAAATGTGCCAAAGATTCTCAGTGGAAACAATGTGTTGTTGGAATCAAGAACCCTCCGCTGCCACTCCTTCACGCTCAGGCCCGGTTACTCACAGGCAGAAAAACTATAATCTAATACGACTCTTGCGTTCAGAGAGCTCTTTCAGTATTAATGAGGTGTTAAAATCTGTTTGCTTTTGGTCTCACTGGCTGTGCGTCCTGTGATGTCCTGGAGTAGCATTCAAATCTATTCAAAGTCTAATCTTCCTTAAGGCGGACTGAGTAAACAGACGAGACAGTATATAAAAGTGGACCAAGGGACATTAAGCCTTCTGTCCTAAATAGATCCAATGCCTTTGTATCTTTCCAGGACAAGTGTAGGTGTAACTTCTCTCACTACAGAGTTGTATTAAGAGCAATAAATAGGTTTTAAATTTGATGAGGCCTGAAAACTACTAAACCTTATGAATAGGTATTGAATTTTGTTAATTTAGGCCCTAAATTTGTCAAATATTTATGTTAATATAAAGTATTATTTTTATGGACAAAATTTCTAGGCGCAGCCAATGGCCGGAGGGAGTCCGGTTTGGGAACCACAGGATTTCATCTCTGCTTTTTGCGGATGATGTTGTCCTGTTGGCTTCATCAAACCAGGACCTTCAGTGTGCACTGGGGCGGTTTGCAGCTCAGTGTGAAGCGGCTGGGATGAGAATCAGCTCCTCCAAGTCCTGAGGCCATGGTTCTCGACCGGAAAAGGGTGGCTTGCCCTCTCCAGGTTGGAGGAGAGTTCCTGCCTCAAGTGGAGGAGTTTAAGTATCTCATGGTCTTGTTCACAGTGAGGGAAGGATGGAGCCGAGACTGACAGACGGATCGGTGCAGCGTCTGCAGTAATGCGGTCGTTGTATCGGTCTGTTGTGGTGAAGAAGGAGCTGAGCCGAAAGGCGAAGCTCTCGATTTACCATCGATCTATGTTCCTACTCTCACCTATGGTCATGAGCTTTGGGTCATGACCGAAAGGACAAGATCCCGGATACAAGCGGCCAAAATGAGTTTCCTCTGCAGGGTGGCTGGGTGCTCCCTTAGAGATAAGGTGAGGAGCTCTGTCACCCAGGAGGAGCTCGGAGTAGAGCCGCTGCTCCTCCACATCGAGAGGAGCCAGTTGAGTTGGCTCGGGCATCTGTTCCGGATGCCTCCTGGCTGCTTTTCTCCAGCTTTAGTTTGAAATATCTTCAGCCACTTCGTAACAATATTAAGAAAGGTGCTATACAAATAAATATTATTATTATTATTATTTTATTATTATTATTAATATTATTATTACATTATAATACTATTGGACTTGACTCATAAAGTAATGAAATCATACTGTTGCTGTGTCCTTGGGCAAGACACTTCATCCACCTTTACACCTCGTATGAATGTGTTGAGTGAATGTGTGATTGGTGTTGTTTGGAGAGACCGTAGGCATAGAACGGCAGCCACAGCTCCATCACTTTGCCCCAGGGCAGCTATGGCTTTAGAAGTCGCTCTTGTTAAGCACCTTTGAGAAGTTTGAGAGTTTTGGAAAGCGTAATATAAATCTAATGCATTATTAATATTGTTCATTTTTAGATTGTGGCAGGTAATTAATTGCTAAAAACTAGCTACGAATATTCTTAACTCCAGTCATGAGTAATGTTCAGATGAGTTTATGTTCTGTTATGTTAATTCGCACAATATAAGGCTTTTCTCCCAAAGTCCTGGCAAACTTTAAAATGATGAGTAGTATTCGAAAGGTTGAGGAAATTGATCAAATTGTCAGTTGACTGAAATAAATCTACAATGCCTTGCGATTGTGCATCATTGCGAGGTTTATGTCAGTCACTTAACATCGCAATGCAAACAAGAGGAAGACTGCAAAAAAAAAAAAAAAATTAAAAAATTAAAAAATATTCAAGAAGCAATATGACAGAAAAACAGAAAACTTGAGTGTGCAGAAGTATTCAGCCCCTTTTTAAAGAGACCCGGTGGCACTTGCCCTCAGAAGTCACAGAAATAGTTTTTAAAAAAAAAAATGTCTGCAATTCAACTGTCATAGTGCCACAAAACACAATTTAATTCATCAGTACAACATGTAAGGAATAGGGAACCACACCAAACCCGCCTAGAGCTGAGCCTTTTCAATTCCTGGTTGTAAGGGGGAGGAATACTTTTGCAAGCCATTGTATAGGCTTATGATAACATTTCTCACGCCTTGAAGGATGTAAAACTTGTAGCTCACTAATTGGTGATTCACATACAGGTCAAACTTTCTCTCAAGGAAACTGAAGACAAGAAAGCTCCATTAGAAACCTGTTATAATGTTTCCTCTTTTAGCTCTGTACCTTGTTCTGTAAAAACTGAAGTTATTATTTTCTTCCTCTTTCACTATGGCTTTTCTCTTCTGACAACAAATGATCTGCTTCCTAGAATTTTTGACCTAGGTTTTACAGTGGAAGCCCTTCTTGACACAGCCCTCTGCATTTATCTGGACTAAGTAGAGGTCGACCGATAGATTGGATATCAGGGAGATCTTTGCATTTTTTTATTCAATTGGCAATTCTTGCACTTTAATGCCGATTTTTGGTCTTGTAGTAGTTTGGACTCTGCACTTCATGGAAACATTCAAAATCACTTTAGCTCGGCCTGGAAAGCTCAAAACGGCAATAAAAAGATTTTGCTAATTTCTCTGAAACAACCTTGTAGGACAAAAATTTGACGTGTTTTTGTAGCTCTGCACAGAGACATGGACTGAGATGGACTTATAAAAACACATTTTTAACTGTTCTCTGACTAACACATTTTTAATAAGCATTACTAAAACAAATGGCCGTATTATATTAATTTCTTTTATAAAATTAAGAACATCAGCCCTCCCTTTGAGCTCCTTGCAACTGTTTTCCATATTTTTTTTTATACTGCAAATGGCAAATGAACTGAACTGAACCTACATATGGATCCAACAAAGTCATTAGCGTTTATCAGAGATTGGCTGCTCTGACTTTAAAAAATTAGTCTCGGTATTGGCAATAGAAAAACCCATATGGGTCGACCTCTAGTACAACGACTGCGCTGGCTCGTGGCTCCATTATTTTAAGCTATTTCCTTATTTATACTGACCAACCTGCAGCTCTCTGTAGTTCCTCTGTCTGTGGTTAGTAAAGGATTATGAGTCATGTGTAAAACCTGGAGGAACCTGCTGAAAGAGGACTCTGGCGTCACGGCTCACAGCTCCGTGTTCAGTGTGTAACCTTACAGCTACATCACCTCAGGACAGGAGTATTAAATGCATTGCTACTGGAGCTGCATGACTTCCCTTTACGTTTTCTTTCTACTGTGAGGAGTCTGCAGTCGGTTACCTCCCAGAGCAGTACAGGTCAGAGTCAGTATGTGTTTGATAGGAATGCATTTGTTTGGCAATGCAGTTTTATTTAAACAGCTAAAGTTGGTAAGGTAGGAGCGATTTTGGTGGAAATAGCATTGAATGTGAGGGGTTCAGAGTGCCCATTTCACTACAGAAACAAAATGAATGGGTCTGACTCTGCCTGGACACGCTGATGTTTTTTATACAGTTACATAGATACACTCTTTTGTTTTCTAGACAAATCAATGTGCATTAGAGCTCGACCGATATGGGCGTTTCTGTGGTCGATGGTGATGATTTTTAAAATTGTGTGCAGCCAATGGCCGACGCACTGCACTGTAGATATTTTGGGGGACCAATATGTAGGGCCGATTGTCTTGATTTTTTTGTTTTTAATAGAGCCATTTGTTTACGAATACTAAAATGGAAACAAATGTGTTAGAATGTGACAGTGAGAAAACCATTAAGGCAATGTCAGTCAAACTCTGTGCAGGTAGAACTTGGGGAGAGCTACAAAATGCATGTGGATTTTTTATTCTACAAGGTTCTGTGCCAGAGAAATTCAGGCCGAGATAAAGTGATTTAGGATGTTTCCCATGAACCGCAGAGTAAGACTCCAAACTGCTACAGGATGGTTAGAGAAGCTGGGGTCCTTCAGTCACATGATCGCCTGGACATGTGCCTGACCAAAAATCTGCATTAAAGTGCAAGAATTGTCTTTTGTCTAAAAAATGCAATCTCTAGTGTACATGAGTTGAATAAAGTATGGTTACAACTTTCCATCCGTCCATTTTCTTTCTCTTATCAGGGGCAGGGCAGGGGGCAGCAGTTTAGGCAGAGATACCCAGACTTCCCCCTCCCCACACACTTCCTCCAGCTCATTTGGAGGAATCACCACTGCATTTCCAGGTCGGCTGAAAGACATAGTCCCTCCAGTGTGTCCTAGGTGTTTCCCAGGCCTCCTCCTGGTTCGACCTGACCGGACCACCTCCCCACACTGCACCCAGAACAGATGCTCAAGCCACTTCAGTTATGTGAAGGAGCAGTGGCTCTACTCTGAGCTCCTCACCTTGTCGCTAAGGGAGCACCCAGCCACCCTGCAGAGTCTATTTACAGAGTCTCTACGCTCCAGATAGTTGTTGTTGTAGCCTTAGAATAAAGCAATAGCAAATGTTTGGTCCATAACCTTTCATTCAGACAGCTCTTCTCTCCTTACGCACTCCCTAAGGCTGTCTCACAGGTATTTTTTCTTGAATATACCTGGACCTGGAGTCTGAGTCTGCGGCAGTAATCTAACCTCTGCCTCTCCGCTTCATCACAACCTCATTAAACCAACGTCCTACATACAGACTCTACACTGGAGACAGAGTTTACAGGGAAACCGCTCTGGCCCCGTTAGACACAGACCGGCGACTCGTGCTACTTTTGCATCACTATTAATCTCCTTCACTGACAAAAACTGCCCCATAAAACACTGAACTGTTCTATTTATTTTGCATATCGATGCTGAAGGGAGTGTGCATGTCCTCTCTGTGTTACTCTGGGTTCTCTCCTCTTTGTCCAAACACAGTCTTACAGGTGAACCGCAGAATTTAAATGTCCCATAGTAAATGAATGTGAGAGTGAACCGTTGTCCGTCAGTGTCTCTAAGTGTCAGCCCTGTGACTAACATTTAAATTGATATAAACTTTACTTTCTTGTGTTTCAGGTCCATTATCCAGATGTGGAGAGAGTGGAGTGGCTGAATAAGGTAAACTGGAAGACTTTTGCAGTAAAATGGTTTAAAGTATTGATCAAACGTTAATCTAATGTGGTATTCCTGGGTCCTGCTCGTTCCTAAAATCAGACGGTGAAGCAGATGTGGCCGTTCATCTGTCAGTTTGTGGATAAACTCTTCAGGGAATCCATCGAACCTGCTGTGAAGAACGCCACGCCTTATCTCAGCTCCTTCTGCTTCACCAAGATCGACCTGGGGGACAAGGTAACCGCACGCAACATTTATTCTCGGTTGGATTCCTGAATTTGCTAAATTTCCCATCTCCCACCTTTTTTTGTGTCATCTAAAAAAATGCAAAAACATATCTCAAAAATATGTGCTGCAAAATACCACCAGCTGAACAGTGAGGGTGAAGCATTTATGCTTGGGTATGTGACATTTGTGCTCAGTCATTACATGGATCATTTGCCGCCAGTGTGAGATCAAAATGACCTGCAGCAGTGGTTCTCAAACTGTGGCACAGGTACCACTGGTGGTACGCAGGAGTCTTCTGCAGTTTAAGTCCTGAGACAGTTTTATTTCTGTTTTAGTCTTGCGTTAGAAAATTTTAAGTTTCACTGCTTAGTCCTTCTTTAGACCTGATTTAGGCCTGGTATAGACTTGGTTTTGTCAAGGTTTCCCTCTGGTTTAGTCCTGGTTTAGACCTAGGTTAGCCATGATTTGGTCTTTGTTTAGTGCCGGTTCAGTCCTGTGTTAGTCCTGGTTTTCTTTTGATTTTGTCCTGGTTTAGTCCTGGTTTAGACCTGGTTTAGAGCTGGTTTAGTCCTGTTTTAGACCTGGTTCAGGCCTGTGTTTGTCCTGGTTTAGTCCTGGTTTAGTCCTGGTTTAGACCTGGTTTAGAGCTGGTTTAGTCCTGGTTTAGTCCTGGTTTAGACCTGGTTTAGAGCTGGTTTAGAGCTGGTTTAGTCCTGTTTTAGACCTGGTTTAGTCCTGGTTTAGTCCTGGTTTAGTCCTGGTTTAGACCTGGTTTAGAGCTGGTTTAGTCTTGTTTTAGACCTGGTTCAGGCCTGCGTTTGTCCTGGTTTAGTCCTGGTTTAGTCCTGGTTTAGTCCTGGTTTAGTCCTGGTTTAGACCTGGTTTAGAGCTGGTTTAGTCCTGTTTTAGACCTGGTTCAGGCCTGCGTTTGTCCTGGTTTAGTCCTGGTTTAGTCCTGGTTTAGTCCTGGTTTAGTCCTGGTTTAGACCTGGTTTAGTCCTGGTTTAGTCCGTTAAAGATGGTACTTTTAAAGCAAACTATTTTCTGAGCAGGTTCTTGGTGTGAAACAGGTACTAATGTGTGAGCAGAGCCTAAATAATGTCACTTCTTTTGTGTTTGTGCAGCCTCTGAGGGTAAACGGAGTTAAAGTTTACACAGAGAACGTGGACAAGAGACAGGTGATCATGGACCTGGAGGTCAGGTGGGCAGTAATCCTCTTACATTCACCAGAGCATCACATATATCAAAGGAGAATTATGTAACCCAAGCTGCAGGAGCAAAAAAAAAATGAAAATTGTGCTGTGACTAATGCTTTGCTCACCTCTCTTTTTCAGCTTTGTGGGGAACACAGAAATAGACGTGGATATAAAGAAGTACTACTGCAGAGCGGGAATCAAAAATATACAGGTAAGAGTGACTGGTTAGTAAGGATAGACCTTTAGTCCATTTTATTCTGGCAATCAAAGTTAAAGAGGCTATATTCTGCTTTTATTCATATTTTTAAAGCAATCTTGGTCTCCGCTAGAACAGTAGTACGTTTTGCAGCCTTATGCTAATCAAATAAAAAAAACAATTCACTTCCTTAAACTTTTTGTATGAAGCCGTTTTACTCCAAAAGTAAAAATGTCTGTGAGGAATCAGTGGAAACAGAGCTGTGCACCACTTTTGTGGATAAATGAATGAGAGCAGACTGGATGTTGATTGGTCAGTGCTGTCTGGAGTGGGCGGGGGTTCATGCAAAAGAGCATTCTGGGGCCTCAGAAACTCGTGCCAGAGAATACAGGATCACTCAAACAGGCATGAATGAAACAAAACACAACTACAGGTCTGTTTCTGATGAGGGAACAACATTATAACATGGGAGAAAAAGAAGAAAAGGACATTTTGCAGAATATAGCTCCAGCAGAACACAATACATTTTAATGGACAGATGGACATTTAACAACCAAAAATGTTCCAGAACAAAAGGGATTTTGGCCAATCACAAACAACTGGTTACATGTCTGTGCTGTCCCACATGGAGCCGGGGTCTGCCCAGGGTTTTAAAGCAGGGTTTTTGCAGGGTCTAAAAAAGGCCAAAATTTAAAAATCTGAATTTAAGGCCTTAAAAAGTCTTCAATTTGGCAAGATGCACAGTATTAGGTCTTAAATACGCTTAAACAGGTCTTAAATATGTCACATACATTTGATGCAACTACCTGTGTTCACAGCTTATTCTAAAATCCTCAAAGGCGCATTACCATCACCGATATGAGAGCTCAGATCCTTTCTTTCCGAGACAAAAATGCTCTGTGGCACTCACTAGTGCATTTTTGTACATTTCTTATACACTGTGTGCTTATGAAATAGGTCTTAATTTTCTGGAATGGTCATAAAAAGTTATGAAAAAGTCTTAAACTCTGCAGAAACCCTGTAAAAGGAAGTTTTTCCCTTGGCACTGTCACCAAGAGCAGCTCAGAGGGGAAATGTTGCTGTTTTTCTCTCTAAAACAGAAGTCTAAACTAAAGTCAAGGGTATGGTCTAGAGAAAGCTCCTTGGGACTGCTCTGTTTACACGAGTGTTTAGGCTACAGCAGCTAAACGGCGTAAGCATTATGTCCTGTGGTAACTTTCCCAACCTGAGCAGCCACCTCCAGGTCATCGGTGTAATCCTCAGTGGGCGTGTAAACATGCGGGTTAGGGGCACAGTAATGGTCCGACCTCAGCAGAGTTTTACATAATGAGCCGATGCTGATAGTGAAGCCAGTGTCCACTCAGTGTGTGGCTCTGCGTCGGACCATATTTACAGTTCAGAGGTCACACATTTACAGACAAGAGCTGCCAATGTTTAACATGAGGAACATCCAAAAGGTGGCCTTGTCATGGCGGCTCTCCCCAAAGCAAAGACATCAACATCACTACGTTTTGTTTGTACCATGACTCCGGTGTTATGGGTCCGACCAAAATGGCAGCATCAGCAAAACAAATGAATCAGTCTTTAGTTTTATTTAGTTTATGTACACACTACACAGTTTTTTTGCGATTATACAACGTTTTTATTCACAGTTGTGAATAAAGTTCTGAGTCGGTACCAGTCTGCTCCAGTTACAGGGCGTCGTCAGCCCAGAAATCTGTGAGTGTGGCAGGTTTAAAGACTCAAATCAGCATCAACCGGACCTCAGATCAAGTCAATCAAACAACAGAATTTTAAAGGTGACTCTTGCCTAGGGCTGTAGTCAAACAAAGTAATGCCCAGTACAGAGATTATCGACCAAAATCGACCAAAGAATACTTGTCTTTTATAAATAAGTGACTTTACTTTAGGTCAGGGGTGTCAAACTCAATCAGAGCTGGGGCCAAAATTAGGAAACCAGTCTTGGTTGTGGGCCGAATAAGAGTATTGTATAAATAATAATAATAATAAAGCCAGCCTACTGTATTTTTGTTCTCAGTTAGGATACAATAGGCCTTTTAATATAGAATAATACATCTCCACAGAACTACAAATGTAGATTTGTGGTTTTAAGGGGCTTGGTATTAAATCAGAACTTAGAACTCAACAAATAACAAATAGGCCACAGACTCAGACTGATTAACACTGACCAATTATTTATTTATGAAGTATTATTTAGAGCATTCCGCCGGGCCATTATTAATATAAATTGGAAATTATCTCGCGGGCCAAAAGTAATTATATCACAGGCCAAATTTGGCCCACAGGCCTGAGTTTGACATGTATGCTTTAGGTGATAAAAAGAAAAGATAGCTGTAAAATGTATTAATTAAGTAATTTAAAACGCATCATGCTATAAAATAAAAATAACAATAAAAAGTTTTCAAGTAATAAATTAGACACAATTTATTGATGCAAAGAGTGGATGCGACTAATTGATCAATAAGATTTTAGTTGACTAAGATCTCATCGGCCGATAAATCGACTGAACGACCAGAGGCTGACGACCTGACTCTTCGTTGATCGCGTGACTCTGGCGTTTGTGTAAATAAATAAATAAATAAATAAAGTTCACCACTGATAGGGAACTTCTGTAATAAAGTCCCTATCAGGCCTGGGTGGTATTTAAGTGAGATAAAAATAATAATTTGTGTTTTATTTACTGTATGTCGCAGCTCTTTTTGCCTTAACATTACCTGGGAAAGCTGTCATCTGTGCGAGCTAAGGTCAGCTAACATTAGCAATAATACTGTGGCTTATTTAGTAACAAATTATTCATTATTATACCAGGAAAAAGCAAATCAACAGTTTTCATTCAAACATGTGGTGGACAGTTTAAAAATCTGTCTCTGTCCTGCTGTTTTCCTCTGAAACTCGCAAACCATGACCACCAGTCGTCAAAATCTGTAACTACATGGAAAGTCCTGCAGTGTGTCCCCAGCTTTACTGAGTGCTTTTTCATTTTGGCACCAATATTCCCATTTACTGCAGCAGTGATGTTGGCAGTTCACTATATATACAAAAACATTATTTTAGACATGATCTAAGAAAGAACAGTGCCCTAATAAGTCAATACAGCAGTGAGGAAGGATTATGCACTCTCTCTCTGTCGCCAAGTCCAACAAGGCTTTACTGTTTGCTATGTAACTTCATAATATGCGCCACAAAATCATAGAAATGTGGACAAGACTGCCCTATCCCTTTTAGTTTAGTGTGTTTTCATCTTAAAAAGCGTAAGAACTGGTGTCTGCTCAGTGGAAATGAACAGTTTAAAGGATGATTATGTTGCTGAATCACATTTCTATCACATTTTCCATTAGTCCTGGAGTTAATCTGCAGCTCATGACCCCAGCCCTACTCTCTGCTCTTTCACTCGTCTTCATCTCTCCTCTATACAAAAATCTGAAGATCAAACTGATTACTCACACAGACAGGGCCATATTAGGCCAAAGGGAGGGGAACATAACTGAACTCTGAGTCACAGGGAGACTGAGAAAGATCTGTCCTGCCTGTGTTTAATTTGCTGGTGGTTGCTGCTGTGTTCGATTCGCCTGGGCAGCCAGAACAACCAGTTTTCTTATCGACAGCAGGAGAGTCTGGATCCCCAGCTACAGAGAGGTTTCCAATCAGACTTATCACAGCTGTTTATCTGCAGCGCGTGTTATAACAGATTTATCCTCTGTGTATCAGGGCTGTAACAATACAGTTACTGTATTGACGTATACATTTTTTTTTTCCTATGATACAACTACATTGATACACGTGACCTTGTATCGAATCGTTTCGTTTTCTAGGAAGTGAATATTGATATACATGAAGTATTGATCATTAATATCAGATTTTTTTAAATTATTGTTATTATTATTAATTTTTTTTTTTTTTTTAAACCATATATGGCTTTTTGGAGATAAATTTTGTGTTTTTAATTAAATAAAATGTTATATTCAACTTTTCTTCACTCTCAACCCAAGCCGCAGTGCTAAATTTGAGAGTAAGCTTTTATGATTTTTGGCAAAAAGTTGCTGTATCGATTATCGATATGAAGGTGTTGAATCGTATCAAATCGTATCGTTCCAAATTAGCCAATATCATTCTTGAATCATATTGAAACACTTCTAATTGATACATATCATATCGTTGCAAAAACTTATCATTACACACCTACTGTGTATACAGAGTGACTGTAATGACTTCTCTGAGCTGATTAACGGCGTTTAGGTCTTTCCTTTGTCTCCTGTTGGTTCTGCTGAAGTCCTCGTCGTTGTTCAGTCCTCTGTGGGATTTTTGTCTTCGTCCTGTTTCCATTTTAACAACAGTAAAGTCCCTCTGACGTCCCACGTAACCACCACATTCAATTAGATTAGATTAGATTAGTTTAGGGGACAATGCAATTTCATAAAACACCTCATAATACATGAGTAAAAAAGCCAGAATTAGCCAAAAGGCTATTTTTCATCTGTAATCCCTTGGCCTTGATGTTAAAAAAGCAGTAAAATACATTAATAGGACAGAACAGACTTACAGTTAGTAGATACATAAAACAAGCTCTAAACAATTCCTGACTCAATACAAACAAAGCAGCAATAGATACTGTTGAGAGCAATAGAACCATCAGAGAAATATACATAAAGACAAAAGTTCACATCAAGAAATACAAAATATCTACAACACAGCAGGTGCAGGTTTAGTGGTGGCAGGTGTTTGTGTTGTTGAGCCATTGTTTTAAATGTTTAGTGAAAGCTTTATAAGTTGGTAGCTGTTTAATTTGCTCTGGTATTGAGTTCTACTCTGGAGCCTCTCAGACCTGGCAGACTGACTGAAGTACTTTTACACAGAAGGATAACACAGTCTCCTCTCACATCCTCTTGTTACACTCAGTGATGTTTCTTTGGATAAAAAAATCTGCAAGAGGAGCTGGAGCTGAGTTATGTGTTACCTTATAAACCAGTCCAGTTTAGCAAATCATACTGTTTTAGGATTGCACAGTGAGGGTAATGTCTTGGTTTCTTATCCATGGCTTGATGGGTTGTTTGTACAATATTTCAAGTGGTCTCATTGTATTATGACTTGCCTGAGACCAGCTCGTTAAACAATAATTGAGACGGCTAAAAATTATTGAATGTAAAAAGACTTTTGTCGCCTCAGTTGACATTTCATTTCTGATTGAACGGAAATTTGCAAGAGTAAGCTTGATTTATTTTTTTTTACACATTTTGTCAACATAAGCTTTGAAGGAAAGGTCTGAGTCAACCAATAACCCAAGATATTTATATTGGCTAACAATCTGTAGTTTTTCCCCAGCAACACAGATTTCAGGGTCATGGGAACCTCTATTGTTTTTACTAAAAAAAATGCTGACTGTTTTAGAAACATTACTGCAGGCAACATTCTTGCAGCCGTGTTGACAGGAGTCAGTGCTCTGCTTGCGTCCCGCCCTTCTTTTCTCTGATTGGTTTCTCTACCTGTCCCGTCCCTGAGATTGAAACCCAAGTGAGGGGATAACAAACTAGGGCTGGGTACTGCTCAGATTTTTGCGATACCGGTGCCTGAGCGATACTTTTTCTGATAGCTATGGTGAGCTAATTCATCTTCTACAGTCATAAAACACTATAATATTGAATAAAAGACACATTTTTGGAGCAAAATTAAAGCCAGTAGTTTGTATGATTTATTCTGTGTTATTTATTTGATTCATGCAAAGGAACATTAAAGGTCCCACTAGGGATTGAAACTTGGTATTGACTTTAGAAAAATGTTGATACCAGTAGTATTGTAACTTTTTTTTAATTCCACAAAAGTATTGTTTAATGGTACCCAGCCCTATACCAGATTATCTTCTTTTAAAGAAGATTTCTTACAAATTAAGAAGAGAGAATCGATGATGTTAAAGATCCCAAACCTAATTTCAAACAAGGGTCTTTTAGTTGGGTAAAAGCTCTATCCTTTATATCTCACAGTGGTAAAGAATCCACTAAAACTCATTACAGGTTTTGTTGCTGACCCTATCTTGCAATGGCACAGCTCTGTTCATTGTTCATATTGAGATCCTTTTAAAAAAAGAAAAAATACTGTAGAAAAGGCAATTACTGAATACTGTTATGTATGCACTTATTACCATGGATGTAATAAAATCAGCGATATTGTAATATTGCAGTGTCAAAAGCGTCACACTATTCTTGAGGACTTTTACAGTGTCCAGTCCTGAGCTCCTGGGGCTAATATGCATGGTTTTGTTGCAGTGTAATGTAAAATAGCAGAGGGAACTACATAGACCATGATCCTTTGCTTTGTTTCAATGCAGCCAACATGAAGGCAAGGCAAGGCAAGTTTATTTGTATAAAACAATTCATACACAGAGCAATTCAAAGTGCTTTACAGAAAAAAAAGGCAAATTTAAAAGTACAAAACACAATTAAAACTATAAAATCAAATTTAAAGAGTATAATTAAGAATCAATTTAAAATTAAATTAAAAGAGAAGAGTGCAGATAAAACACTTTCAGTTGGAGTGAAGAAAATATTGCTATTAAATAGGTCTGCAACTAATAATTATTTTGATAATCAATTAATCTGTCGATTACTTTTTCAATTAGTGAATTAATAAGCATCGCATAGAGAAGTGCGAGTAAAATGGTTAAAAACTTGAGGTGTTTTATAGTTTTTGTTAAAAATTGGTGAGAGTGCTACCAAAAATCACTTATTTTTTCCAAAATTAAATCAGACAAAGCAAAAAGCTTCTTGAAGATGTTTATATAAATCATATATACATAAAAATCATCTGTAATACATGTATATTTTAAATCAAAAACACAAAATGTACATTGTTTTTAACGTTTACTGCTCTATCTAGGAAATAAAACCTTCTCTCACAGAATATGGCAGTGTCAGAGTCTGTTAAATATCCCAGTTGGCGATTATTTGATTACTAAATTAGTTGATGTTTATTTCAATAATTGATTATAATCGATTAATCCGATTAGTTGTTGCAGCCCTACTATTAAACTCTTATTTAGTCTTAATTCTTTGAATTATCACAATAATTAATGCACTAAAGCAGTGGTTCCCAGCCTGTTTGTCCTGTGTCCCCCCTGGGCTTTTTGTCTTACCCCCCTCACTCAGATCTGGTGTCATATAAAAAAACTTTATTAGTGCAACGACATTGTATGCTTACTTTTTTGTAAATAAAATTCTCTTACAAATTTAAAAAATCTAATTCAAGATTAAAAAAATAATAATCTGTTTTCCCCTAAGGTATAAAATAAAAATATAACTATACAAACGCCTAATATGTTTACTTGTTTTACTGTAAATTTTAATGAGTAATAATGAGTATGAATAATGAGTAATAATTTAAAACTCATAATAATTTCACAAAGAAAACAATAAAAAGTTATTAAACCTTAAAAATGTGTAACAAAAATGTAATAATCAAATCGGGCCAAATTTGACAATTTCAAGCGTCACTGAGACTTTTCTTTTGTAAGTTTCAATAATAGTAAGATTTTTTTAGATTTTCTTATGATCTTTCACAGAAATTATCAAATAATTCCACGTATTCCCTGCAGAGCGTTGGCGTATCCTTAGGGGCAATTTTCTAGAATATATTTTGTTTGATGGTTCGCAATATCAGTATTGCAATAAATATCATACTGTGATGTTAACATTGTGATAACCAAAGGGATGCTGCACTACAAAGTACAAAAATATCTAAATGTGTTAAGATATAAAATTATACAGCTTTTTAGACAGAGCATATAACTCCTTATACACTTAACAAAACTGATAAGAAAATGTCTAAATTGTGAGGCAGGAGGCACACTAATGCATGTTTTGCTGTATTATTATAAATAAATTGTCTTCTGTGTTTGCAGATTACTTTTTGTCTCTGACTGATGTCCGCTGGGCATCAGGAGCAAAGATGTAAAATCAAAGAGCATGGACAATATATTATAATTTTAATGAACAATTTTAATGAACTGGAAGAAACGCAAACCAAACTGCTTTGACATTGAGGTCTGGTATAAAGATTTTATGGACCTGCTCTTTTACCATCTCATGGCTATAAACCTGAAACCAGACCATGGACTAGGGCTGCACAATATATCGCAAAATTATCGTTATATCAGCAAACACAATATCCGTATCACAAGAATCTAAATATATCACAATAACGCTGTGGTCTTCATCTGACAGAGATTTACACTGAAGAATCATTTTCCACCAGAGCTTTAAAAGAAAATGTGTTGTGACTAAATAAAAATGTTTAAAAAGTCCAGTTTTAGTGGTAATTTAATTAATTTAGTCACAGCTTAGCCTTGTTTTATTCCTGGTTTAGTCTGTGTTAAGTTTTGATTTTGTGGCTGTTTTGACTTGTAAATACAGGAACTTACATTTTTGTGAAATGTAGTGAATTTAACTTACTATGTTTAAAAAGTAGGCTTTATTTTCAAATGTTGCAATAATATCGTTATCACAATTTTCAACATAGTTATCGAATATCACATGTTTTCTCCATATCATGCACTGTAAAAAATGTTAATGCAGTACAGAGTTGTGTCTAGGCTAACCCTACTGTAGCTAACAAGTCTGGGTAATAAGTCCATGATTTATAATTGTTTAATTTATACAGTTTTGTTTTAATGTGTGTCTTGATATAATAATCTGGAACTCTGTACTTTCTATCCGATTGTCTGTTTATCTGTGTGTGTAGGGAAAAATGTTCAAAACAAAATCAAAAAACATTGCGCTAACACCGTACCATGAGGTGTGAATATTGTTGCATCCCTACTTGTTACACTTTTATGATGCGCTCCATTGAAAGAGGACTAGATTTTGCTAACTTTTGCTAAAATATGTCTGTCTTGTGTCCCTGCAGCTGCACGGAGTGATGCGCGTGGTGATGGAGCCTCTGCTGGGAGACATGCCTCTGATCGGAGCGCTGTCTGTCTTCTTCCTCAAGAAACCTGTGAGTATTATTCAGTACATAAGTGTTTTTATTCACTTTGAGCAGATGAATGTGCCCGTCAGCAGCAGCCGAGGGGTTTATCGGTGGATGGCGTCTCCTGAGAGCCCTCTTCCTTCCTGAATCCATCCTGTTTTATAAACCCTGCTTTGATTATGGGCTCCAGAGGAAATGAGATATAAACAGGACAGGAGGGGAAATGTCTCATCAGAAGCACTCACAAATTTATTATTATGCTTTTTATACGTTAGAAATATTCTTCCATGCGCCGTTGTATGGCTCAGTGGTAGAGCCAGGCTGGCGACAGGCTTCACATGGGCCCATTATAATATACAATATAAGAAAAGGCACCATTTCTGGGCCCCTCTGACCCTAGGCCAGGGTTAGCTCTTTGTAAACATGGTTGTTATTGTGTTACCTCTCGACTTGAAGCTTAAACTCGTTACTCTGTCGTGAACTTGTGGCCTGCCCAGCTGGCTCTGGTCGCACACGCAACATATTCAGTGTAAATGAAGTGTAATTCAGTTTTAAAAGTACTCCTGGTTTAGAGCTGGTTCTAGGCATGAGACGAAAATAGAATCTTATGTCACGATTATCTTGGCCATAATAATTGCGATTAACAATATTATCACGATATTACATGTAGCTAAAACATACTGGAATTACTTAAGAGTGACAGAACAGACTTAATATTATGATTTTGGGATAAATTATTGCAAATATATGGCTCTCCCTTGTCGCCAAAATTTAGAATACACATAAAAAACAGCTGTAGTGACTTGGATAACGCAGTGAGTCGCTGGACTGCTGCAGCGCGTACAGTGCACTTCAGTGAGGGCAGGAGTGGCATTTAAACAGCACTCAGCAGTACGACTGTCAGAACAACGCTATAGATCACAGAAATATGCATTTTACATCATTGCGTTGTAAATTTTGAAAGTGAAAGCATGTTAGCAGCAGCTTAGATACGTTTATGGGGCTGTGTGAGATGCATCTACCAAGAGAGGAACGCGTTTTCTAAGTTTGTTGAGTTTCATTTCCTAAAGTCAAAGTGTCACTGTATATTTATTGGTAAACTTATGATTACCTCTTAAATTAACCACGTTTATTAGCATGTAGCGCTACAAACATTTAATGCTACTGTTAAATCCTCAGACGGTCCACTGTCCCTCAGTCCATCTGTCTGCTCTGCTGTAGATCAGGTATTTCAACCAGTTCTGAAGAAACTGGACTAAAGACCAGCTTTGAGCCTTCTTGGAGAATACTTTGCATGTAAACACAGTGAATAGCAGAGGGCACAGCTGTCTCATGTCATGTGAGGATAATGGCAATTATCTCGATGAACGATGATAAAAAAATTGCCACGATCAATTAATCTTTACTCTTTTTATTGTGATTAGCGATATAATAATTTATTGTTCCACCCCTACCTGGTTTAGTCCTAGTTTAGATCTGGTTTAGACCTGGGATTAAGTTTTAATTTAGCCCCACCTTGGACCAGTGAGTCCAGATCCTTGTAATCCACTCCGCTTCATAATCAAGCTACTACTACTGTTACTACTACTACTACTATTACTGCTGCTACTACTACTGTTCTGTTATTGATACTGCTACAGCTATAGCATTTAGACTTTGCTTCTGCTGAATACATTAAACTGCCTTTGGACACAACTTAAATGATGCACTATTTAAGTCACATTTTATCCCATTATTGTTCTGGTACAGTCCCTCAGTGACACTTAGTGACTCAGAACTGAAGTTTTAAGCACATTTCTGACTTCCTTTGCTTTGACTTGGTCCTCCCTGTTCTTCCTGTGCCATTGTGGTGTGTCATTGTGGTTGACTGTTTCCTACACAGAGGCTTAACTGGGCCAATGACAGTGCGCCCACTCAAACAACGCTGCTTAAACACAACACTAATGCTACAAGAACTTCACCACTTACTTTTCATGTTGGCATTTGAGAGGAAACTATTGCTGGTACGGAAATGCTGTGTGCAAAAATCTAATGTTTTTCTGAGTTGCATAATGGGAAGTGTAACATCTAGAGGAGGAAAGTCACTTTTAGGAGATACTTTTCTCCTGTAAAAGTCAAGTTATAGCACATTTAACAACTCTTGCGGTCCAAAGTGCAGTGCAACAACAAATAATAAAAAGTTTAAGACCAACAACAAAGCAGCAAAACAATAAAAGTCACACAATACTAAAAGATAACATCAAAATTAAAACCAGAGAAATAAGTCAAGTCTAAAAAGTCTGGCTCAGCTTCTGTTAAATGCCAGTATGAAAAGGTGCGTCTATCAAAAGAAGTCTCTAAATGAGTGCAAATACTACCTGAGAGGTAAAGTGGATAGTAGTGAAGCAGTAGTAGTAGTAATTGTGGGAGTAACAGTATAGTAGTAGTAATTATAGTAGTACTTTCTACTTTAAGGGGAGATATTACACAAAATCATCTTTTCCTCTCTTTTTCCCATGTTATAATGTTGTTCCCTCATCAGAAACAGACCTGGAGTTGTGTTTTGTTTTACTCACACCTGTTTGAGTAATCCTGTATTCCCTGGCACTGAGTTTCTGAGGCCTCAGAACGCTCGGCTCCACAAATCCCCACCCACTTGAGGAAGCACTGACCAATCAACAACAAGCCCTCTACATCCAGTCTGCTCTCAGTCATTTATCCAAAA
The DNA here is from genome assembly GCA_020698575.1 of Bostrychus sinensis. Classification (NCBI taxonomy): domain Eukaryota; kingdom Metazoa; phylum Chordata; class Actinopteri; order Gobiiformes; family Eleotridae; genus Bostrychus; species Bostrychus sinensis. The sequence continues at coordinate 3,703,643 of CM036256.1, read as the reverse complement.
AAACAGTGCACAGCTCTGTTTCCGCTGATTCCTCACAGACATTTTTACTTTGGAAGGAAAATGGATCAGACAAAAAGTTTAAGGAAGTGAAGTGCTTTTTTTCTTTGTTTTTTCTTCTGCTTTCTTCACTCTGCTGCCCTCTGCTGGTCTCTTCATCTATTTCTTTATGGCAACAGTAGAGTGCTTGTTAAAAATGTTCTCTTTAGCCACGAGAAGACCAAGACTGATTTAAAAAATATGAATAAAAGCAGAATATAGCTCCTTTAGGTGAACTATACACTTAATAATTTTGGGGAGTGCCTTTACTTCCACTTGTGAGAAATAATGTTGCAGTAACAGTGCTTTTACTACAGTAGCGAGTTACTTTAGCCACCTCAGGCAGTATCCAGAGGTATTTCAGACATGCCTGTAATATAAGTCCGGTCCTCAGACGTCTCACCACTTTTCATCTTTCTGCCTTGGGCTCCGTAATCCTCTTTTTGAACTTCTCTCAGCATGTAGTGTATGTACAGTAAATCCTTCCACCGCACTCCCAACACACACTGATGCACACGTTTTGCATACACTTCCTACACTGTCAAATGTAGTTCTTCACGTACAGCTCCAGAGAAGTTGAGGCTCTGTGTGGAGCGTAAATAAAAACATAATGCAAGGGTTTGTAAATATCATAAAACTATAATTTATTCACATTACTGTCAGGAGCATTGTGGTCCTCTTAAAAAGTCAGACACTCCCGCGCAGACCCCCAACAATGAAACTTCACTATATTCAAAAGTCTTTATGATTTTTCCCCATAGATTTCTATAAAAATGTTTAAAAAAAAAACACTGACTGTTAGCTAAAAAATTGCTTAATTAAGTGATATTTCAAAACAAACACTTCAATAAACTAAATTTATTCTCATGTACTTAATGAAGATAATCTCTGGCAGCCCCCTGCAGTACCTTCACAGCCCACCAGCGGGCCCCGGACCCCAGTTTGGGAACCACCACTGTAGCTTGTAGCTCAGTTGGTAGAGACGTTTGCCCACTAACCTGAAGGTTGGCGGTTTGATCCCCACTACTTTACCCAACGTGCTGTAATTATTATTATTAGGTGCTGAGATATTTTACCATTTTATAAAAACAAAATAGTGGCAACCCATCTCAAAAAAGTTGGGACAGGGGCAACAAAAGGCTGGAAAAGCAAGTTTTATTAATATTTTGCAGCTGATTACGTTAATTATCAACACTTCAGTGAGGTTTCCAGGTCAACACTGTAAATAAAAATGTGTTCTTATTGTTCTACCTGGGAAAATAAAGGTTATATAGAATAAATAAAGAAATAAAAGTAAATGGGTATAAAAAGAGCATTTTAGAAGCAGAGTCTTGGATTCCTTTTATCTTCAGGTCCTTAAGTGACATAGCATTAAAAATTATTACATTGTTGCATGGATCAGGAACACTTCCAGAAGTCGCTGTCTCTGAACACAGTTTGGAGTTAGCTTATAGCTGTGTCATGCTAGACCTCATTCCTTGTTTTGGTATCATCTGCCTTTTATTGGAGACAGTTGCCAGTAAATACTGAGCAACAATAACGCCTCACAACACGCTCCGACTTGCTTTAGCTGCAGTCTTAAGGAGGTTGCACAGGAACGACCTGGGTGATGACACAGATTTGTACCTCTTGTTCTCTAAAAGGATCATTATATCATTGTTATAATTTTAGCATCACTGGTCACTTTAATGGGTACAACTTATATCCAATGAAGTGTCTCCCAGTGTGGTCTTCTGTTGCTGGAGAGCTCAGCTTCAAGATTTTATGTCCCTTGTTGTAAAGTATTTCAGTAACTGATGCCTCTCCTCTAACCTTTGGAATTAGGGCTGCACGATATGGAGAAAACGTGTATTCGATAACTAGGTTGAAAATTGCGATAATGATATTATTGCGATATTTGAAAATAGAGCCTACTTTTTGAACATAGTAAGTTAAATTCACTACATTTCACAAAAATGTAAGTTTCTGTATTTACAAGTCAAAACAGCCACAAAATCTAAACTTAACACAGACTAAACCAGGAATAAAACAAGGCTAAGCTGTGACTAAATTAATTAAATTCACACTAAAACTGGACTTTTTAAACATTTTTATTTAGTCACAACACATGTTCTTTTAAGGCTCTGGTGGAAAATGATTCTTCAGTGTAAATCTCTGTCAGATGGAAGACCACAGCGTTATTGCGATATATTTAGATTCTTGTGATACGGATATTGCGTGTGCTGAGATTGCAATAACAATAATTTTGCAATATATTATGCAGCCCTATTTGGAATCAACAACAGAGCATGACCAATATATCAGGCCGGTTTTTGCATTGTTTTAGACAATCAGTCATCAGCTGATTCTTGGACTTTTATGCTGATTTTTGGCCAGGCACATGTCTGGACAACCATGTGACTGAAGGACCCCATCTTCCCCAACCATCTTGTAGCAGTTTGGGCTCTTACGCTGCAGTTCATAGGAAACATCGAAAATCTCTTTATCTCAGGCTGAAAAGCTTAAAACAGCGATAAAAATATTTTGCTAAATTTCTAGTAGATCATAATTCCAAAGCATTTTGTTGCTCTCCACATTCTCCCACTGCACAGTTTGATTGAGATCAGTTTTCTCAAAAAACTCATCTTTAACTGTTCTCACATTCTGACACCTTTGTTTTTGATTTAATAAGCATTACTGATACAAATGACTCACTTATATTCATTTCTTTAATTAAAATAAGAAAATCGGCCCCCCAAAATCTGCGTTATTTATCAGCCATTGACCATAGAGAAACCCATAATGGCCGACCTCTAATCAACAAGGCATTTTCACCACAGAACTGCTGCTCGATGAATATTTTTTCTCTTTTTTTGGGCCCATTCTCTGTAAAAACCCCAGAGATGGTTGTGTGTGAAAATCCCTTAGATATGCAGCGTTTCTGACAGACTCAGTCCAGTCCGTGCCACGCTCAGAGTCCCCTGAGTCCCCTTTCCTCTCGGTTTGAACGTCAGCAGATTTGTCTTCAGCATGTCTCAGGACTAAATGCTTTTAGCTGCCGCTGCACTGTGAATGGCTGATTTAGATATTTGCATCTTAGAAGCATCAGAACAGGTGAACCTAATAAAGTGGCCAGTGTTTGTGTGTGTGTATAAACCATTTTCTCTTTCTCTTTCAGTGGCTGGACATCAACTGGACCGGACTCACAAACATGTTGGACATCCCTGGAGTCAAGTGAGTGACAGCACCCCACCTTTATATTTTTATTTCAAGCAAATCTTTCATATCCCAGACGTTCACGTGGTTGTGCTCATGTTGACATACGTTTAGCTCAAACACAAATAGACCCATCTTTTGTCACTTTTAATATTTTGATTCCAGAACAAATGGACATGTTCCCAAATGTTTGCCTGTATGGTGCTGGATGTTCTGTAAACAAATACGGCGTGATACAGATTATCTCTTCATCATGGCTCCTGTTAAAGGGTGGGATATATCAGGAAGCAAGAGAACATTTAGCTCTCAAAGTCTATGTGTTAGAAGCAGGAAAAATGGGAAAGGATTTGAGCTTCAAGTTTGATAAAGGCCAAACTGTGACGACTACAGACGACTGCTCTGAGTCAGAGCGTCTCCAGAACTGCAGCTCCTGTGGGGTGTTCCTGGTCTGCAGTGGTCAGGATCTGTCAGAACCGGTCCAAGGAAGGAACAGAGGTGAAGCAGAGACAGGTGATGCAGGTGGGGAGTGAAGGCTGAGGCTGTGTGGTCCCATCCCACAGAAGAGCTACTGCAGCTCAGACTGCTGCAGGAGTTAATGCTGGTTCTGAGAGAGAGGAGTCAGAACACACACACACACTACTCAGACCTCCACTCCCTCCTCCCTACATGCTCGTACAGCGCATCATTAGCAACTCATGTTTAGGGTCACTTGGTATCACATGTTTAGTCACTTGGTATTGTCCTTCTTCGGTTGAATGGAGGCATGGAGATGATCTTGCACAGCAGCTAGATGGTTCACAAACTCAGGAAACTCATCTTGTCAGGCTCCTGCTGATTGTTTTGGGTCCGCTCCAGAGGTTTTAGAGTTGCAACAAGCCCTTTTAGTGATACTTATTAACAACATGGTGTATGATGCTCTATATTTACAAAAACACAACTCTTCTAATGTCATTATTGTGTTGTTTTACCATCGTAGCTGTTTGTTGTTTAGCTACGTAGCTAGCGCTTTATACAATCAGCTCCAAATATTTTACTGAAAGTCCCGCTCCTTAACAAACATTTTCAACAAGAGCCATTCCAGATTGATATAATGTTAGCCACTCTTTGCTAATGTTATATCAACCTGGCTTTTCCCAGGTTAGAGTGGAGAGGGCGTGAGGTGAGCTGGGTTTGTGTGCGCAGAGTCCTACTCCAGGCGGGATCTAAAAAGGAGAAATTGCGTGCACATGTGCGTATGCAGAGAAACAGGAATTTAGTTGTGTACTCCACTTTTGGCTTTACAGCATGCGTACACTTTGAGCAAGGATATTATGCAAAACGTTTTAAACCAGGTCTTAACCAGGACAAAAAAGCAGTGGAAGTTTGTGTACCAGCAGTGGAACCCGTACCACAGTTTGAGAACCCCTGAACTTGACTAAAATTATATGCATTAGTATAGCTGCTACACTGCTTTTCCCAACCTGGACCGTGCTGCTTGTTCTGTTAAATGTCTGTGTTTTCCCGTGGTGTAATCCTGACCTCAGAGCCGGGTGACAGAGAGGACTAATGGCATCATCTGCCCTGGCCCTAACTGGAGCCTGCCTTCCCCATGCAAATCCTGCCTCATCCCAGTCCAGAGAGGAGCCTCCATGACACTAAATATTCCATTTGTTATTCAAATCACACACAGACATCCTGCTTAATTCTTTTGGATTTTATCTGTCCGGCCTCAGGTGTAAACAAGGTGTGAAGTCAATGGGACATGCAGCTAAATGCACCAAGTGGCAGCAGTAGTAGGAATATTATTGGGAGCAGTAGTTGTGTTCTACAATTTACTCAAGGAACACCGAACACCGATGAAAAAGTGGGACATTATCTTAATAAATTGGACAGGGGACAGATTGGCTGGGCAGTGCCAGTTCAATCCTATCTCAGCTACTTTAAAGCAGAACTCAGTAACTTTTTTACATTAAATAAATGGTTTCAGAGTCCGTGTGATGGTTAAATTAGTTGTTGCGGGGTAAATGAAGCATGCATATTCTCCCCCGCTGTCTCTGGGCTGAAATTGTCACTTAAAACAGTGAGTGTCGCCGACCCGGAGTCACAGAAGTCTCGGGTCTCGCGAGAAAGCGGCACATCATGGTTAGCAAAACAACAAGCTAGCGGTGGCTTTATTTCTCAATTTTCTTCATGTCAGAGCGGTCAATTGGAAGAAAAAACTTACGCAGAGGGGAAAACGAAAGTAAAGTCGAGCGAGGGGTCACACAGGAGTCAACTGGGCTTGTGAGCGTTTACGTTAGTGCTTCACTTTGAACTGTAGGGGGAGCTCTATAGAGGAAAGAAAGGCAAAAAGAGCGAAGAAACGAGTTACTTAGTTCTGCTTTAAACTACCAACAAATATTCAGTTGTTTTAATGCTTCTATAATGAGCCCAGTATTATCCTATTCTGATAATATTGCTTTATTTCTATTATTTATGTATTGACGCACGTTAAAGCTCCCATATCCGTCTTTGTGAAACAGTGTTTTACTCCTTTGCGTTAGGTTTTATAACTTAAAATAACGTATCTGTGGAAAACTTATTCTGTTGTGGAGCTGTTACTGTGACTCTGCAGAAAATGCTTGGATTAATATGTCTGTCGCCCCCTGCTGGCAACGCTGGGGACTGGACAGAGCATGGAATGGCTATTTAGCACAGCTGTTAGCAACATGAGGCTAACAGATAGATTTCTGAGCTGACTGCTTCGTAGTGACGGAGGTTTAAGGCTGGAAGGATCAGAACGAGTCCGGTGACGGTGATGTGTCTACGTAGAGCTGTGAGACCGAGCTTTTGAAATAAAATGCTACTCCAGGTCTGTTTTTGAGCAAGAGACAGCATTAAAACATGGTTAAAGAGAGGAGAGGAAACCTTGATTTAGCAGAATAGGGGAGCTTTAAGTTTGGCAAATTAATAATTACAGTTTGATTATCAATGAGATCATTATTTACTGAAATGTAAGTTCTGTTGTTTGTTTGGTAGACTCTGCTAGGTACTAGTATTTGTAGATGTATGTGATGACAGCTGCTGTAGACAGATGTACAATGTTTAACTGTCAGTCACTCAGCACCTGTGATAAACGAGTAAACTCAGCTCCTCCTGATGTCGCCTCAGCTGCTCCTGATTCCACAAAAGGCATAAAGTCTTTAAGTTACGAGAAATTAGTCCTGAGTATTTTTATTTCAGGGTTTGTATAAATAAATGTGCTGGTCATTTTAATGCACTTTCCAGGTTTTGGTTAATAATAATAATTAAACTTTGTAGCACCTTTCTAGAAACCCAAGGACTCTTTACAATCAAACATAAATACAGTATATGACAAGGTTTATTGAGAGTTAAAGGCCTCATTAAAAAGGTTTGTTTTTAAGAGTTTCCAGGGATGCAGAGGGGCAGATGTTGGCCGCTGGAGAGTTCCCGAGAGTAGGTGCAGCAACACTGAGAGCTCAGGCTCCAAATCTCCGAATGACCTTTGTCTGAGGATCTTAGTTGTCCAGATGTCTGTGTAGGTTCTCAGTCATCCAGGAGAATTCAGTGAACACAGGTAAAAAAACAAGAATATTATCTGTCCTTTTTCTTTTTTTGGAGCCTTATTACCTTTCTCCATGTGGTCACTGGTCTCCGTAGGGTCCAGAAGATTACTGGGGGCAAAGTAAACAATAAATGCAGAATAAAAATACATTTGTTCTTTGAGTTGAACATTACAGAAAGCAGTTATTGGGCGTGTTCACACTTCTAGACCTCAGAGGAATGAAAGGGCTCTGTTTAAAACCACGAATCACTAGAGTTTGTTGCACTGGCATTTCCTTTTTGATACAAGCTATAGGCACTTTCTGAAAATGGTTTATGGGACAAAATATATTAAAAATTACTTTGGTAGAAAAAGTTAATGGAGTTATAATCTGCAAAATGGACTTTTCTGAGCTTTCTATCATGTTCTAATGTTCCCTCGTCAAGAACAGACCTGGAGTTGTGTTCTGTTTCATTCATGCCTGTTTGAGTAATCCGGTATTGTCTGGCGCTGACTTTCTGAGGGCTCAGAATGCTCAGTGCACGAAGCCCCGCCCACTCCAGGAAGCACTGACCAATCAACAACAAGCCCTCTACATCCAGTCTGCTCTCAGTCATTTATAAAAATAAAAAAACGGCAACAAAAAACAGTGTACAGCTCTGTTTCTGTTTTTGTTTGTTGTAAAATGGCATCATACAAAAAGTTTAAGGAAGTAAAAGCAAAATATTTCTGTTCTTTTTCAATTCCCAAGTGACACTGCCTCTTGGAGTATGTTTATTCCCACCTCTGTTATACCACCTTGAAATTGTAAAAACTGAGCATTTTCAAACAACATTTAGGCTAAAAGTAAAGTTTTTTTACTGAATAAAATTGTCAAATATTTCACAGTTTATGACAATTAATATGTTGGTGCAACACTGCAGTAAATGTCTCAGTACATTTTTGGTTTCTGGGCGGTTCCAGAGGGTTGAGCAAGTCTCCCGCAAACATTTAAGTCTCACCAGCTGTTTCATAAATCAGGAAAATGCGTTTATCAAGGCGCTTTTTGAAACTAAACAAGACATTTCTGCTGTTTATCCGCCCACACTGTTCTCAAACCCACACCCTTTTCCCTGAGTATTATTTTTTTTTCCTAACAAACTGGTGTTACTCTTGTCATTTAAAAAAAATCTCAGTAACACTTTATTTTAAGGTCCACCTATTAACCATTAACTAAGTGCTAATTAGCATGCTAGTTAGTGGTTAATTAGCTGTTAATTGGTAATTATAAAGCATTTATTAGTCCTTTATTCTGTGTGACCATACTCTACAGCTAATAAACAACTAACTAACATTTCCCCTTTAATAAACTCATAATTACTGCTCATTAGTAGGAAGTAAGGAAGTTGTTGGACATAAATTATGATCTTATTAAGCTTTTTGGATTATTGGAGCATTATTAGGGAATAGTACCACAAAAATCTTAATAAGATCATAATTCATGTCCAACAACTTCCTTACTTCCTACTAATGAGTAGTAATTATGAGTTTATTAAGGGGAAAATGTGAGTTAGTTGCTAATTAGTTGTACAATTTGGTCACACAGAATTTGATGATGTGAAAACCTCAGATGGAGCAGGGGCCTGTATAAATGTATCTGAGGTACTATTTTTAAAAGAAATATCCAAACAGAAAATCCATAAATATTGAACCTGATCTTTTTTTGTTAGCTTCTGGCTCCGCAGCCTCACCATAATAATCCTGTGGCTTAATGCTGAGTCTACTGACAGCAATCACGCCTGTGTGTTTGAATAATACCACCACTTTTTGACGCTACAGTGAAGAAATAACCTTTTTTTACCGACACAGAAGACTTTGAACTTTCACGTGGATATACCCAGTAATTACAGAGAAATTAGCCATAAACCACACAGAGACATGTGTGTTTTGGATCTTTAGCAGCAGATTCTACCACAGACTTCTGACCTGAATTGACCTGAACATCACGTGAACACAGCCTATAGCAGTAGTATTATCAGAAACAGCACAAGTAATCGTAAAAGTAAAAATATTTGGGTCACTTCATCACAGATCAGCTCTGTGATGATGATGATATATATCGGCAGTGTCGTATGCAGTATGCCCAAGCTAATATTCTGGCTTGAATATTTCACCTGTGTTCAGACAATGAGATAATAATCTATAATATTATATATATAATTAATTATAATTATTATAATTTTTTCTTTTTCTTCCTTTTTATTTTATGTGTTGTGTGTTGGGTATGTTTTTGTGATGATTCTTATATGGACCTTGAGTCTGACAATAAATAAACAAACTAATCGTAGTGCAGCAGTATAAGACTGATGCATTATTATGATTAGAGGCAGTTGTAGTAGTAGTGGTTTTTAGGGATGTGACAAGATCTCGCAATCTCGTGGTCTCGCAAAATCAAAAAATGTCTTAAGATTTTTGTAAAGGTAAAATTGAGAAGCAAGTCAGTTGAGTGTGGCCAAACATTTGAAGGTATATATGTTCTGCTGTTGCATATAATTCAGATAATAGAAGTAAATACAAGTAGATTTTAAAAATGCACCTCAATAGCTTTGCATTTTATGATTTTCAGGTGAATAGATTACATTTTACATTTGTGCAAAGTATATATTTCAACTCTTGGCTCATCTCGTTCTTGTTAGCCCAGTCTCGTGTCTGGGATTTGTGTCTGTCACACTCCTAGTGATAATAGTATTAGTAGTATTAGTAGTAGTCGCATTAAGTACTTTATTGTTAGGTAAACTGTTCGCTCAGTACTTTTTTTTTTACAATACAAAGCAGTAAAAAAGGTTGAACAAGATTTGTTTTTGGAAGACGTTTCGCCCTTACTCTGAAGAGTTTAAGCATTTTTAGGGAAACTGCTGTGAGAGAAGAGATTTATATCAAAGTAACAGTACTTTTACTTGAGTACAGATTTTGAGTACTTCTCTCACCTCTACTCCATCAGCCTTTTGGTATTTGCCCTGAATACTGTTTATGTTTGTTTGTTTGTTTTTTTGTTATCAAGGAACTCCCCGTGTGTCTCCTAAGCTCCGCCCCCTATGGTTGTTCAGGCCCCGCCCCCTGGTGAAATGCCACTGTCCCGGTTCGACGGGTCTGTCCGGCCTGTTCTCGTGCAAATGTGTGATTGTAGCGCGGCTCCACCCTCATCACTGTTTTCCTGTTTATGTGAGAAGAAGAAAAGACGAGATCACTGCCTCCTCGTGTGCAGCCTGGAGCATTTTCTGACATCAGCTTCAGACAGAGAACTGTTTTGTTAAAATAGTTTAGTATTTACAGCAGTTTTAGGCTTGAATTTGGAAGGAGTGGGTTCAAAGTGTGACCCGAGGACACCTTGTTTGTCTGAGTAAAGGAGTACGCTGACCTCTGCAGGACAAATGTGTAACTTCATGACCCTTTAAATCCTAAAAAACAGTAAAATGTGTCGATTTAACAAAGATAAGATGGGCTCTGTACATGTGGAGCTCTACAGTAGAGCGTTGTTGGCACAGTCCTAGTTTGGAGAAGCAGACAGGAGCAATGACACAGAGACTAAATCATGTACTGCTGTTAATGTGGCTCTCACAAAACAAGCAGGGCTGCAACAACTGATTGGATTAATCGATTATAATTGATTGTTAAAATAATTGTCAACAAATTTAGTAATTGTTTAATTGCTAACTGGAATATTCATAGACTGAAACATGCCATGTGCTGAGAGAGGAGGTTTATTACCAAGACAGAGCAGTAAAGCAACAAAAACTGTTAAAAACAATGTGCATTTTGAGTTTTTGATTAAAAATATCTTTGTGTGTATGCTCTATTCAAATGTATTAAGTAGTTATAGCTTCATCTGGTTTAAATTTTGTAAAATGTAAGTGGTTTTTGGAAGAATTATCACTATTTTTTGATGAGATCTAAAAAAACATCTTACGTTTTTAAATACTTTACTCTCGCTTCACTATCTGATTATTAATCAACTAATCATAAAAATCATAGACCGATTAATCAATTATCAAAATAATCATTAGTTGAATCCCTAAAAACTGGATTAAAAAACATCCAAAAAACAAAAAGTTATCTGGACTAGGGCTGCACGATTTCGATAACTATGTCGAAAATTGTGATAACGATTTTATTGCGATATTTGAAAATAGAGCCTACTTTTTGAACATAGTAAGTTAAATTCACTACATTTCACAAAAATTCCTGTATTTCCAAGTCAAAACAGCGACAAAATCAAAACTTAACACAGACTAAACCAGGAATAAAACAAGGCTAAGCTGTGACTAAATTAATTAAATTGCCACTAAAACTGGACTTTTTAAACATTTTTATTTAGTCACAACACATGTTTTTTTAAGGCTCTGGTGGAAAATGATTCTTCAGTGTAAATCTCTGTCAGATGGAAGACCACAGCGTTATTGTGATATATTTAGATTCTTGCGATACAGATATTGCGTTTGCTGATATTGCGATAACGATAAATTTGCGATATATTGTGCAGCTCTAATCTGGACTTGGGTTAAAAATTTGGAGCTCCATCTTAAAGGAAGCCCATACTGTGTCTATTTATCTTTTAAAAAATCATTCATTCACCGTCTTCTGCGTATTCTTGTTTGTTAATGTTTTATTCCATGTTTCTTTCCCTCGCAGTGGTTTGAGTGACAACATCATCCAGGACATCATCTGTCAGTACCTGGTTCTCCCAAACAAGATCTCCATTCCTCTGGTCGGAGAGGCGCAGCTCGCTCAGCTACGCTTTCCTGTTCCCAAGGTATGACATTTTGTATACTTTGTGTGTTTTTGAGTTGAGAAAATGTCTTCCCAGTCCTCTAAATCAGTGGTTCTCAACTGATCTGGTTTCGGGACCCACCATCACTCTATAATGAAAAGCTGTGACCCAAATAAAAAAGATCTTGAGGAAAATTAAGAGAAAATTCAGGAAAATTAAATAATATTGAGGAAAATTAAGAGAAAGTTCAGGAAAATTAAATGATATTGAAGAAAATTAAGAGATAGTTCAGAAAAATTAAAAGATCTTGAGGAAAATTAAGAGATAGTTCAGGAAAATTAAAAGATCTTGAGGAAAATTAAGAGAAAATTCAGGAAAATTAAATAATATTGAGGAAAATTAAGAGAAAGTTCAGGAAAATTAAATGATATTGAGGAAAATTAAGAGAAAATTCAGGAAAATTAAATAATATTGAGGAAAATTAAGAGAGATTTCAGAAAAATTTAAAGATATGGAGGGAAATTAAGAGAAAATTCAGGAAAATTAAAAGATATTGAGGAAAATTAAGCAGTACTCACATCAACCTTAGGTATGACAGTAATGTTTTAGAACTGGATTTTTTGTTCTGGTTGCATTTCTTTTATTTTAGTCTATTCTATATGTCCCACACTGCTTCCTACTGTTACGGAGTGTAAATTGATGATTTAAAAAAAAAAAAAAAAACTTTATTTTTGCCCTGGCAAAGGCCCGCGACCCACTGAAAACAGTTCTGCGACCCACTTTTGGGTCTCAACCCACCAGTTGAGAACCACTGCTCTAAATACCTGGAACTTGTAAGGTTTAGTCACTTTTCCATTAGAGTGACATGGCGTGCGATGGTTTATTATGGTTCAGTTTCGATTGGCAAAAGGATCATGGTTCCAAAATTCTTTCTGTAAACTGGACTGTAATTTAAAAAAAAAAAGACTGATGCATATTTTGTAAAACCGAGGAGGGATAGTGAAGATATGGGCAGAAGGATGGGGCTGAAAAAATAAAAATGGCCAAAACATGTCAAGGTACGATACAAAAAGGTTTGTCTGTGTTTAAGAAATCTATGTATTAAATGAATATTAGTAGAAAACCAAATGAACCTTTTGGGATTATGGATGAGGCTGAGGTTACAGCTGGAGGCCTAGACCACTGGTTCCCAATGTAAAAAGTAAAAAGATACATTAAAAAAGATACATTAAAAAAAACATTTATTTATTGTAAATACCAATTCTCCTGCATTTTTTCTTTAAACGCAATTTGAAGAAAAAAAATGAAATTCTAAAATAAAATATACATGCCTATTACACTTTTTTACTGTATATTTGTTGGAAAAAACAACATATATATAAATTCACAACAAAGAAAATAAAATAATAAAATAATTTCAGTAAATGTTGGAAACAAGCTATTATGTATCTATGTATTATCCGACAAAATATGATCTTATCCGACAAAATATGATCAAAATATGATCAAATAATATTTGTTGCGGTTTTCACATCCTTCATCAGTCAGAAATTTAAAGAGTTCATTATGAAAAGACTGCAAATATTTTTTGTCATCTATTCTAAGAAGTAAATTATGATTTGAGGTTTATGGATGTAGAGAAAGAGGACATGAAGTTAGTAAGGGTGCTCCGATCGATCGGCCGCCGATCATGATCGGCCGATCATGGCTAAAAATAGAGTGATCGGTGATCGGTAAAATGGGCCGATCAAATTACAATAAACACGCGAGGCTCTCACATTTCCTGTCCTGCAACTCCGGTTTGATTAAACAGCAGTAGCGTTATTTTAGCAGTGTTTTTAAGTTAAGCCCTGGTTATAACGAACACAAACCTGCCCTGGAGGCGCTGCTTTGTGTCCCCGCTGTGTCCCCGCCTGCTTTAGGAGCGCACGGGACAGAACCGAGGCGCAGCAGTGCGTGTATTTGCAAACACCAACGTAAATAGAGCTACAGCTAACCCGCTAACAGTTACGTTAAAAGGATTAAGAAAGTTCAGAGTCTGCCTGTGTCTTGTTGCGCGGAGAAAACTGCGTTTTGTGGCTTAAACTGCACCAAATGGCTGCTAATGGAAAGAGAAAGTAAAAAGGCAGCCCATGTGTCCGTGAGTCTGAGAGGAGCACCTTTCATCGTTGTCTTCTCTGCTCTCTTTGCACGTTTTCTTCATTCAGACGTTGTCAAAACTGGCAGCAGGAGCTGTCCGCTCTTTAGTCCACTGTGTTTCAACCTGGTTTGGCTGCGCGTTATGCGGACACAGGCGCTGCACCGCGGACTCGCATTAAAGGAACCAATTAAGAACAGCTGATTTTTACATCAGGAGCATTCAAACAAAGCCACAGACACTGGGCACACATTAAAGACCAATAATGCAACAAAACCTCTTCTAAAACAAAAATAAGTAGAATTTTGTTGTTCTTTTATATTTACAAAGGCTACAGTATTTTTCAAATGGAACTAATAATAGCCTGCATACAATACATTACTACATTGAAGACCACGTGATCGGTATCGACCATGATCGGTATCGGCCGATCACAGCAGAGGCTGATCGGTGATCGGTGATCGGCCTCAAAAACCCTGATCGGAGCACCCTTAGAAGTTAGTTTGTGTGAGAGAAGAGGATGCAGAGGAAAGGGTCAGAGGGATTCACTGTGGAGGAGAAAGCAACAGTCTTAACATCTTACGGCTCTGTTTTTTTAATTAAAAATACTTCATTCTCTGCCTACATTGCATTAAAAAGAAGCAGAGAATAATTGAATATCATTTTTATTGCAGAAATGTACACTGACTATAGCAGTTCATTTTAGATTTAGATAAGTTTGCTGTGTTTTTCCTCCGCTCACTGAAATCGTGTCCTTGCTGTGTTCTCAGGGCGTCCTCAGAATCCACTTCCTGGAGGCTCAGGACCTTTTGGGCAAAGACACGTTCCTGGGCGGCCTGATCAAAGGGAAGTCCGACCCTTACGGAGTCCTGCAGGTGGGGACGCAGCTGTTCCAGAGCAAAGTGATCCACGAGACGGTCAACCCCAAATGGAACGAGGTCTACGAGGTACGCGCCCCTCGTGTACCAGATATTACTCTGATATAGGGATTGTAAACTCCATCATAATTGTGTTGTTCTCTGAATGTGCGCAGGCTTTGATTTACGACAGCTCCACAGTGAAAAATCTGGAGCTGGAGTTGTTTGATGAAGACACGGATAAAGACGACTTCTTGGGAGGGTACTGCAAAAACTAAATATCTTCCTTATGGACTATGGAGGAATATTTACTGTATAAACTTTGAAATGATGTGAGGGCGGGTGGGTTAACTTTAGTTCTCATTTATGGGAATAAATAAGGGAATTATAAAAATCCAATGAAATATAAAAATAAATTAAAAATACAAGTTTTATCCAAGTCCAGGTGTTTGCAACCTTTCGGATCCAAAGTTGTCCCCAAAAATACAAAATGTAAATCTGTAAAGTGCTGCAGTTAGCCTATAAATCAGATGTGTCCAAAGTGCGGCCCGGGGGCCAATTGTGGCACGGGTCAAGATTTCATGTGGCCCTTGGCTTCTATAAAAAACTGTATTACGTGTGGCCCATCAGTATTTGTGCATCTCATCTACTTCTCTGCCTTGTTTTCTGATTCTGAAGTTGGTCCAAAAAAATAGTGTGTATGTTCAAAAATGTAATTTTGTTGGAACCTGTTTCAGATTTTGTTTTGAAATTTTTAGTTTTTTGGCTTTTGAAAAAAATATTTAAATACTTATAAAACAGTGTGCATTTAATTTATATTGTAGTGTGCATTCAGAAAACATGAGGATGTTGGCCCTTGATCCTTCGCACATCTACAAATCTGGCCCTCTTGGGAAAAAGTTTGGACACCCCTGCTATAAATAAATGTAGCATATGTTCAGTAATAATAACTAACAAAGAAGAATTCCTCCACTAATGATCTCACTCAGAGAACTAGAGTTACATCCTGTAACCTGCCTGGACAACTGAGGCTAAAACTGTTTATTTTAAGTTATGTCCATAGCATAAACCGGAAAACAGGGAGGAAGTTTCATTTTAATTTGATAAAATGATGCATATGGAGGTAGTTTTATTGTCATCTGCTTTTTCCTTTATTGACCTAACCTAACCAAATGTGTCTGTCCTAGTCTAAATAAATAAAATAAATGAATGAATGAATGAATGAATTATAAAATCCCTTTCTCACTATTTTGACGGACTTAATGAAATCTGTTACATCTGAAAAAGTAGTTTTTTTCATGATTTATACATTGTTTTCACTGTAATTTGCTGGCAGTACATTTTGACCCTAAAAACCGAGTTCCTCTAAATACCTTCTAAAGCATGAAATCTGTTTTTAATTTCAGTCTGAACTGGTCCTTTCATTAATTACCAGTATCAACAAATTAACGGCTTGTTTTCTTGTATGTTTTCAGTTTGGTAATCGATCTGGCCGAGCTGCAGAAGGAGCAGAAAGTGGACGAGGTATTGGGATGGTTTTACTGTTTCACTGTTTCCTATTCTTTAGTTTTTAATTTTTGGAGTCATGTCATGAGAGGTGGACACAGTGACAGAGCGATTAGCAAAGAAGAAAAATGATAAAAAGTTACAGCCCGCCAGTGTTGTGCATGAACGAGTTCAAATGAACGCGCTCATTGAACACGTTAATTTTTATGTGAACTTTGAACTGAACGCAACACATTTGTAAATCAAGAACTTGAACGTGAATTTGTTCAGATTATGTGAGATGAACAACGTACGTCGCTGTTGGGGTTCAATTAAACGTGGGAATTTGTTTTCACCTGAGTCGAGTGACGAGGTCTGATCGCACTTTTTAAACAGCGCTGTCCCTCACTGCCCACGGGCTCCACTCCAAAACTGCACCGCTTCACCAGAGAGCGCTTGTTTGCGCAATGCATCTTGGGTAACATAGTGTGAAGCCAAAGATAATCGAATCTAATATCTTTGGCTTCACACTACGTTACCCATGATGCACTGCACAAGCAAGCATTACAATGAGCGTAGCCTTCACAGCAACACTGGAGCGGGCAGCAGCAGTAGTCTGACAATGGCAGAGTGAAGGCACAGAGAACACAGACGATGCTGCCTCTAACTATGATCATTTACAGACATTTTACACTTTGTCACACAAAGACTCTGACGGAAAAAACCTTACCTTTCTGTGCAAGCTTATATCTGCAAAAACGTCCTTTTTGTGTGATAGAATTTAAGATCTACAGTGAACAGTTTTAGGCTAGAAGGTAGTTAACATGTATCGTGATAGAAGTCATAGTTTGAAAAACAGGTTCAGCCTTTCATTTACATATCTCACCTAAAAATAAAATGAACTGAACTTTGAACTAGTTCAAAATTAAAATTGTGAACTATGAACATGAACAGTTCACTTTGAACATGTGTGAACTGAACTTTGAACTAGTTCATGAAAAGTGTGAACTTGCACAACACTGCAGCCCGCACACTGTTTCTCTGTTAGCCTCACGTGTGTTATTTTATTGAAATACACTGGAATAATATCTCTGGCCATGTGTGCAATGCTTTTTATCGACATTTCATAGATATTTTTTGATGAGGAAGCATTGAAGCTGTGTATAACTTCTCCTTGTTTTTTCACAGTGGTTTGTTTTGGACGACGTCTCTCAGGGAAAGTTGCATCTTAAACTGGAGTGGTTATCTCTGCTCTCCAAACCCGACAAGCTGGACCAGGTCAGTCCCACGGTTCACATTCACAAAGACTAAAAAACAAACTAAAACCACCAAAAAACCTCCTCCTGTTGCGTTCTTAGGCTCTGTCCAGTATCAGAGCAGACCGGGGCCACGCCAACGACGGTCTGTCTTCAGCTCTGCTCGTGGTGTTCCTGGATTCGGCCCGAAATCTCCCGGTGAGTCTCCTCCTTCTACCTCCTGTCTTTGTACTCAGCCGAATCTGAATAAAAATGCATTGATTTTGAGTGCGCCAATCCCTCACAGAATCAGCTGTCACGATCATCTCTTACTGATTGTCTGGCTTGCAAAATCTTGAGCTAATTCAGTGTTGATCTTGTTGCTATTATTTTATACCACAATGAAAAAAAAAATAATTCAAATAAGTGCCATTTAATTTAATCTTACTGTTCTTGTCTTTGTCAAATGCATGTATATGTCTACTGTTGCATGTATTACACTTTCTTACATATATACACATATTTGTAAATGTTAAGTCTGTAGAATAAGGCGCTGTTCGATGGCGTGTTTAACCTAAGGATAATCTATTAAAATGGATACGAAATATACAATACATTCCAGGAGAAAAGTTATGCCCTAAAGTCTGCACCTGACTGTATTTACAGACAGATGCTGTAAGAAAAGGTAAACACAGAACTACAGCAGTGTCCTGGAGTCCACAGCACTGTGTATGGCTTTAATCTTCCTCTTTCAGCCTGTTTTTTTCTCTCCTTTATTCTTATGTCTTCTGTCTATCACTTTCTTCTTCTTTCTCTCTGTCCTCTCTCTGCTCTCTCTGTCCTCTCTCTGTCCTCTCTTTGTGCCTTCTCTCTGCCCTGTCCCTGTCCCTCTCTCTGCCCTGTCCCTGTCCCTCTCTCTGCCCTGTCCCTGTCCCTCTCTCTGCCCTGTCCCTGTCCCTCTCTCTGCCCTGTCCCTCTCTCTGCCCTGTCCCTGCCCTCTCTCTGCCCTGCCCTCTCTGTCCCCTCTCTGCCCTCTTCTTTTTCTCTCTCTGTCCCCTTTCTGTCTTCTCTCTGCCGTCTCTCTGCCCTCTCTTTGTGCCTTCTCTCTGTCCTCTCTCTGCCCTCTCTCTGCCCTGTCCCTCTCTCTGCCCTGTCCCTCTCCCTGCCCTGTCCCTCTCTCTGCCCTGTCCTCTCTCTGCCCTCTCTCTGCCCTGTCCCTCTCTCTGCCCTGTCCCTCTCCCTGCTCTGTCCCTCTCTCTGCCCTGTCCTCTCTCTGCCCTCTCTCTGCCCTGCCCTCTCTCTGCCCTGTCCCTCTCTCTGCCCTGTCCCTCTCTCTGCCCTGTCCCTCTCTCTGCCCTGTCCCTCTCTCTGCCCTGTCCTCTCTCTGCCCTCTCTCTGCCCTGCCCTCTCTCTGCCCTGTCCCTCTCTCTGCCCTGCCCTCTCTCTGCCCTCTCTCTGCCCTGTCCTCTCTCTGCCCTGCCCTCTCTCTGCCCTGTCCCTCTCCCTGCCCTGTCCCTCTCTCTGCCCTCTCTCTGCCCTGCCCTCTCTCTGCCCTGTCCCTCTCTCTGCCCTGTCCCTCTCTCTGCCCTGTCCCTCTCTCTGCCCTGTCCCTCTCTCTGCCCTGTCCCTCTCTCTGCCCTGTCCCTCTCCCTGCCCTGTCCCTCTCTCTGCCCTGTCCCTCTCTCTGCCCTGTCCCTCTCTCTGCCCTGTCCCTCTCTCTGCCCTCTCTCTGCCCTCTCTCTGCCCTGTCCCTCTCTCTGCCCTGTCCCTCTCTCTGCCCTCTCCCTCTCTCTGCCCTCTCTCTGCCCTGTCCCTCTCTCTGCCCTGTCCCTCTCTCTGCCCTCTCCCTCTCTCTGCCCTCTCTCTGCCCTGCCCTCTCTCTGCCCTCTCTCTGCCCTCTCTCTGCCCTGTCCTCTCTCTGCCCTGCCCTCTCTCTGCCCTCTCTCTGCCCTGTCCTCTCTCTGCCCTCTCTCTGCCCTGTCCCTCTCCCTGCCCTGTCCCTCTCTCTGCCCTGTCCCTCTCTCTGCCCTGTCCCTCTCCCTGCCCTGTCCCTCTCTCTGCCCTGTCCCTCTCTCTGCCCTGTCCCTCTCTCTGCCCTGTCCCTCTCTCTGCCCTGTCCCTCTCTCTGCCCTCTCTCTGCCCTCTCTCTGCCCTGTCCCTCTCCCTGCCCTGTCCCTGTCTCTGTCCCGTCCTGGACCGTCCCGAAGTCGGTCTTTGAGGGGAGTCTTGGTGCTGGATGTTTATCGGATCACAGCAGAGTGTCGGGATTCGTGTTCTGTGAGAACACTGCCTCTCTCTATAGGAGTCTCTTTGTGAGTGTGAAGGCCGTTCCTGCATCCCTCTGCTGTTTCACGCATGGCTGCCACACAAACCTAACTAAAGAACATATTATTGGTTTGATATTTAACTAATTTAGTTACTTAATTTAGTACTGCCTTAGAAAAGATTAGTACTATGTATGTGACTGACGATACTAGATGGACCTTTGTCTTAAATATATATCTGTATAAAAATCTCTAAGACTTCCACAAATCACTCTGAGCAGCCGGTCTGTCTATTGGACCCATACCACAGTTTGAGAACCACTCTCTCTTTGTTTCAAAGACGACGTGATGATGGTTTGTCCTGATTAGATTAGAGGTCGACCGATATATTGGGACGATTCCTGCCCCCGTAGCACCCTCTGTTGCAAATATGCAGCACATAATTCAAAGGTCATGGCAAAAAAGTAGGAGTCTTTTTTTTAAATGTATTAGCTAATTCATGAATGCTGCTTACCAAAAATATTGACAAATTTTTGTTCTTACCCATCCCCGTTGACTAAAATTTAGCGCGGATGATTTTTTCCAACGAATATTTCTATGTCTGGGTTCTACGGGGTTAATGCCGATTTTTGGTCAGGCTCATGTCCGGACGACCATGTGACTGAAGGACCCCAGCTTCCCCAACCATCTTGTAGCAGTTTGGGCTCTTACTCTGCAGTTCATAGGAAACATCCAAAATCTCTTTATCTTAGCCTGAAAATCTCAAAACAGCAATAAAAGGATGTTGCTAATTTCTCAGCAACAGAACTTTGTAGAACAAAAATAAAAATGTATTTTGTGGCTCTCCTCAAGCTCTACCTGCACTGAGAGTTTGACTGCGATTGCTTTCTCCAAAAACTCATCTTTAACTCTTCTCACTGTCTCATTCTGACATATTTGTTTGCATTTCAATAAGCATTTCTAAAACAAATTGCTATATTGTATTAATTTATTTCAGAAAATTTATAAAATCTTCCCTACATATTGGACCAAAAAATCGTCAGTGTTCATCAGCCATTGAGTGCTCTGAATTTTAAAAACTGGTGTCATCATTGGCCATAGAAAAACCCATATCGGTCGACCTCTAGTCCTGATCACTGTCATCTATACTGAGCCCATGCAGTTCACCTGTTGTCAGTATGGATGACGTAAATGACATATTTTGTCATTTAATGTACAATAAGCTGGTTCTACACACACATGCTTAACAGTGTTTATAATACACACTTTTCTCTTATCCATTCAGCCATTATCCATTCACTGAGGAAAGTGGATCCATGTGGTTGTCCTGCCAAGTAGAATCTTATTTTTGTATTAAACATATGTAAATGTACATATATTTTAATCCAAGGCACCAGACGCCTGATCCATGCGTTCTCTGCAAACTCAGAATGACAGCTTCCTTTTCTACAAATACATTATTTTAAATTATAAAACAAATACTAATGAAAACGTGTCCAAAACCATTTCAAAAAGTCTTAAAAAAGCAGAATATGGGACCATTTGAAGAAGTCGTTTGCACAAAAGAAACGGTTACCAGGCATTTAAATAATACAGTATGTACCCTACATTGTTTTGTCTCTCACACTTCTTTCAAAGGAAAGTCCAGTATTTTGTAAAACATTTTTTCAGCACAATCCCAGTTTGGAGAAGAAGTTTGTCTGCTTTTCCAAACTTCATATCTACCAACAGCTACCCTCTGGGGATAATCTAGCTGCACAAGTGTTTACAAAATACTGCACTGTCCTTTAAAACTCATTCCTGTGCTGTTTAATATCACTGTTGACACTAACTTCAATCATGTGTGTGTTTGTGTGTCGTTGTCGGTGTTGGGCGTCCCGCTGTGGCCGATCTGGTGCATGCTCCTCTCTCCTGTGAATAACCCTGTGTCTGTGTGTGTGTGTGTCTCTGTGTGTGTGTGTGTGTGTGTGTGTGTGTGTGTCTCTGTGTGTGTGTGTGTGTGTGTGTGTGTGTGTGTGTGTGTATTATGTGTGTGTGCTCTCTCCTGAATAATCCCCGGTGGACACTGAAGACGGCCTCGGTCAGTAAGGCCATAAAGGTAACAGCATGCTAACGCTAATACACCATTCTACACCAGAGGAGCCAGGTCTGCACAAGCTTCAGTGCATTCACACATTTACTGTATCTGTGGAATATGTGGATGCTGTTTGGTTTCTGCCAAAATCAAAAACTTTATCTGAGGAAAGTTACCGTATTTTCCAGACTATAAGTCGCTCCGGAGTATAAGTCGCATTTTTTGGGGGAAATTTATTTTACAAAATCCGACACCAAGAACAGACATTTCATGTTGAAAGGCAAGTTATAGTAATAATAGAATAGAGAACAACAGCTGAATAGGTGTGCGCTATGCTAACGTAACACATTGATGGTTATTCAGCTACATGAAGCATAAACAACGAACTGAATAGGTGTCTCGTATGTTAACGTAATATATTAACAGTTATTCACATAACTATAGCATAAAGAACATAATATAACAAGTTCACCAAACTCACCATCTCACTCCTAATCACTAAATCCTTTAAATTCTTCATCCTCGGTGTCGCTTCTGAACAACTCCGCCAACTCCGGAGGTAGACGAAGCGCCGCTTCCTCCTCTGCGTGGCTGTCGTCAGACTCAGCATCAGTTCCATTTCCAATTATTCCGCTCTTTCTCAGTTGTCTTTATAGCCTAAGTTGTTGTTGGTAATGTTTACATTTTAAATTGTCAGTGGTACAGGTGCAGCAGATGCTGGTACACAAGCCTAGAGCGCCCTCTAACCAACACCTGAAATATTTTAATATATAAGTCGCACCTGAGTATACGTCACACCCCGAGCCAGACGATGGAAAAAGTGCGACTTATAGTCCTGGAAAATACGGTAAATCTGTTCACGTTTAAAGTGCCACCAGTGTTAACAATAAAACGTGAAGTAAAAATCTAGAATTTAATATTTCCTTCAATGTTTTATTTTACTCCGCAACATCAGTTGTTGCAAGGTACAATGTCACTGTAATATTCAGTTTTACACAGAAGAAGATTTGAAATATTTGTGAAGTTACGTTATATCAGTGTTGCAGGGTCTACCATGTTTATTGCATATTATTTCAAATACAGAAAAACAGAGTACACTTAGTTAAATATGAATTCATTATTATAGATAATGAGAAAAGTAGAAGTACGATGTTAAATCACCACTAACTTCTACAATTAAATTGACTTTTCCTCTCTTTCAACCATGTTATAATGTCTTCTCCTCCTCAAAAACAGACCTAGAGTAGTATTTTTTTTATTTATCCTGTATGCTGAGTCTCTGTAACAGCTCCCAACACAAGAAGTTTTCCACAGATACATTATTTTTAAGTTATAAAACCTGAAATACTAATGCAAAGGAGTCCAACACAGTTTCAGAAAGAATAAAAAAAGCAGAATATGAGAGCTGTAACCTGCTTTGTGATAAGACAGTGGGTTGCTGTGCGCTGTACTAATAAACAAAATCTTAATAAAACGGTATTCTTCAGAAAAAAACACACGAAAGATTAAAGGCAGAACCAAAATGCACATATTTTATTCTATACAATAAATGTTGTGAATTGTGCCAATAAAACTCAGAAATCCTGTTGATTTCCTGAGAATGAAGTGATCTGTGTCTGATTCATTAACCAGCTAACGAACTAATCATCTGTGTCAAACCCACTCACCAACTTTTAATAATGTGTGTAGTGACTGGTGTCATAATTTAGATATAATTAATATCACAGCCGAGCGATTGTATTGTAAATTTATTCTAATTGTTTATTCTGATTTGTGATTTCCAGACCTTGTTTATTTTCCAATTTGGGATTTTTCTCTATTTTTCCTTTCTACTGTAACTCTGGACATTAAATCTGTCACATTTTCTCTCCTACAGTTGAGTTATTAGTTAAAAAAAATCTTAAATTTAACCATTACCATCAGTCGTATAATATTTTGTGAACTCTAATCAAGTGTTGAACGATCATGATGTGAAATCAGGAGGTCACATTGTTTAAGTTCCAATAATAACCCTGTGTTTTTGTGGTAGGTTGTGTTGTGTGTAAGAAGTGTCCTGTTCTCCCTTCCTCTCAGGCCGGGAAAAAGGTGACGAGTGACCCGAGCCCGTTCGTGCAGTTCACAGTGGGACACAAGAGCTTTGAAAGCAAGGTGAGACACTTTTTGTCCCCTCCAGCAGCTCTTAAATATCTGTTCTCAGTATGGTTTAGACCAGCCATTCCCAAAGTCAGGAGCGTCAGGGCCCTCCTTAAATTTACCAAAATCCCACACGGACCTCCAACAATACAACTTCCCTCGATCCCAAGTTTTATTTTCATGTTTTTCTCCATATATTTCTATAAAAACATTACAAAAGACACTGACTATTGGCTAAAAAGTGTTTTAAAGTTATATTTTTAAACAAATACAAAAATAAATAAATAAAATGCTGCAAACACTCAATAACTCAAGGCAAAGGAAACTCAAAATCTCAAGTTTTCCACATTTTCACTTAATTTGATGTTCATTCGTCTAAAAACTTTTCTAATTTTTAAGTTTTTCTCTATATAATTATTTTTTTACTCATCTTACAGCCAACTTACAGTGTTCAGAAAAAGTTATTCTTAGTTTTAGTTTTAGTTTTTATTATTATCAGTAATACTTTTTCTGAACAGTGGAGTCAGTTGGCGTAAGATGAGCTGGAAAAAATAAAGATAATGAGTAAAACTTAAAAGTTTTTAGACGTATGAACATTAAATTTGTTGAGTAAAAAAATATTAGTTGTTGAAAACTTGAGATTTTGAGTTGATCACCAAAACTCAAAAATCTTGAGGGATCCTGTTGCCTTGAGTTTTTGCAGCATTGTTTTTTACAGTGCATTTCAAACTCAATTTCTTTTCATGTGCTTAATATAGACAGCCTCTGGGGGCCCACCTGCAGTACCTTCGCGGACCCCCAGGGGACCCCGGACCCCACTTTGGGAACCACTGGTTTAGAATATGACATCAAATATAATGCTGTAAAAAGTAACATCAAAGGAGGATCAAAAACTTGTATTTCCTGATTTTTATTTGAGTGGAAATGTTCTGTAAGTCACTGATGAGGATAAATTTCTTGGACATTGTTACCTGTGAGCTCTCAGATGACAGAGACCTGCAGAGGCCCTTTAAGTCATTTAAAAACAAGCAATAAAATGTTAAACTGAATCTTAAAAACAACAGACAGCCAGTGGAGAGAAGCCAGCACAGGAGTAATGTGGTCATAGTGTTTTTTAAAGGATTAAAGTCTACCTTAACCTTAAGTGGATACAGTGTTTATATAAAGTAACTATCTACAGGTTTGGATGCATAGTGTCTCAGTTTAACAATAATCAGCATTAGTTAGTTGTATTTTAGACTTGTTGTGCCTAATCTTATGTAAAATTATGCTTTCCTGCTCTGTTTTTAATCAGGGTTTGTGCAGGTGCTTGGAATTTGTGAAAGTGCTTGAATTTTATTATGTTGTTTTCAAGGTTTGTAAAGTGCTTGAATTTTGGATGAAGTGCTTGAAAATACTTGAAATTTCTTTCTTACAAAGGTCAAAAGTTATTTCAGGAGAATGCCAGGTCATTTTAAAATGAATTTAATTTAGAAAATGAATAGCCTAAATCAACACAGTGTAAAAAAAAAAAAAAAAGTCTAAAATGTCCTTTGCGTGTGCCTGGTTGAAGCTGCAAATGAAGTTGGTTGAAAAGTTCTTGAATTTGATCTTTGAAAAGTTGTGAAAATGTTGCTAATATCATGAGTTTACTTTAAACTGTCACTCGTTAATTTATTTTACTCCTAACTAACCAAGCTCTTTGGCTAAAGTTATACAGTATTTGCAAATTGTATTACCGTTCAGCTTTTTACTTCGAAGGCTAACGTTAAATCTGACTTTTAGCTGTGTTAAATGGTAATTAATAATATTATCAACCAATAACTTCTTTGGTTTATATTCCGACTTTCCGAGATAAAAGCACATGAACTTAAACAAGTTGCGGAAACTACTTCTTCGTGTCTTAGTTTAACAATAATCAGCATTAATTACCGTATTTTCCGCACTATAAGGCGCACCTAAAAGCCTTTAATTTTCTCAAAAACCGACAGTGCGCCTTATAATCCGATGCGCCTTATATATGGATCAATATTGGTTAATTATGGCTACCGTATTCAGGGGGCGTCGCCGAAGTGACAGCGGTAAAAACGATAAAGGGGAATTCCAGTCCCAGCTGTTCATGTGTGCCATAGGCGTGTTTATGGATCCTGCCGCAAAAGAACAAGGAGGCGTGGCCTTTGCTCCATCTCAGTAGAAGAGTTGCGACATTGAGGGGACAGAAAACTGAGCTCGAATGCTGTTCATGTAGCTTTGAACTGCGACAAATGGAGTTGGAAATACATTGTTTTCAACGAGGGAGTTGTAAGAACGCTGGTTTGTATTCTATTAATAAAGTTTGACTGACTGACTTATCTGACTGTTTTATTGACATTCCCTTTAGCGCAGCGCCATCTAGTGGATGCGCCTTATAATGTGGTGCGCCCTATATATGAAAACAGTTTTAAAATAGGCCATTAATTGAAGGTGCGCCTTATAATCCGATGCGCCTTATAATGCGGAAAATACGGTATTTGGTTTATATTCCAACTTTCCGAGATAAAAGCACATGAACTTAAACAAGTTGCGGAAACGACTTCTTGGTGTCTTAGCTTAACAATAATCAGCATTAATTAGTTGTATATTAGACTTGTTGTGTCTAATCTCATGTAAAATGTCCCTTACTGTTTTAGACGCGATATAAGACCCAAGAGCCCGTGTGGGAGGAGGCCTTCACCTTCCTGGTCCACAACCCGAAATGCCAAAATCTGGAGGTGGAGGTGCGGGACATTTTCAGCCGCAGACGTATGATATGGATACGGTGAGATATTTGTGTGTTTGGTGACGTCTGTGTGCGCTGCAGGTGAAAGACGAGAAGCACGAGTGTTCCCTGGGCACGCTCAACATTCCTCTGAAAACTCTGACGGAGGCCAAGGACATGACGCTGAACAAGAGCTTCCCCCTGAAGACGAACGGGCCCAGCTGCACGCTCAAGATGAAGATGGCTCTCAGGGTAAACGACAGGATTTAAACTTTTACTTTAGCTGGGTTTTTGTCAGAGCTGGCTCAGAAATGTTTTATTCAGAAACGTGTGAGCTACAAGGCTAAGATTAAGAGTTTGGAGAGGCACAAATAAAAATAATGGCTCAGAGCAAACTTTTCACACCAAGTACCGCTCAGGAAATATTTGGCTTTACAAGAACCACGGCAAAAACAACTAAAATGAGACAAAAAACTAGGGAAAAAACAGGGATTATATCAGGACTAAACTAGAACTAAACCAGGACTAAACTAGAACTAAACCAGGATTAAATTAGAACTACACCAGGACTAAACTAGAACTAAACCAGGATTAAACTAGAACTAAACCAGGACTAAACTAGAACTAAACCAGGACTAAACTAGGTCTAAACTAGAACTAAACCAGGATTAAACTAGAACTAAACCAGGACTAAACCAGGTCTAAACTAGAACTAAACCAGGACTGAACCAGGTCTAAACTAGAACTAAACCAGGACTGAACTAGATCTAAACCAGGACTAAACCAGGTCTAAACTAGAACTAAACCAGGACTAAACCATTACTAAACTAGAACTAAACCAGGACTAAACCAGAACTAAACCAGGTCTAAACTAGACCTAAACCAGGACTAAACTAGAACTAAACCAGGACTAAACCAGGTCTAAACTAGAACTAAACCAGGACTAAACCAGGTCTAAACTAGAACTAAACCAGGACTAAACCAGGACTAAACTAGAACTAAACCAGGACTAAACTAGAACTAAACCAGGACTAAACTAGAACTAAACCAGGACTAAACTAGAACTAAACCAGGACTAAACTAGAACTAAACCAGGACTAAACCAGGTCTAAACTAGAACTAAACCAGGACTAAACCAGGACTAAACTAGATCTAAACCATTACTAAACTAGAACTAACTAGAACAGCCCAGGACTTAACCAGGGCTGGCTCTAAAATGAGCTAAATCAGAACTTGACTCCTGACTTCCACCAAAAGAAGCCCACGTACCACCAGTGGTACCCGTACTGTGAAAAAAGAAACCTCATGGAGACCACATTGAAGGAAAGATCCTACAGGTTATAAATGTGTCTGGGACTGTTGAATAAAGTCCATTAGCTCATCTATAGCAGGGCTGCAAGATATGGAGAAAACATGCGATATTCGATAAATATGTTGAAAATTGCGATAACGATATTATTGCGATATTTGAAAAGAGAGCCTACTTTTGAAACATAGTAAGTTAAATTCGCTACATTTCACAAAAATGTAAGTTCCTGTATTTAAAAGTCAAAACAGCCACAAAATCAAAACTTAACACAGACTAAACCAGGATTTAGATTCTTGCGATACAGATATTGCGTTTGCTGATATTGCGATAACGATAATTTAGCGATATATTGTGCAGCCCTAATCTATAGTATCATCATTTATTTTTATTTTATTTACTAGTTGCCAATGTCTTGAATGCATAGAGAGTAGGACTCACACAGAGAGCGACAAAACCTGTTTTCTATGCTGAGCCCTTTTTCAAGTCACTGATGAGGGGCGGGAGGTTTGCAGTGTGACTTTCCTGGACCTTTTCCCTCTCTGCTGTCTGTTAAACTTTATTCTTTGATAAGTTGACTTCTGTTCCGCTCACCTTTGATTCACGGCGCTTGCTGCTCAGGCTTTCGAACATGCACAGAAAATAAATAGTCGCTCATGTCGCTTTATGTGCGAGTCCGCCTTTGGAATACAGTAAACATAACTAAGGAGCATTTAATGTAGCAGAGTCTGTATACTTCTATTAATACTGCACAAAAAACATCTTTAGTCTGACTGTTTAACTCAGAAATCTTAAAGAAACTGTGAAACTCGTGTGTTTTTTCTCATCCTCAGGTCTTGTGTTTGGAGAAAGACACCTCCTCGTCCTCGGACCCCGCCCCTTCCTCAGTCCAGGTCCGTAAGACCAGCGCCAGCTCCACCCCTCGCCCCTCCATCTCCGCCGAGTCCCCCAAAGCCCCCCCTGTGTCGGACGTCCCGCGCTCCGCCTCCGTATCCGCCCAGGACCGGCTGAACAAGCTCCTCCAGGACCCGGCCCGGGCCCCCGCCGCGGCCTCGAACGGCGGAGAGGCGGCCCCCGGCGGAGGCCTGGGACAGAAGGGCTGGAGCACGTCGAACCTGACCATCTCCGGGTCGCAGCAGCACCTCCCCGGAGCCAAAGAGCCCACCCCGTCCATCGCATCGGACATTTCTAACCCCTACGCCACCCAGGAGCTGCAGCACCGGCTCCAGCAGCTGCACAAGTCAGTACTCAGGTTCTATTCTCCTCTCTGCCACAGGGAGGCAGCAGTGGTTTCAGGTTTTCAATTCTCTTAACCAAAAAGGTCAACGGTGCGTTCATGTGGTCCTCGGGAACTCTGGAAAATGGTTTTCTGAGTTAAAAGATGCACATGCGACAGAGCAGGAAAGCAGCAGATTTTTAATCAGGGTTTGTACAGGTGCTGGGAATTCTTGAAAATGCTTGAATTTTGTTATGTTGTTTGTAAAATGCGTGAATTTTTTTCTTTCTAACAAAGGTCAAAAGTTATTTCAGGAGAATGCCAGGTCATTTTCAAAAAATTTTAATTTATAAAATAAATAGCATAAATTACATTATTTTAAAATTGGGAGCAATTTTATTAGTTTTCTTTGGCGTTTTGTTCAAAATTTCCCGACACAGAGCTTAAAAAAAGAATAAATAGCCTGAAATGTTCTTTTCTTGCACCTGGTTGAAGCTGCAAATGAAGTTGTGCGAAGCCTAATTCATTTGTGTTTTTAACATGAGCTCTTTGACTAAATGTTGCCAATATCATGAGTTTACTATAAACTGTCGCTCGTTAATTTATTTTACTCCTAACTAACCAAGCTTTTTGGCTAAAGTTATACAGTATTTGCAAATTGTATTAACGTTCAGCTTTTTACTTAGAAGGCTAACGTTAAATCTGACTTTTAGCTGTGTTAGGGTTAGGGTTATAATTAATAATATTACCAACCAATCTTTGGTCCCGACTTTCCGAGATAAAAGCACATGAACTTAAAGAAGTTGAGGAAAACGACTCCTTGGCTCAGAAATCCAAAAGTGCGACCTCACACTCCTGAGCTTCCAGTGGAACCTCACTCATGTTCTCCGCTGCTGGCAGTCAGTGATCGACCTGAGTGACTTGTGGTGTAATATTGTGATGTTAATATAAACTGTGCGTGTGTTTGTGTTGCAGCGGCTCGGGGCCCAGCCTCTTCCCTCTGGGCGAGGTGCAGCTCACCATCAGACACAGCTCTCAGAGGAACAAGCTCATCGTCGTGGTTCATGCCTGCAGGTAACAATAATGCTCTTGTTTATAACTTTACTGTGAGCAAAGTAACCCACCGTCCTTTTAGGGTTTTTCAGATGTATTTTTTGTATTTTCATTAATAAATAAATTTTAGAATGCCAGCATCACAACTGGAAAAAAAAAAAAAAACAGCAGAATTTTATTCTGTCTACATAAGAAAAACTCCCTCACTTCCTCTTAAAGCCCTTTTTGGTCTCATTCACATTAAAATCACTTATTTTCACACTGCTGCCATTACAATACAGACATTTTAAATCACGTTAATTCCTCTGTACCTTCTGTAAAAAAAAAAAAAAAAAAAAAAAAAAAACAGGCAAAAAAAAAAATCATCACCAGATCTGCCATTTTCTCATTGCATTATGGGAAATAATTCCCTTGTAATTGTAAGAGCCCCCTCTTAGGGCTTTAAGAGGAGTTTCAGTGTTTTTTTGTTTTTGTTTTTGTTTTTTGTAATGGCATAAAAAGTAAAAGTGTTCGGGCGAATCAGAGACCTGTCCAGGACTGGTGACCCCACGCAAACAAAAACACTTTATATCTTTAAATGGTAAATAATTAATGTTTTTTTTTTTTTTTTTACAAATGTGTGGGAATTATCTAAACAACCTGAGTTTAAAAGATGAAAATTAACTCACTTTTGCTCTCTGTGATGAGGACAGGGGTTAATGATCAAAAAATGTTTATGTAAATGTGACCCAGTGACCTAAAAGGGCTTTAAGAGGAGGAATATGATTTTTTAAAAAGAGGCCTGAGGGTTAAAACAAGGATAAGACCACAAACACAGAGCCTGAGTTGAAATCCTGGACTGGTTCTGTTTCATTTGTCATCTGTTTTTGTGTAACACTGTTCCTGAGCACTCACTGTCGAACTGAAAATGGCCATGAACATTGTTTAAACCTTTTAAATGAACTTTATTTAATAACGACCAATACTAGTGATGTTCATCTGTTGTGCGTGTATTGCATGGATGACAAACATTAACATGACGTACTGTATGTGGGCTTCTTATTGCCTCAAGGGAAACACTACATCTGTGTTACGTTTGAACAACAGACAGAAATATTCAAACCCCTAAGATATGAAGGATTTATTGATTAGAGTTTTTTCAACAAGACAAAAAGATGCTGGGACGTCCTGGAGTGTCTGTTGTCAGTCTTTGATGGTTAATAACTTTTTATTACAATAAGCCGAATAACCATTTCAAGCTAAGACCTTAAGCT
This sequence comes from Bostrychus sinensis, assembly GCA_020698575.1. Taxonomy (NCBI): domain Eukaryota; kingdom Metazoa; phylum Chordata; class Actinopteri; order Gobiiformes; family Eleotridae; genus Bostrychus; species Bostrychus sinensis. The sequence continues at coordinate 3,672,413 of CM036256.1, read as the reverse complement.
TTCTTGTAATCCCAATTTGAAAAAGTGTCCCCATCACAAAACCAACATAAAAACATATACATTCATTTTTTTCTTTTTTTTTTTTGCATAAATCTTTTAATCAGCTTCTGCCCTGATCATAAATACCAAAAATTTTACTAATTTCAAAATTAAACCCCTTTCATGCCACTGTATGTAATAGCATCTCTTAAAAAAACAAAAAAATAAAAACACACACAAAAAATAAATATTTTTAATATTCTCAAAGAGTGTTACAGCCTTGGGTCTGTGAGAGATCACCAACAATATTTATTTTTAGGGATAATATTTTTTCCTGTGCTGTGTACAATCTAAAAACCAACTCCCATTAAAACTGATTGTGATTGTTTTTTTTACTGCAAAGATTTCCAAATCCATCTAAATCAGTGTTGCTTATCTTTGACAGACCCTGGACTGTAATAACTCCCACTTTGCATTGAGAATATTGAGAATATTTCATTTTTTGTCTATTTTTTACAAAAAAATTACATAACATACATTACATACACTGCATAAAAAGGGTTATGATTCTGTATCTGATTAAGATTTATGCAAAAAAAGTAGAAAAAATATGAATGTATACATTTTTATGATTTTTTTTTATGAGGACACTTTTGTCTGTGAACAGCAGCAGTGTCAGATTTAGTCAGAGTAAAAATGAAGTACCGTATTTTCCGCATTATAAGGCGCATCGGATTATAAGGCGCACCTTCAGTGAATGGCCTATTTTAAAACTGTTTTCATATATAGGGCGCACCGCATTATAAGGCGCATCCACTAGATGGCGCTGCGTTAAGGGAATGTCAATAAAACAGTCAGATAAGTCAGTCAGTCAAACTTTATTAATAGAATACAAACCAGCGTTCTTACAACTCCCTCGTTGAAAACAATGTATTTCCAACTCCATTTGTCGCAGTTCAAAGCTACATGAACAGCGTTCGAGCGCTCAGTTTTCTGTCCCCTCAATGTCGCAACTCTTCTACTGAGATGGAGCAAAGGCCAGCGCCTCCTTGTTCTTTTGCGGCAGGATCCATAAACACGCCTATGGCACACATGAACAGCTGGGACTGGAATTCCCCTTTATCGTTTTTACCGCTGTCACTTCGGCGACGCCCCCTGAATACGGTAGCCATAATTAACCAACAATGATCCATATATAAGGCGCATCGGATTATAAGGCGCACTGTCGGTTTTTAAGAAAATAAAAGGCTTTTAGGTGTGCCTTATAGTGCGGAAAATACAGTAATAGCATCTCTTAAAAAAACAAAAAAATAAAAACACACACAAAAAAGAAATATTTTTAATATTCTCAAAGCAAAGTGGATTTTTAGGAGGAGTATTACAGCCTTGGGTCTGTGAGAGATCACCAACAATATTTATTTTTAGGGATAATATTTTCTATATATATATATAATATTTATCTAAAAACCAACTCCCATTAAAACTGATTGTGATTGTTTTTTTTACTGCAAAGATTTCCAAATCCATCTAAATCAGTGTTGCTTATCTTTGACAGACCCTGGACTGTAATAACTCCCACTTTGCATTGAGAATATTGAGAATATTTCATTTTTTACTGCATAAAAAGGGTTATGATTCTGTATCTGATTAAGATTTATGCAAAAAAAAGTAGAAAAAATATGAACGTATACATTTTTATGATTTTTTTTAATGAGGACACTTTTGTCTGTGAACAGCAGCAGTGTCAGATTTAGTCAGAGAGAGTAAAAATGAAGTAATATTAGATTTGTGTTTTAGAAAATCAACATTAGTGATAAAATACACACCTGAGACACAGAGAAGAGAAAAGAAAAGAACCACTGCAAAGTTATCAACAAAATAAAATGTGTAATCATCTGTTACACTTCACTCATTTGTCTGTGTTTAAGTCTTGGTTGAAATACTTTGAGTTTGGCGCAGATGAATATAACGTGTGTTTATTTTGCCGTTGACAGAAACCTGATCGCCTTCACAGACCAGGGCTCGGACCCTTACGTTCGCCTGTACCTCCTCCCGGACAAACGCAGGTCTGGTCGAAGGAAAACCAGCACCTTTAAGAAGAATCTCAACCCGCATTACGACCAAACGTGAGCTATCAAACAGACGTGTGTGTATGATCACAGCAGAGCGTGTTCCCGGCGTTAACTCGGGTTTGTTTTGCGTTAGGTTTGAGTTCAGCGTTTCCATCGTGGAGCTGCACAGACGGACGCTGGACGTGGCGGTGAAGAACGGAGGACGGCTGCTCTCCAAACACAAAGGCCTGCTGGGAAAGGTGCAGCAATCATTTCAAACATGCTGGGTTTTTTGTGTTTTTGCCACACACTGATCAACATTAATAGGCTTTTATCATATCACATAATTTCAACAATACACGATTATAAAGAACAATCTGGTTCTATTCAAATGTACATTAAACACTAAAGTCCCAGAGTTAACCACAAAAATCCTTAATATACAATGTTAATCTCACAGTACGATATTTATTGCGATAGATTACAAACTGTATTCCCTAAAACTGCCACGATGCACCAACTATTGTGATATTTCAAAGGATTACGACTAAATAAGTGTTTAAAAGCAACAATTTCTCGATTTGACTTCACTGAAACGTAGCAAAGGTTCATGGTCTATGTAGTTCACTCTGCTTTTTTACCCTTCCTCTGCAACAAATCAATGCACCTTAGCCCCTGGAGCTCATCATTTGATATTGTAAACGTTTTGATATTGCAATATTAGAGCTGGGTACCGTTAAGATTTTTTTGATACTAGTTCTTAAACGATACCTGGTTTTTCGATACCGGTGCCTGAGCGATACTTTTTCTGATACCTATAGTGAGCTAATTCATCTTTTACAATCATAAAACACAATAATAGAGCATAATTCTTAGCTGTGAGTTAAAACCAGTAGTTTGTATGAGTTATTCTTTGTTATTTGATTCATGCAAAGGAACATTAAAGGTCCCACTAGGTACTGAAACTTGGTATTTAACATAACTTTTATTTTGATAAAACAAAGGTATCGTGTATCGGTACCCAGCCCTAATCACAATCTTGCTAATATTTTTCCTTGTATATATTACTATTAGTATTTGCTACACAGTTGTTTGTCTGATTGTTCTTGTCTATAGACAGACTGTGCTTTTATTACAGAATGTACCGTATTTTCCGCACTATAAGGCGCATCGGATTATAAGGCGCACCTTCAATGAATGGCCTATTTTAAAACTGTTTTCATATATAGGGCGCACCGCATTATAAGGCGCATCCACTAGATGGTGCTGCGCTAAAGGGAATGTCAATCAAACAGTCAGATAAGTCAGTCAGTCAAACTTTATTAATAGAAATCAAACCAGCGTTCTTACAACTCCGTTCACTCCCAAAACAAGTTAGTGCATTCACAGTACGGTAGCGTACGTACCGGTAGCTCTTATTTGCGCCGCCCTCGTTGAAAACAATGTATTTCCAGCTCCATTTGTCGCAGTTCAAAGCTACATGAACAGCGTTCGAGCGCTCAGTTTTCTGTCCCCTCAATGTCGCAACTCTTCTACTGAGATGGAGCAAAGGCCGCGCCTCCTTGTTCTTTTGCGGCAGGATCCATAAACACGCCTATGGCACACATGAACTGCTGGGACTGGAATTCCCCTTTATCGTTTTTACCGCTGTCACTTCGGCGACGCCCCCTGAATACGGTAGCCATAATTAACCAACATTGATCCATATATAAGGCGCATCGGATTATAAGGCGCACTGTCGGTTTTTGAGAAAATTAAAGGCTTTTAGGTGCGCCTTATAGTGCGGAAAATACGGTAGTCGTTATTAGGGCTGCAGGATATGGAGAAAACATGCGATATTTGATAACTATGTTGAAAATTGCGATAACGATATTATTGCGATATTTGAAAATAGAGCCTACTTTTTGAACATAGTAAGTTAAATTCACTACATTTCACAAAAATGTAAGTTCCTGTATTTACAAGTCAAAACAGCCACAAAATCAAAACTTAACACAGACTAAACCAGGAATAAAACAAGGCTAAGCTGTGACTAAATTAATTAAATTACCACTAAACATTTTTATTTAGTCACAACACATGTTCTTTTAAGGCTCTGGTGGAAAATGATTCTTCAGTGTAAATCTCTGTCAGATGGAAGACCACAGCGTTATTGCGATATATTTAGATTCTTGCGATACAGATATTGCGTTTGCTGATATTGTGATCATTTTGCGATATATTGTGCTATAACTATAACTCCCCTGATGTTCTGCTCCTCAGGTGTTGGTGGATCTAACACACGACGACATCACTAAAGGATGGACACAGTGGTGAGTGTTTTATTATTGACAGACCAACAAACCAACAAACCAACTACTGTGACGGAGCAGGCAGTGTGGATGAAGTTATATTAATCAGTTGAATAAATCAGCTCCCACTGCTCCTGACAGGTTTAACCCAATCAGGACAGCCCCAAGGTCTTAAAAATATATAAAGGTGTTGAATATGATGTTGCCAAAATCAAAAGAAGTATCAGATTGTATGAGCAGGTATTACATTTTGTTCATCTATGTCTTAAAATGTCAAATTGGGACAACTAAGTCAATTTTTTTAGAGATGTACTTGTCAAAAATATATTTTAGAGCAACAAATTCTATCAATAATGGTTGTATGAATATCTTAAGGTCCCTCAATCAAACGTGCCTTTATTTAGTAAGTTTTTGAAAGCTAAGTCTGCTGTGGAAATTATTCATACCCCTGGCAAATTCTGACTTAAAGTTAACAACATGCCACTTTTTGTTCAAATGTTAAAAAAAAAAAAGCTGAGAATTATTTTTTCCACAATGATACCTCTTGCACATCGTCTTATTATCTTTTGGGAGAAGCCTGTGTCATTTCCAGTTAAAAAAAAAACTTGAATGAAAGTAATTTTAAGTCAGAATTTGCCAGGGATATGAATAATTTCAGGCTTTACTGTAGATGGCTGTGTAATGTTGTAATATTTGTTGCAGCAAACATCTCCACAGTACAGGAAATGCTGTTACCACTGAAATGTATGATTCTGTTTTGAGATTTCTAATGCACAACTGCAGTTATTTACCTGTATTAGACTTTTAAAATAAAACTTCTGCATTTCAGAGACACATTACTAAGTGTAAATGTTATACAGTTTATTGTTGCGTTGTTGACGATGCTGGCATTAAATTTATGTATTTATTTATTTGATAATGACAAGTATGTTTCATGAACACGTCACACACTACAACATTTTAGCCGAGGCTAATTCTCAATGCCTGTCCCTAGTTAGGCTTTTACACAAAACATAAAACACAACATGAACAAACAGTGACAAACCAACCTACACAATACAAGACAATACAAATCAGACAATAAAACAGTTTCAGTACAGATCATTGAAGTCAGTAATGCTCACATTTCTGACCTCTCAGTGAAAAGTCTTTGAGTTCAGATCTCCTTTCAGTTCAGAAGGTAAAGTGTTCCAGGCGTTGGTGCCCTGTACGGTGTAAAGATGTTTTGCTCCTCGGTTCTTTACAGTTCCCGCTGTGAGCTGCTCTAGTTCCTGGCCCCACAGCTCTGAGGGGAACTACAGTCACTCAGAACCTGAGGGGCCTGACTGAGCAAGCCTCTGTAAATCAGTTTTAACTGAGCAAATCTGCAGAAGTTTTCAAATGTTAGCATTTTTAGATGATTCAAACTAACACAATGATGGGACCAAATAGATTTCTTGTCCAAAATCTTTATGGCTCTGTAATAAATCATCTGGAGAGGCTGGACTGTAGTGATTGTGGCCTGTGACCAGGAGCTAATGCTGTAACAAACACGTGAAATATTTTAATATATACCTTATTTTTCGCACTACAAGGCGCATCGGCTTATAAGGCTCACCTTCAATTAATGGCCTATTTTAAAACTGTTTTCATATATAGGGCGCACCGCATTATAAGGCGCATCCACTAGATGGCGCTGCGCTAAAGGGAATGTCAATAAAACAGTCAGATAAGTCAGTCAGTCAAACTTTATTAATAGAATACAAACCAGCGTTCTTACAACTCCATTCACTCCCAAAACAAGTTAGTGCATTCACAGTACGGTACCGTACGTACCGGTAGCTCTTATTTGCGCCGCCCTCGTTGAAAACAATGCATTTCCAACTCCATTTGTCGCAGTTCAAAGCTACATGAACAGCATTCGAGCGCTCAGTTTTCTGTCCCCTCAATGTCGCAACTCTTCTACTGAGATGGAGCAAAGGCCGCGCCTCCTTCTTCTTTTGCGGCAGGATCCATAAACACGCCTATGGCACACATGAACAGCTGGGACTGGAATTCCCCTTTACCGTTTTTACCGCTGTCACTTCGGCGACGCCCCCTGAATACGGTAGCCATAATTAACCAACACTGATCCATATATAAGGCGCATCGGATTATAAGGCGCACTGTCGGTTTTTGAGAACATTAAAGACTTTTAGGTGCGGCTTATAGTGCGGAAAATACGGTATATGTTGCACCTGAGTATATGTCGCACCCCTAGCCATGAAAAAAAGTGCGACTTATATTCCGGAAAATACGGTATAAGACCCAGATATTTAATCTCTGAGCCTTGCTCGATTCTGTGTCCATTTATCTGTAGGTTTAATTCTTCATTTATGGACCTAGTCTTTTTAACATTCAGTGCCAGACCTGCGTTTTGAAACCATAATGCCACAGTTTGATGTTGAGTCAGTTCAGTCTAAATGGCATTAAAAAGCCTTAAAAAGGCCTTAAATTTCTTTTGACAAAACCTGGAGCTCCAGAGACACTGAAGCTTGGGTCAAATCCAGAGAACACATTTTCCTACAGGGACAATAAAGTCTACCTTAACCTTTGCTAACTTGAAATAAATAATGTGTCACTTCTTTTTCAGACAAACCAACTCTCACTTGGCTTTCTAACGTGTTTTTCTGTCTGCAGGTTCGAGCTGAGTGAGGACGGACTGAGGCAGCCGCAGATGTTGTAGTTGTCCCCGAGTCTCCGCCTGAGCACACGTCCACTTCTCCACCGCTCTCTGCACATGCATTTTTTATTTTAATTTTACTACGGTTACATAAAAACCACCTTTTGACTTTCCTTTAACCACGAGTCGCTCACCCCTTTAAGACGCAGGTAAAGGGAGAACTGTAAGCAGCTGTAGACTTTCATAGAGTTTTATTTACTTATTACAACGATGTATACATTTGTAAATATGTACAATGATGCTGGACGAAGCGTATTTTAGACAATGAGGAGTTAAGTCTTTAATGTCGGTTTGTGTTAGATTATTTTAACTTGTTTTAACGTCGATCCCAAAGCGGGCCGTAGGGTAAACGCGCCAAAGACACGACAAGTATTGGACCTATTTTTAATTTTTCTTCAGCTTCAATTCAATGTCAAGCCTTTTTGTGCACTGCTTACACATTGATGTTAAAGAGTAACTCAACCCTGGTTCAGGCCTGTGCTCCGGTCACAAAAAAAGCCAGGAAAGTGGGCAGAGACTGAGGGAAGGAGCTGAAGGTGAAGCAGGGCCTGGAACTGGGATTGGTCAGGGTTTGCCAATCCAATTACTCATCAAAATCCACTCCAATGGGAAGAAAAAGTCGACAAATGTCTGTCAGGCTGTTGTTTATGTCCCACAAATGCTCCGATGCTTTCATTTTGTAGGCGACAGATGAGATTTTGTCTGTTTTTTTCCTGGAGGGGAGTAAAAAAGATGAGCAGAGTCAGTGTTCATTGGAGATCCTGCTGCTGCCGTGAGAGCACTGCAAAAAATCAATATCTAGCATTAGTTAAAATGACTTGAATTGAGATTATTAACCTTGATTTGATTTATTTACTTACTAGGCTAGATTATTTGACTTGTTTCAAATTATTTCTGTCTTAATTTGAAGCCATTTTTACTTATTTCAAGCTAAATTATTTGCCAGTGGGGTAAGAAAATTCCACTTACCCCATTGGCAGATAATTTTACTTGAAATAAGTAAAAATGGCTTCAAATTAAGACAGAAATAATTTGAAACAAGTCAAATAATCTAGACATTTTACTAAATAAATCTAATTTAATAAAACATTACTCAAATCAAGGTTAATAATCTGAATTCAAGTAATTTTAACTAATGCTAGATATTGATTTTTTGCAGTGAGGAGACGGCAGAAGCAGCGGCGTCGCGTTAGAAAAACCAAAATCTACAGCGCAGTATTCCACTACAGGACTGGGACAGAGCGCAGGAGACAGAGACACTCAGGAAATACTACGCCACACTTTCTGTCAGTTTTTAATGCATTTCACCACAAAATCTGATGTTTTTTCCCCTAAACGCTGAAAGATAAGACGATGTGATAGAGATGAATGGCTTCAGAAGGGTTTTATGAAGGGGATTTCTTTGTTGCCTTTATACAAAAAGGAGACTCAAAATAAGAAAATATCAGCGTCACGTCGGGATCTTTAACTCTCAGGCCCCTGGCACTTTTTCAAATGTACTTTTTGCTCTCATTTTGGGAAAAGATGTTCATTAATAAATTAGTTTTAGAATTTCAGCATCACCACTGGAAAAAAAAACAAAACTTTCTTCCTCTCTTCCTCTTAACTCCCATTAACTCCCATTAACTCCCATTAAAATCACTTATTTTCATTCTGCTGCCGTTACAACACAGAAATGTTAAATAATGTTAATTCCAAAACAATGTGGGAAATAATTCTCTTATAATTTCATTAGTAATTCCATTAGAGAACAGTGAGTGTAGACCAGGTTTTTTTTAGAGGTGTCAGATCTTTTTTTTTATGGCACCAAAAGTAAAAATGTATAAAATCAGTGTTAGGGCGAACCTTAGACCTGTCAGGGCTGGGAATCCCTGCACAAACAAAAACACTTTGCGTCTTTAAATAGTAAATAATTCATGTTTTAGTTACAAATATGTGGAATTATGTAAACAAACTGCACTTAAAAATATAAAAATGAATTTACTTTTGCTCTCTGTGATGAGGACAGGGCTTAATGATTTTTTTTAAAGTGACCCAGTGGCCTAAAAGAGCTTTAAGAGGAAAAACCTGATTTTTTTTTTTAAGGAGTCTGAGGGTTAAGTAAGTTCTAGCGCCCCCTAAATGTAACCAGTGGCTGTGATTCCTCAGTTCACAAGAATCAGTCCTGAAAAAACTGACAATTCATAAGATTATCCAGTGCTTTATGGTTCTTTTGTTTGTTTTTTCTTTGCTTACAAGGCGCCTCCCTGCATCTGTTTTCTATCAAACCTAATAGAAAATATAGGATATATTATAGAAAATATATAGAAATAGAAAATATAGGCTTTCCATATCAGCTTAAAGAAGTGGTTTGAGGTTGAGTTACTCTTTAAGCCAGAATTATCCACTATTCATTATAAACTGACTATAATTGCCAAATGTTGTCTTGCGGGTCATGTACATGCATTTAGTCGTAAAAACCTATTTTTAATTTTAGACCAAGAAGGATTTTTTTTTCCATTTTATCAAATTCAAACAGAAATGGTATTATCATTTAAGTATATATTTTTATAGACAACTTGTGGCCATATATAGTTTACAGAGTAGTATATTGAATTATGGTTAAAATAATGTTACTATGGTGATACAGAGGTCAAATGGCAAGCTTCACTGTTGGTGGTGATTTCTGTTTGTTTGCACTAGAGGGCGCTACAGGCCTTCCATGATTGCATTTACAAGTCAAGAATAATTAATCGTGTATTTAAGAGCTTTTAGGAGATGTGTGGTCTCAGCCTTTTTTGCAATGCACCACAGAGAAACTTAAAGAATTAAAGAATATTCATATCCTGATTTAGTTTTTTGGTAAAAATGATTGTTCTTAAAGGGACAGTAGCATTTATTTATTTACAGCAGGAGATAAAGTCAGCTCACGCCCAGTTTGGAGAAGCAGACAGGAGCAGCTGAGTAAAGCTTCTACGACTTTCAAAGTCCTCTCAGTGCAAGAGACCAGGACTAAACCAGGTCTAAACCAGGTCTAAACCAGGTCTAAACCAGGACTAAACCAGGTCTAAACCAGGTCTAAACCAGGTCTAAACCAGGACTAAACCAAGATTAAACCAGGTCTAAACCAGGTCTAAACCAGGTCTAATCCAGGTCTAAACCAGATCTAATCCAGGTCTAAACCAGGTCTAATCCAGGTCTAAACCAGGACTAAACCAGGTCTAAACCAGGTCTAAACCAGGTCTAAACCAAGATTAAACCAAGACTAAACCAGGTCTAATCCAGGTCTAATCCAGGTCTAAACCAGGTCTAAACCAGGTCTAAACCAGGTCTAAACCAGGTCTAAACCAAGATTAAACCAAGACTAAACCAGGTCTAATCCAGGTCTAAACCAGGTCTAAACCAGGTCTAAACCAGGACTAAACCAAGATTAAACCAAGACTAAACCAGGTCTAATCCAGGTCTAAACCAGGACTAAACCAGGTCTAAACCAGGTCTAAACCAGGTCTAAACCAGGACTAAACCAGGTCTAAACCAAGACTAAACCAGGTCTAAACCAGGTCTAAACCAGGTCTAATCCAGGTCTAAACCAGGTCTAATCCAGGTCTAAACCAAGACTAAACCAGGTCTAAACCAGGACTAAACCAGGTCTAAACCAGGACTAAACCAGATCTAATCCAGGTCTAAACCAGGTCTAAACCAGGTCTAAACCAGGACTAAACCAAGATTAAACCAGGTCTAAACCAGGTCTAATCCAGGTCTAAACCAGATCTAATCCAGGTCTAAACCAGGTCTAATCCAGGTCTAAACCAGGTCTAAACCAGGTCTAAACCAGGTCTAAACCAGGTCTAAACCAGGTCTAAACCAAGATTAAACCAAGACTAAACCAGGTCTAAACCAGGTCTAAACCAGGTCTAAACCAGGTCTAAACCAGGTCTAAACCAAGATTAAACCAAGACTAAACCAGGTCTAATCCAGGTCTAAACCAGGTCTAAACCAGGTCTAAACCAGGACTAAACCAAGATTAAACCAAGACTAAACCAGGTCTAATCCAGGTCTAAACCAGGACTAAACCAGGTCTAAACCAGGTCTAAACCAGGTCTAAACCAGGACTAAACCAGGACTAAACCAGGTCTAAACCAAGACTAAACCAGGTCTAAACCAGGTCTAAACCAGGTCTAATCCAGGTCTAAACCAGGACTAAACCAGATCTAATCCAGGTCTAAACCAGGTCTAAACCAGGTCTAAACCAGGACTAAACCAAGATTAAACCAGGTCTAAACCAGGTCTAATCCAGGTCTAAACCAGATCTAATCCAGGTCTAAACCAGGTCTAATCCAGGTCTAATCCAGGTCTAAACCAGGTCTAAACCAGGTCTAAACCAGGTCTAAACCAGGTCTAAACCAGGTCTAAACCAGGTCTAAACCAGGTCTAAACCAAGATTAAACCAAGACTAAACCAGGTCTAAACCAGGTCTAAACCAGGTCTAAACCAGGTCTAAACCAGGTCTAAACCAAGATTAAACCAAGACTAAACCAGGTCTAATCCAGGTCTAAACCAGGTCTAAACCAGGTCTAAACCAGGACTAAACCAAGATTAAACCAAGACTAAACCAGGTCTAATCCAGGTCTAAACCAGGACTAAACCAGGTCTAAACCAGGTCTAAACCAGGTCTAAACCAGGACTAAACCAGGACTAAACCAGGTCTAAACCAGGTCTAAACCAGGTCTAAACCAGGTCTAAACCAGGTCTAATCCAGGTCTAAACCAGGACTAAACCAGGTCTAATCCAGGTCTAAACCAAGACTAAACCAGGTCTAAACCAGGACTAAACCAGGTCTAAACCAGGACTAAACCAGATCTAATCCAGGTCTAAACCAGGTCTAATCCAGGTCTAATCCAGGTCTAATCCATGTCTAATCCATGTCTAATCCAGGTCTAAACCAAGACTAAAACAAGACTAAACCAGGTCTAAACCAGGTCTAAACCAGGTCTAATCCAGGTCTAATCCAGGTCTAATCCATGTCTAATCCAGGTCTAAACCAAGACTAAAACAAGACTAAACCAGGTCTAAACCAGGTCTAAACCAGGACTAAACCAGGTCTAATCCAGGTCTAATCCAGGTCTAAACCAAGACTAAAACAAGACTAAACCAGGTCTAAACCAGGTCTAAACCAGGTCTAAACCAGGACTAAACCAGGACTAAACCAGGTGTAAACCAGGACTAAACCAGGTCTAAACCAGGTCTAAACCAGGACTAAACCAGGACTAAACCAGGTCTAAACCAGGTCTAAACCAGGACTAAACCAGGTCTAATCCAGGTCTAATCCAGGTCTAAACCAGGACTAAACCAGGACTAAAACAAGACTAAACCAGGTCTAAACCAGGTCTAAACCAGGACTAAACCAGGTCTAAACCAGGACTAAACCAGGACTAAACCAGGTCTAAACCAGGACTAAACCAGGACTAAAAAAGGTCTAAACCAGGACTAAACCAGGTCTAAACCAGGTCTTTCTGTCATTTATTTTGACGTATGACTGATTTTTCTTACACAACCCCCAGAGCTGAGCCGTCTCCAGTACAAGCTCCTCACTGTGGCTCTGAAACTAAATGTGGGACGTTTCTCAGCTGCAGATGTTGTGCTTCTCCAAACTGGGAGCGTTCTCACATCTGCCACAAGGAATCAGGCATAACATTACGACCACAGACGGGTGAAGAGAATGGGTAAAGATTTGAGCTTCGAGTTTGACAAAGAGCCAAAAAACTAAAAGAAGTCAGACAGAGAGGAGTCAGAATACACAGGCCAGAGCAGGTGGTCATAATGTTATGCCTGATTAGTACAGACATTTTAATGGTACATATTTTGTTAATATACTTTATTTTTAAATTATGTACATAAACATATATCATTATAACACTTGTAAGGGACTGATTCTGTATCTAGGGAAGCGTAGAATAAATGTATTTTATCTTGAAATGCTGGCAGTGATTTTTAAAGGGGCTATATTTTGCAAAATCTGTTGTTTTTTTTTTGTTTGTTTTTTTTGCTTTCTCCCATGTTCTAATGTTGTTCTCTCGTCCAAAACAGACCTGGAGTAAACCAAGACTAAACCAGGTCTAAACCAGGACTAAACCAGGTCTAAACCAGGTCTAAACCAGGTCTAAACCAGGACTAAACCAGGTCTAAACCAGGTCTAAACTAGGTCTAAACCAGGTCTAAACCAAGACTAAACCAAGACTAAACCAAGACCAAACCAAGACTAAACCAGGTCTAAACCAGGTCTAAACCAGGTCTAATCCAGGTCTAATCCAAGACTAAACCAGGTCTAAACCAGGTCTAAACCAGGACTAAACCAGGTCTAAACCAAGACTAAACCAAGACTAAACCAGGTCTAAACCAGGTCTAAACCAGGTCTAATCCAGGTCTAAACCAGGTCTAAACCAGGTCTAAACCAGGTCTAAACCAGGACTAATCCAGGACTAATCCAGGACTAAACCAAGACTAAACCAGGTCTAAACCAGGTCTAAACCAGGTCTAATCCAGGTCTAAACCAGGACTAAACCAGGTCTAAACCAGGTCTAAACCAGGTCTAAACCAGGACTAATCCAGGACTAATCCAGGACTAAACCAAGACTAAACCAGGTCTAAACCAAGACTAAACCAGGTCTAAACCAGGTCTAAACCAGGTCTAAACCAGGTCTAAACCAGGTCTAAACCAGGTGTAAACCAAGATTAAACCATGTCTAAACCAGATCAAAACCAGATCTAAACCAGGTCTAAACCAGGTCTAAACCAAGACTAAACCAGGTCTAAACCAGGTCTAAACCAGGTCTAAACCAGGTCTAAACCAGGTGTAAACCAGGTGTAAACCAAGATTAAACCATGTCTAAACCAGATCAAAACCAGATCTAAACCAGGTCTAAACCAGGTCTAAACCAGGTCTAAACCAAGACTAAACCAGGTCTAAACCAAGACTAAACCAGGTCTAAACCAGGTCTAAACCAGGACTAAACCAGGTCTAAACCAGGTCTAAACCAGGTCTAAACCAGGTGTAAACCAGGTGTAAACCAGGTCTAAACCAGGACTAAACCAGGTCTAAACCAGGTCTAAACCAGGTCTAAACCAGGTGTAAACCAGGTGTAAACCAGGTCTAAACCAAGACTAAACCAGGTCTAAACCAGGTCTAAACCAGGACTAAACCAGGTCTAAACCAGGTCTAAACCAGGTCTAAACCAGGTGTAAACCAGGTGTAAACCAGGTCTAAACCAAGACTAAACCAGGTCTAAACCAAGACTAAACCAGGTCTAAACCAGGTCTAAACCAGGACTAAACCAGGTCTAAACCAGGTCTAAACCAGGTCTAAACCAGGACTAAACCAGGTCTAAACCAGGTCTAAACCAGGTCTAAACCAGGTGTAAACCAGGTGTAAACCAGGTCTAAACCAGGTGTAAACCAGGTGTAAACCAGGTCTAGGTCTAGTTTTTTTTTTAGCTTTCTCCCATGTTCTAATGTTCTCTCGTCAAAAACAGACCTAGAGTTGTGTTTTGTTTCATTCACGCCTGTCTGAGCAATCCTGTATTCTCTGGCGCGGAGTTTCTGAGGCCCCGCCCACTCCAGGAAGCGCTGACCAATCAACAACAAGCCCTTATTAAAAAAAACAGCATCAGACAAAAAGTATAAGGAAGTAAACTGCTTTTTTTTCTTTAAATTATGCTCAAAAGACAACACTCTGCTGCCCTCTGCTGGTTTTTTCACCTGTTTTTGTTTAACACCAGTAGATTATTTAATAAAAATGTTCTTTTTTTAGTCACATAATGTTTTTAAAGTTTGTTTCTGTTCTAGAGGCGACCAAGACTGGTTTAAAAATATGAATAAAAGCAGAATATATCCCCTTTAAATGTTGATAAATGTGGCCGATATCCAAATAGTGCAACATAGATTTTAATATATCTATTTTCTGTCATGTCTGAATAAAAGTTGTGTGTGTATAGAAACAGAATATTTGAAATTGTTTTAAAGCTTGGCCTCTGGGATGTTGCCTTCACTGTTGTCTTCTTTTTAACTTGTGCCTTAAAAATGACAAAACCCAGAGTTATTCCTGTGTAAAGTCTCACTCAGTTATGTCTTTTAATTGTATTTTAAGTCTAATTAAAGAGCTTTGTTTGGCTATGCAACGTCAACTTGTATCCAGTTATTGTCAGCGTTATTTTTGCCTTATTAATCCTTTATTACTCCAGTTTTAAAAAGTTATCTTGTTCCTGTTCAGTGACAAAACATCGTAAAAATAATCAACATTTATATTTATTTGTACTTTTTGTGCGTCACAGTCAGGACACATTGATTGAAAGATTTATGGGGAAAAAAAGTAGAAAAAAAATTGTAACCTTTACTATTATTGCCTATACCATCGGTTCCCAAAGTGGGGTCCCCTGGGGGTCCGCGAAGGTACTGCAGGGGGGCCCCCGAGGCTGTCTATATTAAGCACATGAAAAGGAATTGAGTTTGAAATGCACTGTAAAAAACAATGCTGCAAAAACTCAAGGCAACAGGATCCCTCAAGATTTTTGAGTTTTGGTGATCAACTCAAAATCTCAAGTTTTCAACAACCTTTTTTTTTTTTACTCACCAAATTTAATGTTCATACGTCTAAAAACCTTTAAGTTTTACTCATTATCTTTATTTTTTCCAGCTCATCTTACGCCAACTGACTCCACTGTTCAGAAAAAGTATTATTGATAATAATAAAAACATACTATACAAACATACAATAAAAATATACTACATTTAACAAAAGAATAACTTTTTCTGAACACTGTAAGTTGGCTGTAAGATGAGTAAAAAAATAATGATAGAGAAAAAAACTTAAAAATTACAAAAGTTTTTAGATTTTGACTTGGCCCCAAAAATCTTGAGGGATCCTTTGAGTTTTTGAAGCATTTTATTATATTTTTAAACAAATACACTGTAAAAAAAAAAAAAACAACTTTTTAGCCAATAGTCAGTGTGTTTTGTAATGTTTTTATAGAAATAAATGGAGAAAAACATAAAAATAAAATTTGGGATTGAGGGAAGTTGTATTGTTGGGGGTCCGCGTGGGATTTTGTTAAATTTAAGGAGGGCTGTGACGCTCCTGACTTTGGGAATGGCTGATATGTGATGTTTTGTAACTGGGACACTTTTATAAAAAATGTTGATGGTAATTTTTGACAGATCCAAGGCTGTAATAATCTTAGAAAAATCCACTTTGCTTTGAGAATATTAAATATATATATATTTTTGTCTTTTTTAAGAACAAATTGAGATTCCACTACATACACTGGCATAAAAAGAGTTAAAATTTTGAAAATAATGAAATATTTGGTATTTGTCATCAGAGCAGATGTTGATTAAAAGATTATGCAAAAAAAAAAAAAAAATTATGAATGTATACATTTTCCGTGATGTTTTGTGAGGGGGACGCTTTTGTCTCTGAGCAGCAGCAGTAACAGATTTAGACAGAGAGGAAACATGAAGTAAAATACACAGCAGAGACAGAGAAGAGAGAAGCTCCACTGCAAAGTTTTTAACAAAATGACTTTAGTCCTCATCAGGACATCAGCCTCTAATGAAGAAAAATATAATTACTTTGTAAATTAGAAAAAATAAGGAAAACATTTTTGTAAATTGGAGATTTTTCTCTAAGAACCTAAAGCGCAGGGAACTAAAGTCAAGTTGGAAAAGTTACTGTCCACCAGGAAGCTGCTTCTCTGTTTTTAACACAGGCGAGAATCTGTGACCAGGACCAAGACCAGGACCAAGACCAGACCGAGACTTTTAAAGACTGAGACCGAGGTAAATTGAGACAAACCCTGTGAACTAAATCCAAGGCAGAGGAAAAAAAACAAAATAAAATAAAATAAAATAAAGAGATTGGTTCAAATACAGAGCATTTTAATGATTGAGTGCCCACAGACGTTTCCCTCTCTCTGCTCTGAGTCTGTGCCTCCTCAGGTTTTTGTGATTCAG
>CM036256.1:3627907-3652907 GCA_020698575.1 Bostrychus sinensis | reverse complement strand
TGAATGTATGAATGTGTGAATGTGTGAATGTATGAATATGTGAATGTGTGAATGTGTGAATGTGTGAATGTATGAATGTGTAAATGTATGAATGTATGAATGTATGAATGCATGAATGTATGAATGTGTAAATGTATGAATGTATGAATGTATGAATGTGTGAATGTATGAATGTATGAATGTGTGAATGTATGAATGTATGAATGTGTAAATGTATGAATGTATGAATGTATGAATGTGTGAATGTATGAATGTATGAATGTGTAAATGTATGAATGTATGAATGCATGAATGTATGAATGTGTGAATGTATGAATGTATGAATGTGTAAATGTATGAATGTATGAATGTATGAATGTGTGAATGTGTGAATGTATGAATATGTGAATGTGTGAATGTATGAATGTGTAAATGTATGAATGTATGAATGCATGAATGTATGAATGTGTGAATGTATGAATGTATGAATGTGTAAATGTATGAATGTATGAATGTATGAATGTGTGAATGTGTGAATGTATGAATATGTGAATGTATGAATGTGTGAATGTGTGAATGTGTGAATGTGTGAATGGTTCCTTGATGTAAAGTGTTTTGAGTGCCCGCAGAGGGAGCGCTGTATAAATGTGACCATTTACTTTTTATTAATTGATTCGTTAGTTACAGCCCCAGTTCTAACGTCTGTGTGTGTGTGTGTGTGTGTGTGTGTGTGCGTGCGTGCGTGCGTGCGTGTGTGTGTTAGGGCTGCGACGATTCATCGAGTTATTAGAGTAAAAAGCTTCGATTAACATTCTTTGAACTCGAAGCTTCGTTTAATTAATGTTAAGACTGGCGCATAGCTCTGGGAACTTTGTATGCACGGAACGCAGTTTCTGCACCGTTAATGCACAACACACTGACAGTAAGGCAGTGGTTGGGCTATAAACTGAATAAATATATAAATGTAGATATAAACTACGTAGAGAACAGCACCATCGTGAAAGAGGTTTTAGAGGAAACGGTGTCCTCCAAGCGTCACACTGTTTGGCTAATGCTACAGCTAACGCACAGGCTAATGCTACAGCTAACACACAGGCTAATGCTACAGCTAACACACAGGCTAATGCTACAGCTAACACACAGGCTAATGCTACAGCTAATGCTACAGCTAACGCACAGGCTAATGCTACAGCTAACACACAGGCTAATGCTACAGCTAACGCACAGGCTAATGCTACAGCTAATGCTACAGCTAATGCTACAGCTAACGCACAGGCTAATGCTACAGCTAATGCTACAGCTAACGCACAGAGCAGCTTAAATACTGACTCTGGAGACGCTGCAGACCACAAAAACACTAATAATCACAGAGAAAGTATTCTTATTACCTCTGTAAAACCTTTGGTCAGTAGGTGGCAGCAAACTGGCAGAAATGAACAGCGTAGCGTCAATTAAGGGGTAAGATTTTTTTTACTTATTTCAAGCAAAATTATCTTACCCCAAAAATGCTTGAAACAAGGAAAAAATACAAAGCAAATAATTTAGTAATAAGTTACCTAATAAATAAATAAATCTAATCTAGTGAAAATTGCTCAAATTAAGATTGATGATCTGAATTCAAGTAATTTTAGCTGATGTAGATATTGAAAATTTGCAGTGTAGAACCGGTGCCTTGGCAGAGGTTCTTCTAGAATCCTTCTACATCAGATTTTTTTTTTTTTTTTTTTTTTTTTGTAAATGTGTGTATTTTTGCGCCTTTCTTTGTCACAGCCTTTACTCAGCAATAACTGTAATTTACTGATAGTTGAGCATTGTGGAGCAGCAGAGACGTCAGAGAAGCCTGAGGAGGAGGTGGTGCTGGAGGAGGAGGAGGAGGTGCTGCTGCTGGAGGATGGGGAGGAGGTGCTGCTGGAGGAGGAGGAGGAGGAGGAGGAGGTGGTGCTGGAGGAGGGGGAGGAGGTGCTGCTGGAGGAGGAGGAGGTGCTGGACGAGGAGGTGCTGCTGGAGGAGGAGGTGCTGCTGGAGGAGGAGGAGGTGCTGCTGGTGGAGGAGGAGGTGCTGCTGGAGGAGGAGGTGCTGCTGGAGGAGGAGGAGGTGCTGCTGGTGGAGGAGGAGGTGCTGCTGGTGGAGGAGGAGGTGCTGCTGGAGGAGGAGGAGGTGCTGCTGGTGGAGGAAGAGGTGGTGCTGGAGGAGGAGGAGGTGCTGCTGGAGGAGGAGGTGTAGAAGGAGGAGGGTGTCCCAGGCAGACCCCTCCCCTTCCCCCTCTCATGTGTTACATAACAGCACAGACAGCAGCAGCAGCAGCAGCAGCAGGAGCAGCAGCAGCAGCAGCAGCAGCAGGAGCAGCAGCAGCAGCAGCAGCAGCAGCAGCAGGAGCAGCAGCAGCAGCAGCAGCAGCAGGAGCAGCAGCAGCAGCAGCAGCAGCAGCAGCAGGAGCAGCAGCAGGAGCAGCAGGAGCAGCAGCAGGAGCAGAGCTCGGAGCAGGAGCAGGTCTCAGGAACATCCCAGGAAACACAGTACAGAGCAAAAATAAAGTCTTAGCCAGGTTTGAGAAAAGCTATGGACAAAGAAAGTACAACAATACACACAATAACAACAAGACACAATATATCACAAAATTATCGTTATCGCAATATCAGCAAACGCAATATCTGTACCAGAGCCTTAAAAGAACATGTGTTGTGACTAAATAAAAATGTTTAAAAAGTCCAGTTTTAGTGGTAATTTAATGAATTTAGTCACAGCTTAGCCTTGTTTTATTCCTGGTTTAGTCTGTGTTAAGTTTTGATTTTGTGGCTGTTTTATTTATTTATTTATTTATTTATTTAGACAGGGAAAGCCCATTGAGAGTCAGCTCTCATTTACAAGGGCGCCCTTTTACAAAACAGTTACATAGCAATAATCACAATTAAATACATTTAAAACACCATTAAGTAAAACATGTGCAAGTTATATAAGAGGTACTTTCAAGCAAAACCTTAAATGTGTTTACTAATTTAAGTGTATTCTGAAGCTTGTTCCATCTGTCAGGGGCATAAAAACAAAAAGCAGACTTTCCAAGCTCCGACTTCACAAGTGGCACACGTAGTCTGATCTGCACATCTGCATCTGTGAGCGCGTCTGATAATTACTATTACTACAGTTTAAAAGGGAACATAGGTACAAAGGGAGTTTTCCACAAAGAGCCTTATAAACAAATAAAAGACAATGCTGTTCTCGGCGACTCTACCAGACTCTACCAATTCAATTTGTTCCCCTTGAAAAGTCTGAATACCAGGGTAATTATTAAAATTACAGGACCTAGAAAACATCATCCATTTGGTTTTACTAGGATTTAAGACAAGTTTGTGACTAAAGGCCCAGATACACCAAGGCGACTCCCAGACTGCCACCGATAAGACGGAGCGACAGCTCGTCTCTTCTCGTTCCCTCCCGTTTCCTCGCGTCGCATGACCTTCATACACCGAAGCGACAACCGTCCTAAAGACCGTGTAATTACCCCCCCAAAGCGGCAGATGGCGCTAGCCAGTGAACAAAGATAAACCGAAGTGACACAATGTTTGCGGAGTACATCTGCATGTAGCGCCTTGGTCTGCCACTGTTCTCAGCTTGTCTGAACATTACAGAAGTGTGATCATGGCAGGTTTGGACATTGTTCTGTGTGGATTAGGTGCCGCTGCTCTGTTACTTGAAGAAGATAACTTTCCGCACGGAATTGCGAAGAATTCAAAAATGGTGACAGTACGCTGCCACATTGGTTTTCACCTCTCGTCACTCCGTCACTTCCGCTAAAATTCCCGTGAGCTGATTGGCGCGGCAGCTGTAGTGCTCGGCCAATCAGAGCGCTTCGTGCCAAAGACCAAAGACGCTGATTCAACAACAACAAGGCTAATCGGCAGAAAACTGGTCAGACGGCCTCCGTCCTGGAGCGATGGGGGCTGACGGCGCTGACAGATCAAAAGGACGGAAATGAGCGACGTGGAAGAACCGTTAAGACGGCTTCAGACGGGCGATCGTCGCCTTGGTGTATACCCCCCTTAACAAGACATTGCTGAAAAGAGTCAAAGGCACTCTGAAGGTTAGCACAGGCCTGAGCAGGGCTGGAGCCGATACGATATAATATTGTATCATCAGCATAAAAATGAACATTACAAAGTGAAGATGGGTAAATACAGGAACTTACATTTTTGTGAAATGTAGTGAATTTAACTTACTATGTTCGAAAAGTAGGCTCTATTTTCAAATATTGCAACAATATCGTTATCGCAATTTTCAACATATTTATCGAATATCGCATGTTTTCTCCATATCCTGCAGCCCTAGCGTTGACCTCTGTCATGACACTGGTCCCATCTCACAATGGTAAAGATACAGAACTCTTAGATCTTCTAGTTCAGGGGTAAATGCTCTTATATCTCACCATAGAAAAGAATCTGTGTTGTTTCAGTGTCTCGGACCTAAACAGAGCCACCTCAGAATGAATCACTTTGTCTTTGGCTCAGTGCTAAGCTTTTATCTGAAATGTTCATAACAAAAATGAAATTCAGTCAGAGTCACTCACACTAACACAGGCAAGGGGGGGTGAAGTGTTTTGCCCAAGAGCACAACGGCAGTGTGCAATGCAGGTAGCCTGGACTGGACCGATAGATATTTGACTTTCAACACTATTGGCGCTTTATGAACCGCATTTTATACTTATCCCTCCTACAGCCCTAACTTTTTAGTCACACCTTTTGCCCTAAGCACAAAAAATGTCTCAGGGGTAAAGGTGTGACTATTTTTTTTAGACATCTTTTTAAGAAATCTGAAAATTCACACCTGAGGCAAAATCCATGCCATTTGAATCAACACAGCAAAAGTTATTCTCAAAAAACAGATGCAAAACATCAAAAAATGTCTCAGGGAGTAGGAAGGTTAAGCTGTGGGTTTGTGGCACAAGGAAAAAGAAAAAAAGGAGCCCTGGATATTGAATAGGGAGCATACTTTTCTCTTTGCAGTATTCATTTATGCATATCCCATGTTTTGATAATATTGGGCAGGACATGAATCATTTTAACAAGATTGCTTTCATCCATCGACATAACACAAATACACTTAGACAGTGAACAAAAATGACAAAGACACTTGTAAATACAGTGATAAAAGTTATATTTACTATGACTAAGAATCCCCAGCCCACTGCTTTAGAACCCAGAACTCAATGTGATCCTCTATAATCCTTTGGCTGAGTCCTTTCCTCTCACAGCGGCCCAAAGCTAAGCCTGTTACAGTAATTTGATTAAATATTCAGAGAAATCAATCAGCAGTGGATCAAAGCTGTGTTATTATCGTTATGTAGCACAGACCGAGTTCTCGTCAGACTCAGAGGCGGTCGCTTTGCTTCATGATCGTTCCATTCATCTGTTTTCCTCGGCTCGGCTCTGATAATGATTAAGCCGCGGCGGTGGAGGGGGTCACCTGCCGCGTCCTGCTCCATGGAAACGCCGCAGCAGTTTGGAGACAGCTGATTGGTCGGAGCGAGTGAAGGCCGCGGTGTTGATTTTGACGAGCGAGCAGTGTCCGGACGAGCTGCTGTCAGTCTCGCTTTGTTCACAGGAAATAATAGAAGATAAAAAAAAGGTCAATGCTAGGGCTGCACAATATGGAAAAAACATGCGATATTCGATAACCATGTTAAAAATTGCGATATTATTGCGATATTTTTCTGACACAGTAAGTTTAATTCATTTAACCTCCTACAGACCTAACTTTTTAGTCTCACCTTTCACCCTAAGCACAAAAAAATGCACCAATAAAGACAAAACAGAAAAATTATCTAATAGTCAATAATTCAATTTTTTTTTTAATTACAATGATTAACTTTAGTCCTCATCATACACAGCAAATATTCTTCCTATTTATGAAATGTAAGCCTTAAATTCCAGTTTATGTGGCACAAACCTCTGCCTCTGCTCAGTCTGGGACCTTTTTCTACTTTGCCCTGATGTGCACATCTCTGTAAGAACTACATTTTGGATTTGTGCTCACGCAAACACAAACAAACTTCTCCACCAACACTTTCACACCAATTTATGACAACGCTAAAACACACCCAAATCATTTTAGTTCAAAAAATGTTTTTTATTTGCTTTGTAGGCTTGATCATTTATACAAACACTAATGTGGCCATCTCCACATTTATACCGCTGTCTACCATATTTGGGGAAATGGCGCCACCTAGTGAAAAACAATAAAAACTAAAATTCCAATCCCTCACTGTCATGAATCCATGAAATACTTGATAAAAATGTGAAATTATATTGCAGTGACAGTGGATAATAAAAATGTTGTTTTAATTTAGACACATTTTTAAGAGGATTTTTTGGAAAAAAAATCCTGAAATTTGAAAATTCATCCAAAAATTCACACCTGAGGCAAAATCTATGCCATTTGAATCAACACAGAAAAAGTTATCCACAAAAAACTGCTGCAAAACATCAAAAAATGTCTTAGGGCTGCAGGGATAAAACAAAAATGTAAGTTCCTGTATTTACAAGTTTATCAAAATCAAAACTTTAACTCAGACTAAAAAAACAAAATTAAGGAAGTTACCATTAAAGCTGAACATTTTGGGGGGCGCTAGCGAGCGCGATGGAGTGAAGACGTGTTCCGTCTGGGTTCCCGCACATTTTTGTTCAAATTTCATCATTTATGGACACTACGTTACCAGCCTGTCTTGCAAGACCGATAAAATTACTTTAACCACTCGAAAACCCCAAACACCCCGTGACAGCTGCATTTATGGCATCGAATCTGCGAAAATATAAGTACGAGGCCTCCTCAACTATAAGGCCCAGCGCAGCCGCGGCAAAAAGTTCGGACAATCCCGACCAACCGCCACCTGAGACTACAGTAAGAGCTAGCATGGACCCTACTACGATTAAAACGGACATCCTTGCTTCTCTGCGAAAGGACATCTCCGCTATAATCAAAGAAGAAATAAAGAGTGCCCTGGCAGATGATTTTGACTCACTGATTAAAGAAATAAAGGACGTGAAAACGGAAATCAGCAACAATACTTGTGCCATTCGGGCGGAACTTGAACACGTCAAAGCTAATGTAAAAGCTGTAGAAGAGGGCATGTCAACTTGGTCCGATGAAGTGGTGGCAGTGCAGGCGACAGTGACTGACCTCAAAACACAAGTGGAAATGCTTAAAGAGAAATGTGAGGATTTAGAGGGGCGAATGAGAAGGGGCAACATCAGAATTGTTGGTGTCGCTGAACTCCAGGGATCCAGCGCGCCAGAGGCCGTTTCTACTCTTCTAAAGGAAGTTTTCCAGTTGGACAGGGAGATACGAGTGGATCGCTCTCATCGCAGTTTAATTCAGCGGAGGCCTGGGGACAAGCCGCGCGCAATCATCGCCAAATTGCACAGTGAAGGCGAAGCCATGGATATCCTGAGGAGAGCACGTAACAGCGGAGGTAAACTTCGCTATAGAGGGAACCCGATCGCTATATTCCCTGACTATACGGTCAGTGTTGTCAAAGCCAGAGCAGCTTTTACCGATGTCAGGAAAATGCTCCGTAACAGACCTGGGGTCCGCTATGGCATTCTGTTTCCCGCTAGACTCCGCATCTCTCACAACAACGTAGAAAAGGAGTTTGTGGACGCAGCTAAAGCCATGGACTATGTAAAGGAAAACATCGTACTCCCAGCCGAGGCTGGAAATGCCAGTCCTTCTGCCAGAGAGTGAAAGGCGAAAGGTAACAAAGTATTGTAAGTGAAACTTCCGAGCTATAATGTCTATTGCAAATGAATGATTGTGCGGTGACCTGGTTAGACTGTAACCATATGCAGTTCTATGTTTCGTTGCGCACAGGTACACGATCAGATGCGATTTAAAGTCGCTCGCACAGCCGCATACCCTGAACCACAATGTGTGTATTCATTCCAAAGAACTGAAAAGATCTTGATACTAGTTGTGCTCAGGGCTCTTTTGAGATTTTTAGTTCATGTTTCTGTTCAGATCCCACTGTTCCCCAGGGATCATTCAGAAGTTAAAAAAGTTGTAAGACAGTGCTTTGTTCAAGTTTCACAAAAAATTGTTTGCTCATCTGTAAACATCCCGGTTTTTATTATTGTCCTTGTTCTAGTTGTTTTTTGTTTGTTTTCATTCTCATTCCTCTATGATGTGTATGCATCTTTGGGTTTTCATGTGGTTATCCATCTGCACAGGATATTGTTTATGATCAATAGGATGAAATGCTCTCTAATCTACATTTATGTCTTTAAAAATGGGTTCACTTAAAGTGATAAGCTATAATGTCAAAGGGCTTCATAGCCCAATAAAAAGAAGGAAAATCCTGGGTCAAATAAAGAAAGATAATTGTCAAATTGCATACTTACAAGAAACTCACCTATCTGATATTGAGCATGATAAATTGAAGAAGTCATGGGCAGATCAGGTATTTTATTCATCCCACAAGTCGGGTAGGAAAAGAGGTGTTGCTATTCTGGTACATAGACAGGTAAATTTCATACCACTCACCATTTGTAAAGACCCAGAGGGAAGATATGTGATGGTTAATGGAGTAATTGATGGAGTGCAGGTCTCCCTCTTTAACATATACGCTCCTAACGAGGACAAGCCTAATTTCATGCATAATATTTTCAACATAGTGCTTCATCAGAGCCTTGGTATTTTACTGCTTGGAGGGGATTTTAATTGTGTTATGTCCCCTCACATAGATAGAAAGCCCAACTCTAAGAGCCCTGCTTCTCAAATGAGTAAGGTTCTAAAGCACCTGACAACAGAACTAGGTCTGGTGGACGTCTGGAGAAGCAAGTTCCCTAGGATCGAAGATTTTACTTTTTACTCGCATAGATATTCATCCTATTCTAGAATAGATCTTTTCTTCACCCCTAAAACAGAAGAGCATAGAATAGAAGACATTCAAATTTTACCAATTACGCTGTCTGATCATGCTCCTCTAAAATTATCATGGAATTTAGGACAAACACAAAAAATTAAATATTGGAGACTTAATGCGTCACTTTTGAATGACCCGGATTTTTGTGACTTTATAAACAGGGAATTAGATACTTACTTAGAGCTAAATGCTACCCCTGAAATGTCACCTTTAACTCTATGGGACTGTGCTAAGGCTTACATCAGAGGTCGTATTATATCTTTTGCAAGTGCTAAGAGAAAGAAAAGAGAGGCCCAATTGCACGACTTGGAGAATAAAATACAATGTCTAGAGCAGCAACACAAAAAGACGCCAACCTCTGTCCTGCTGAACGAACTTAAATCTATGCGGCGAGAACTCGACAGTCTAGTTACGGAAAAAATAGAGGGCACCTTAAGATTCACTAAACAAAAATACTATGAAAATGGCAACAGGGCAAGCAGGTTGCTGGCAATAAGGCTTAAGAAGCAGCAGTCTTCAAATATGGTTCAAAAACTGAAGTCTGATCATGTCACAATCACTAAACCAGATCACATCGCAGACTGCTTTGCTAAATATTATAAGTCACTGTATAAAAACACTGACACCTGTACAGATGATGAAGTATTGAAACATTTTTTGAAGGATATTCAATTGAAAACACTCTCTGAATCCATGGCAAAACAATTAGATGAATCATTTAAAGAACAGGAAATACAACAAGTAATATCTAATCTAAAAAATAACAAAAGCCCTGGACCTGATGGTTTTATTAATGAATTTTATAAAATCTTTCAGAAGAAAGTTACACCCTTATTGTTAAATGCCTACCAACATGCACTACAATCTGGAATTATGGCACCTTCCTGGAATGATGCTACAATTGTTGTGATACATAAAGAAGGCAAGGAACCCACCAATTGTCAATCATACAGACCAATATCTTTACTGAATACTGACCTGCGGATACTTACAGCAATTTTAGCTAAACGTGTCAGTAAAATTATTACAGAAATTATAAATCCGGATCAGACCGGGTTCATGATGGGGAGGTACTATGGGGATAATGTTCGTAGGTTGTTAAATTTAATATCTTACTCCAAAGCTAAACAAAAAGAAGCAATGATACTGTCCCTGGACGCTCAAAAGGCGTTTGATCGTGTATCCTGGCGGTACTTAATTCATACACTGCAAAGATTTAAATTCGGCCCAAATTTCATAAAATGGATAGAAATCTTATATTCCAACCCACAAGCTGCTGTAAAGGTAAATGGGACAATGTCCAAGAGATTCTTTTTGGAACGTGGCTGCAGACAGGGATGCTCACTGTCGCCTCTTTTGTTTAATATTAGTATAGAACCTTTGGCACAGTTGATCAGAGATGACAGTAACATTAAGGGATTCTCAATAAATGGAGAACAACATAAATTGTCCATATATGCTGATGATGTGCTGTTATATTTGTCAGAACCTAAAACAACAATTCCCTCTTTAAAGAAGCTAATCAGCGATTATGGACACCTTTCTGGCTATAAAGTTAATCTAGATAAAACATTGGCTATGGATATAGGGGGCAATATACCGCAAACTGTCAAGGATCACAGTGGATTTAAATGGCCTAATGGCTTTAAATATCTTGGTATTCAAATTCCTTCATCACTTGCAGATTTGTATAATGTAAACCATAAGGTTGTTATAAGGAAAATCAAGAAAGATTTGGAGCGTTGGACAGTCCTACCTCTGTCTCTCTCGGGCCGCATTGAGAGCATACGTATGAATGTGCTACCAAGGCTCCTTTATCTTTTTCAGATGTTGCCAATAAACATTCCCAATTCCACATTTAATGAACTAGATAAGCTTTTTTCCAAATATATATGGCAGGGAAAACGCCCAAGGATTAGGCTACAAACATTACAGTTACCAAAAACACGAGGTGGACTTAAAGTTCCAAATCTAAAACACTATTTTTGGGCGGCCCAATTAAGACCTATAACAACCTGGATACAGGACCTATCTGACACACAATGGCTTAACATTGAAAAGAGTTTATGTGAAGGGTCCTTGGAGGCCTTGCTTTTTTCAGACGTCTCCTTAAAAAATATGCGTATGAGTGAATGGACCAGGGTCACACTTCAGATATGGCGCAAAATAAAACTGTCGTTTGGATTACCAAAAGAGATTTCAGCCTTATCAAATATTACAGCACTACAAGGTTTTACCCCCTCCATTATAGACAAGGGCTTTGCAAATTGGTCAAATTATGGACTTAGTAATTTGCATCACACCATTAAAGACAGTAATTTGAAATCTTTCGAACAATTAAGAGGTGAATTTCAGCTTCCCAGTACTGACTTTTTTAGATATTTACAGCTAAGGAGCTTCTTAACAAAGCACAAAGAATGGTACAAAGTTTTAGAGCCCTCACCGATTGAGCAGCTTTTGATAGTAATACAAAATGGGAATACGCTTCCAAAAATTGTTAGTCATTTCTATAAAGCATTTTCAAGTTTTAATATGAATAAAACATCAAATATAAAGATTAGGTGGGAATCTGAACTGAACATTCTTATATCGGAGGAAGTATGGGAGGACATATGCTCTGAAGCGCACATGGTGACTAACTCTAGTTTGTGGAGAGAGTTTAAATGGAAAGTCATAACTAGATTTTTTAGGACACCAGAGGTAATCGCAAAAATGAACCCTGTCAATCCTAATGTCTGTTGGCGAAACTGTGGTGGCCATATAGGTAACCATGCCCACATATTTTGGCTTTGCTCAAAGATTAGACCATTCTGGGATGATATATTTACAGCCCTTAACACAGTGTTTCACCATACATTTGCTAAAGAACCACAATTGGCAATTTTAGGAGTGTTTCCAGAAGGCTTTGACAGTAACAGTAGGAAATACCTCCTACGAATCTTATTTACCGCAGCCATTAAATGCATCACCATTAAGTGGTTGAAACCTGAACCTCCCACATACAACATATGGATTGAGAAAGTAAGGGAAATCTATCAAATGGAGAAAATCACATACTCATTAAGATTACAGAGAGAGATATTCATTAAGAGATGGAGTCCCATGATTGCTCTGTTGATGCAATGACCACATGACACATTAAACTGTACATGCATACAGATTTGGTAATACCTCTAACAATAACAAAGGTTTTTTTTATATTATTATTATTTTTTTTTATTTACTCATTTTTTTTTCTTATTATTTCCTTTTGTTTGAACTATTATTTGGATGTTTGCAAGATTTTGTATGAAACCCATTATTGCATTTGGGATGATATGAAGCATCTGAATGTAACATACATGTTTGTATGAACAAAATTAAATAAAAAAAAAAAAAAAAAAAAAAAAAAAAAAAATAAGTTCCAAAAAAAAAAAAAAAAAGCTGAACATTTTTATTTAGTCACAACACATGTTCTTTTAAGGCTCTGGTGGAAAATGATTCTTCAGTGTAAATCTCTGTCAGATGAAGACCACAGTGTTATTGTGATATATTTAGATTCTTGCGATACAGATATTGCGTTTGCTGATATTGCGATAACGATAATTTTGTGGTAATTTAATTAATTTAGTCACAGCTTAGCCTTGTTTTATTCCTGGTTTAGTCTGTGTTAAGTTTTGATTTTGTGGCTGTTTTGACTTGTAAATACAGGAACTTACATTTTTGTGAAATGTAGTGAATTTAACTTACTATGTTCCAAAAGTAGGCTCTATTTTCAAATATCGCAATAATATCATTATCGCAATTTTCAACATAGTTATCGAATATCGCATGTTTTCTCCGTATCCTGCAGCCCTAATATGCTGTACCAGACTTCCCCTCAGCACCTCCTCACCAGACTTCCACACCTCCTCACCAGACTTCCACACCTCCTCACCAGACTTCCACACCTCCTCACCAGACTTCCACGCCGCACCTCCTCACCAGACTTCCGCACCTCCTCACCAGACTTCCACACCTCCTCACCAGACTTCCACACCTCCTCACCAGACTTCCAGACCTCCTCACCAGACTTCCGCACCTCCTCACCAGACTTCCACACCTCCTCACCAGACTTCCACGCCGCACCTCCTCATCAGACTTCCGCACCTCCTCACCAGACTTCCACACCTCCTCACCAGACTTCCGCACCTCCTCACCAGACTTCCAGACCTCCTCACCAGACTTCCGCACCTCCTCACCAGACTTCCACACCTCCTCACCAGACTTCCACACCTCCTCACCAGACTTCCAGACCTCCTCACCAGACTTCCGCACCTCCTCACCAGACTTCCACACCTCCTCACCAGACTTCCGCACCTCCTCACCAGACTTCCACACCTCCTCACCAGACTTCCACACCTCCTCACCAGACTTCCAGACCTCCTCACCAGACTTCCACACCTCCTCACCAGACTTCCACACCTCCTCACCAGACTTCCACGCCGCACCTCCTCACCAGACTTCCACACCTCCTCACCAGACTTCCACACCTCCTCACCAGACTTCCAGACCTCCTCACCAGACTTCCAGACCTCCTCACCAGACTTCCACACCTCCTCACCAGACTTCCACACCTCCTCACCAGACTTCCACACCTCCTCACCAGACTTCCACTCAGCACCTCCTCACCAGACTTCCACACCTCCTCACCAGACTTCCACACCTCCTCACCAGACTTCCGCACCTCCTCACCAGACTTCCACACCTCCTCACCAGACTTCCACACCTCCTCACCAGACTTCCAGACCTCCTCACCAGACTTCCACACCTCCTCACCAGACTTCCACTCAGCACCTCCTCACCAGACTTCCACACCTCCTCACCAGACTTCCGCACCTCCTCACCAGACTTCCACACCTCCTCACCAGACTTCCGCACCTCCTCACCAGACTTCCACGCCGCACCTCCTCACCAGACTTCCGCACCTCCTCACCAGACTTCCACACCTCCTCACCAGACTTTCGCACCTCCTCACCAGACTTCCACGCCGCACCTCCTCACCAGACTTCCACACCTCCTCACCAGACTTCCACACCTCCTCACCAGACTTCCACGCCGCACCTCCTTGACACTTGGAAATCGTGGTTCTCCTCAGAAATGTTCGGCTGATAAAATGGCGCTTTGAGAGGCCATGCCCTCGAGATCTGCCCCTGGACTAGACCCAGGGCAAAGTAAGCGACTGCATAGGGCCCCATGGGCATTAGAGGGGCCCATACTTTAGCAATGTTTACATATTTGACTGATTTGGCAACCTTAGTTATTTTTTGCTACTTGCCGCATCCTTCTTACAGCCACTTTACTGCCCCTGGTGTTGAAGTAGTAAAGTTGCAAGTCAAAAATAAAAGCATTCATAATTGTGGGAGAAAAAAGTCATTTTTTTAAAGAAATAAAATGAATACTGTGTTGCGGTGTAACAATACATTTTTGAAACAATACAATACGTATCAATTACAGTTGTTTTGATACAATTCAGTAATGATATTGCCTAATTTGGAACGATACGATTTGATTTAACACCTTCATAATCGATAATCGATACAGCAACTTTTTGCTAAAAATAATAAAACTCTCAAATGTAGCACTGCAGCCAGGGTTGGTTATGTCCAGCAGACAGAGAGCAAAGAAAAGCTGAATATAACATTTTATTTTATTTATAACACAAACATTACATTCAAAAAGAATGGTGGTTTTATTTTAACATACAAATTTCAATATTTCTGATATTATCAACTTTTTTTCCAAGTATATCAAAACATACTTAATAGAAATCAATACAAGAGTTTTTGCTCTGCCTCGATAATAAACGCTCCTCTCTCAAACTCTATAATACTCAGGTTAACAATTAAATTATTATTATATTATTGATTATCAGATTATGATTAATTTATCTGATTAGTTGTTGCAGCCCTAAGCTCTTGCATGGAGAATATTTAGCCATGTTTTCCTTTTAGCTTCCTGTTTCTCTACTCATGACTTTCTTTGTTCAAACAGTTATATCATCGAGTGTGCAAACTCAGGGTTGCCTGTTATTACACACACACCGCTGTAATAATTTGTGTTTCAGGGCTCTACTAGACTGAGGAAAGGCCTGATTAAAGGATGTGAGTCATGTTAGATTGAAAACACCGGCGCATGGCTTTCATCGACTCAAGATAACATCGGTTTGTTATGGAACGTGGGAGAAAATCAAAGAAAGTAGGCGTTTGCGAACAATAGCTGAATAAAGAAGTTAAAGAAATCACCATTCAAAGCCTTACGTGTGATCTAAAATGTAATAAAAATAAAAATCAGTGACTGTGAGCTCCCCTGACACCGTTTGCTCCGCTTGGCACAGTTCCTCTACATTAAACAGAACATATCTCTGAAGGTGACCGCTCTCTGTGGTTTACTCTGGAGCAGCAGACAGATGGCATTATGGGAAATGCAGTTTGTTTTATTGGTATGTAAATTTAGATTACTGTGTAGAGGTCGACCAATACCAGTTCTTGGACTTTTATTCAGTTTTTTGGCTCCATGTGACTGAGCCTCCACAACCATCCAAAATTACTTCATCTCAACCTGAAAATCTCAAAATGGCAATAAAAAGTAGGGCTACACAGTATGTGAAAAACATGCGATATTTGATATGGCGATAACGATATTTTTGCAATATTTTAAAATAGGGCCTACTTTTCTGACAAAGTAAGTTAAATTCACTTAAAACTAAAATTTAAGTCCCCTGTATTCACACTAATATGGTTAAATTGTGAATAAATTAAGGAAATTACCACTAAAATTGGACTTTTTAAACATTTTTATTTAGTCACAACACATTCTTTTAAGGCTCTGGTGGAAAATGATTCTTCAGTGTAAATCTCTGTCAGATGGAAGACCACAGCGTTACTGCGATATATTTAGATTCTTGCGATACGGATATTGCGTTTGCTGATACTGCGATAACGATAATTTTGTGATATATTGTGCAGCCCTAACAAAAAAGGTTTTGCTCATTTCTCTGGAACAGAACAAAAATTTAAAATGCGTTTTGTAGCTGTCCCCCAGCTCTGCCTGCACAGAGAGTTTGATTGAGATGGACTTATTGGTTTTCTCAAAAAACTCATCTTTACCGGTTCTCACTGTCACATTTGAACTCATTTGCTTGCATTTTAATAAGCACTGCTAAAACAAATGGCAATATTACTTTAATTTCTTTTATAAAATTAAGAAAATCAGCCAAACATATCATTCGGCTGCTCTAAATCTTAAAAATCAGTATCGGCAATTGGAAATAAAAATAAAAAAAAACATATTGGTCCACCTCTGTTGCTGCCTGGAAGAGAATAAGGAATAGGAAAACAAAAATACAGGGCTTGCCCAGGACTCCCTGTGGTTCCTTCCTTTGCTTCATGGAAATTCTAAAACACTTCCATTGAAAGAGTTGTTTTGATTTTGTCCCCTAGTGAATGAATGAATGTGAGAGTGAATGGTTGTTTGTCAGTGAGTATTTTCTCTGTCAGCTCTGCACCTGCCTGGCTAAAGCCCAGGCTAGGGAGGCACATTCAATTCATTTTCTTTTTTTTCCCCTTTTTTTAAAACTTTGACAGTGAATTAATTTAAATCCATCATTAAAATCTTTCATAATGAACCTGAAAAACATCTTCGCTTAACATTTGTCCTGATTTTACATGTTTCAAACAGGTTATAATGTCCATCTCTGCCCAAAGGAAGGCTCCTGTTAACAGCACAAAACAAAATTTCCAACATTTTTAACTGCACAACGTTTATAAAAGTTAAGGTAATGGAAAGACTTTTCTTTTCTCTAAATATGAGACGTGTGAAGTCCATCAGATGAACACAAACCCACTGACTCATGAGGTCAAAGGTTAAAGGGGATAATTACGGTCTGTTTCCTGTAGACATCATCAAATGTTTCCATGGAGACCACATCCTGTCTTCTGATTGGACGCTGTTCTGTCGTCAGTGCTCCCTGCCCCCAAAGGTTCCCACACATTGATAAAACCTGGAAATTTACAGCGATCAGGCTCAACATTATGAGCTGTCGCCTTCTAATATTCAGCCCCACCGTCTTCCTTGGAGCTTGTGCACTTGGTCTTTATTCTCCGACTGTAAAGAGATCAATTTCAGCTCTGGCTCCGACTGTTCACACCAAAAAACAGCAGAGAAAAGAGAAACTGAGGGAAAAATGAGAAGCAAAGCGCAAATCTGACATTAAACTAAAACATAAATGTAGTACATCAGAGAAAAGAGAGCTTTTTATTAACTTAAATTAAACTTTTTTTCACATTCTCAAAAATTATGGTTAATATTTTTTTTAATAGAAAGACCAGAGTAATTGTTTTGTACCATGTCATGATGTGATTGCTTACTTCCTGTCATGTGATGTTGTCATGTCACCGGATATAAACAGGTTTTCTACAGAACAGAATTTCAGGAGTGAGACAGCGTTATAACCTATCACCTTCTAATACTGAGCTCCAGCGTCTTCCTGGGACCACTCCTGACTAGAGCCTGACCGATATATCGGCTGGCCGATATAGCCCATTCGTAAATTATTGGTTATCGGCCTAAATCTGGCCAATAGCCGCCGATATAAACAGTACTATTTTTACTGTGTCCTGGAATAAGACCTGTTTACTTGCAAATGATGGCCTTCTGCTATTTGTGCAGCAGAGGGCGCTGGTGTTTCCAAACAGTTGGGCTTTTACTCTGCAGTTCATGGGAAACTCCCCAAACCTTGTCATGGCCTGAAAAGCTCAAAAAGACAATAAAAATATTTTGCTAATTTCTCTGCCATAAAACTTATTAGAACAAAAAATCTAAATGCATTTTACAAGATTAAATTAAATTGAAGTTAAACAAATTTAGTTAAAGCTAAATAAAATAAATAAATATAATACATAAAATATATAATAATCACCATCCCCACACCAATGCCCACTACAACCTACAGAACACTCAACACAAAGAACAATAAGCAGCTTTCTACAACATTTTAAAAAGATGTTTAAAGTGGCCTGGGGTCTACATATTCATGTAAACAAGAGCAGAAAGAAAAATGCTTCGGATGTTGTTTTGTTTTTTTGTTTTTTTTGGGGGGGGGGGGGGTCACCTAATATTAGAATCGGCATTGGCCTCAAAAAATCCATATCAGTCGGGCTTTCATTCTGACGGATCCTGACCACTGCAGACCTGGAACACAGACGCTCGGACTCAGTCGTCTGCAGCCGTCATAGTTTGGCCCTCACTCAAATCCTTGCCCATTTTTCCTGCCTTTAACATCAACCTTTACAACAAAATGTTCACCTCCTGCCTGATGCTGATGCCTGATGATCTGTTTATGTTGTGTGTGTTTTCAGGCTGCCTGTTCGACACCGAGCTGTGTTCACCGTACGAGATCTGCGTCAACGGTGAGAGAAGCACACAAACCACATCTTTGCATTTCATCAAATACAGGTCAAACAGAACAGTGAGAGAAACAGAACACAGAGGAGAGGGTTCGATGGAGGCAGAGGATTCACTGTGGACTCCTCTGAAGGGAACGGTCCAGAGGAGAACTTGTGTCTTTATATGAATAATTAGGAAATACTGCTGTTGCTTTTCACACCAAGTACCATCAGTTGGCTTTCAGTACCATCTTTACTGGACTTAAATGAGTCTTACTAGAACAGAACTAAACCAGGTCTAATCCAAGTCACTGCTTCTAAATAAGTTCAAAACAGGGACTAAACCAAGCCAAAACTGTGCCTAAACCAGGACTCAGCTTACCTTGCACAGGAGCTGGGTTGTCGTGAAATTTGTGAGCTCACAAACTCACGAAATCCATCTTCAGACCTGTGACGGCCGGGGCCAATGGTGCGGCAGTGCTGCTGTGAGTGGGCGGGGTTTAGGTTTGTAGACAACAAGCACTTTTTTGGCGGTGGCTTAGTGGTTAGCGCTCTCGCATCACAGCAAGAAGGTCCCGGGTTTGATTTTTGGACAGTGTGGGGCCCCATCAACCTCAAAACATACACAGTACAACAGATACTCCTGACCTGGATCTGAAGAATTTTACAAAAATCATTTCACACATTTACAAAAATCTTCTGACAACATTTATTGTGTTGTTTTACTGTTGTAGTGTTTTGTTGTTGTTTGCTGTCTCTGTTGTAGCTGGCACTTTATCCAATCAGCTCCAAATATTTTACTGAACGTCCCGCCCATTTAGAAACATTTTCAGTGGGAGCCATTCCAAATTTCGATCACGGTAGCAGCCCTTTGCTAACATTTTTCTTAACAAAGCTTGACTCTCTGTGTGTAAGCCTGGCCCTCTGTCCCACCTCCAACGGGACAGTTTCATTGATCAACCCTGGGTCTTATCTCCAAGGAAACAGGAGAGGGAAAGGGAGAGTGGTTCCTCTCTGGAGCGCCCCCTACAGTTCGGAGTAAAGCACTATCATAAACACTCACAAGTCCAGGTGACTCATTTACTTTCCTTTTCACCTCGATTCTGTACAAAGTTTTTTTTTACCAATTTGCCTGCTCTGCTGTGACAAGAACCGAGAAGTAAAAGCCATTTTCTTGTTTGGTCGCTTTCTCGTGAGACTTCACAGAGACAGCAGGGGGCGCTTTATTCACCCCACAACAACTCCTTTAACCATCACACGGACTCCCAGACGGTTTATGTGAGGTAGAAAAGCTCCACCTGCAGATGTCTCCTCGTTGTTGCTGTTGTCAGTAAACCGCGGCTGTAGATAATGGCCGTTACACTGAGAAGACTCCGGTCAATGATGCAGAAGTTATTTTTATCCCCGACTCTGGTTTGACCCCGGCTCTAATGCTCTCGCTGGGACGGTGGATGCTCCGGTCTCTGGGCTATGCAATATCAATATTTACTCTTGTTTTTTCCTTATTTAGTTATGCATTTTCTGGGTTTATCTCTAGTTTATTCCTCACTTGGGACCTGGCTTAGTCCAGATTTAGGCTCATTTTAGTTCTTTAAGGTGCTACTTAGGTGGTACTTGGTGTGAAAAGTTTTAGAGTCGTCCTGTGTCATTCTCATCAGTCTCATCTCAGCATTACTTTAATTCTTGCGTTGGGCCCTGGGCTTTTTACCGCACCATTTTTACCACAGTCTTATGTTTTGATGATTTTTCCCAAAAAGTTATCATAAAAAACATCAAACAACAAGACATTTAATACAATTTCTTCTGTATTTTTCTTTTAAATTCAAATTCATGATTAAAAAATTATATAAATATCAATCTGCATTCTATAATAATAATAATAATAATAATATTAGTCTATAACGTGTACTTATTTTACTATAATTTTTATGTTCAAAATAATCTTTAAAAATAAAAATAATCAATCTTAAACTTCTAAAATAAATGTACTACAAAAAATAAAAAATGCTAATTAAATTACTCCCATTTGATATTAAAGGTACTGTGAACAGCAGCGCTCCTACTGGTTTAAAAATGGTACTGCAGTCTAAATCAAAATAATGGTCTCTTTTCTGATTGGACGATTGGTGATGCAGTTTTAGAACCAAAACAAAAAAAAATGTAAACAAAAACAACTTTTTCCTTGCCATTATGTAAAATATATTTTTAATTGTGAATAAATCAGCTGTACCATTGTTATCAGTAAAACTAATATTTGATTTAAACATGTTTACATCATATCTGGGACACGTGGGTAATTTTCATAAAATATAAAAAATATATACTGCTCATAGCTCCTTAAAACCTACAAAAAGTTTAACATAATTTATTTTTTGAACAGTTTCTCCTCCATCATCAGTCAGTGACACGTTTGAGACTTTGTAATTAATTTAATTCAATATGAAAACATCACAATCTTGGAAATAATGAATGAAAAACACAGATTTCTGAGCTCTGTAACCTTCTGTCATGGTCTGGTGTGTGAAGTGTCATTTTGAGCTAAATTTGTGTTTTTGATTCATTCCTTCCTGTTTTTCCTCCCACAGTGAGATCTGTAACACATCCCACTGCCCCGAAACCAACCCTAACCCTAAGTCATAAATCCATCTTTAGATTGTTATTATATCATCCATAATACAGATGAATGCTGCTCTGTAATCCAAACAGAGCTCCTGTGATCATTGATTTTTGTGTTGTGTGTTGTGTGTTGTGTGTGTGTGTGTGTGTGTGTGTGTGTGTCTGTGTGTGTCTGTGTGTGTGTGTGTGTGTGTGTGTGTGTCTGTGTCTGTGTGTGTGTGTGTGTGTGTGTGTGTGTGTGTGTGTGTCTGTGTGTGTCTGTGTGTGTGTGTGTGTGTGTGTGTGTGTCTGTGTGTGTGTGTGTGTGTGTGTGTGTGTGTGTGTGTGTGTGTGTGTGTGTGTGTGTGTGTGTTGGACAGATGGCATGTTCGGGAGGTGCCACTCTGTCCCGGTGAAGGAGGTCTACACCTATGACGTCTCTCCATCTGTGGTGCAACGCTTCAGGCTGCTGCTTGAGAAGCTGTCCAGTCGAGGTACAACCACAACACCAGATTAACCACAACACCAAACTAACCACAACACCAGATTAACCACAACACCAGACTGACCACAACACCAGATCAACCACAACACCAGACTAACCACAACACCAGATTAACCACAACACCAAACTAACCACAACACCAGATTAACCACAGCACCAGACTGACCACAACACCAGATCAACCACAACACCAGACTAACCACAACACCAGATTAACCACAACACCAGATTAACCACAACACCAGATCAACCACAACACCAGATTAACCACAACACCAGATTAACCACAACACCAGATCAACCACAACACCAGACTAACCACAACACCAGATTAACCACAGCACCAGACTGACCACAGCACCAGACTGACCACAACACCAGATTAACCACAACACCAGATCAACCACAACACCAGACTAACCACAACACCAGACTAACCACAACACCAGATTAATCACAACACCAGATTAACCACAACACCAAACTAACCACAACACCAGATCAACCACAACACCAGACTGACCACAACACCAGATCAACCACAACACCAGACTAACCACAACACCAGATTAACCACAACACCAGATTAACCACAACACCAGATCAACCACAACACCAGACTAACCACAACACCAGATTAACCACAGCACCAGACTGACCACAGCACCAGACTGACCACAACACCAGATTAACCACAACACCAGATCAACCACAACACCAGACTAACCACAACACCAGACTAACCACAACACCAGATTAACCACAACACCAGATTAACCACAACACCAGACTAACCACAACACCAGATTAACCACAACACCAGATTGACCACAACACCAGACTGACCACAACACCAGACTAACCACAACACCAGACTGACCACAACACCAGACTGACCACAACACCAGACTGACCACAACACCAGACTAACCACAACACCAGACTAACCACAACACCAGACTGACCACAACACCAGACTGACCACAACACCAGACTAACCACAACACCAGATTAACCACAACACCAGACTGATCACAACACCAGACTAACCACAACACCAGACTAACCACAACACCAGACTGTCCACAACACCAGACTGACCACAACACCAGACTAACCACAACACCAGACTAACCACAACACCAGACTGACCATAACACCAGACTGATCACAACACCAGACTGACCACAACACCAGACTGACCACAACACCAGACTGACCACAACACCAGACTAACCACAACACCAGACTGACCATAACACCAGACTGATCACAACACCAGACTAACCACAACACCAGACTAACCACAACACCAGACTGACCACAACACCAGACTAACCACAACACCAGACTAACCACAACACCAGATTAACCACAACACCAGATTAACCACAACACCAGACTAACCACAACACCAGATTAACCACAACACCAGATTGACCACAACACCAGACTGACCACAACACCAGACTGACCACAACACCAGACTAACCACAACACCAGACTGTCCACAACACCAGACTGACCACAACACCAGACTGTCCACAACACCAGACTGACCACAACACCAGACTGACCACAACACCAGACTGACCACAACACCAGACTGACCACAACACCAGACTGACCACAACACCAGACTAACCACAACACCAGACTAACCACAACACCAGACTAACCACAACACCAGACTGACCACAACACCAGACTGACCACAACACCAGACTAACCACAACACCAGATTAACCACAACACCAGACTGATCACAACACCAGACTAACCACAACACCAGACTAACCACAACACCAGACTGTCCACAACACCAGACTGACCACAACACCAGACTAACCACAACACCAGACTAACCACAACACCAGACTGACCATAACACCAGACTGATCACAACACCAGACTGACCACAACACCAGACTGACCACAACACCAGACTGACCACAACACCAGACTAACCACAACACCAGACTGACCATAACACCAGACTGATCACAACACCAGACTAACCACAACACCAGACTAACCACAACACCAGACTGACCACAACACCAGACTAACCACAACACCAGACTGATCACAACACCAGACTGATCACAACACCAGACTAACCACAACACCAGACTAACCACAACACCAGACTGACCACAACACCAGACTGACCACAACACCAGACTAACCATAACACCAGACTGATCACAACACCAGACTGACCATAACACCAGACTAACCATAACACCAGACTGATCACAACACCAGACTAACCACAACACCAGACTAACCACAACACCAGACTGACCACAACACCAGACTAACCACAACACCAGACTAACCACAACACCAGACTGATCACAACACCAGACTGATCACAACACCAGACTGACCACAACACCAGACTAACCACAACACCAGACTAACCACAACACCAGACTAACCACAACACCAGACTGATCACAACACCAGACTGATCACAACACCAGACTGATCACAACACCAGACTGATCACAACACCAGACTGACCACAACACCAGACTGACCACAACACCAGACTAACCACAACACCAGACTGACCATAACACCAGACTGATCACAACACCAGACTAACCACAACACCAGACTAACCACAACACCAGACTGACCACAACACCAGACTAACCACAACACCAGACTAACCACAACACCAGATTAACCACAACACCAGATTAACCACAACACCAGACTAACCACAACACCAGATTAACCACAACACCAGATTGACCACAACACCAGACTGACCACAACACCAGACTGACCACAACACCAGACTAACCACAACACCAGACTGTCCACAACACCAGACTGACCACAACACCAGACTGTCCACAACACCAGACTGACCACAACACCAGACTGACCACAACACCAGACTGACCACAACACCAGACTGACCACAACACCAGACTGACCACAACACCAGACTAACCACAACACCAGACTAACCACAACACCAGACTAACCACAACACCAGACTGACCACAACACCAGACTGACCACAACACCAGACTAACCACAACACCAGATTAACCACAACACCAGACTGATCACAACACCAGACTAACCACAAC
Organism: Bostrychus sinensis; assembly: GCA_020698575.1. Taxonomy (NCBI): domain Eukaryota; kingdom Metazoa; phylum Chordata; class Actinopteri; order Gobiiformes; family Eleotridae; genus Bostrychus; species Bostrychus sinensis. The sequence goes on along the minus strand of CM036256.1, from coordinate 3,628,400 downwards.
ACCAGACTAACCACAACACCAGACTGTCCACAACACCAGACTGACCACAACACCAGACTAACCACAACACCAGACTAACCACAACACCAGACTGACCATAACACCAGACTGATCACAACACCAGACTGACCACAACACCAGACTGACCACAACACCAGACTGACCACAACACCAGACTAACCACAACACCAGACTGACCATAACACCAGACTGATCACAACACCAGACTAACCACAACACCAGACTAACCACAACACCAGACTGACCACAACACCAGACTAACCACAACACCAGACTGACCACAACACCAGACTGATCACAACACCAGACTAACCATAACACCAGACTGATCACAACACCAGACTGATCACAACACCAGACTAACCACAACACCAGACTAACCACAACACCAGACTGACCACAACACCAGACTGACCACAACACCAGACTAACCATAACACCAGACTGATCACAACACCAGACTGACCATAAC
>CM036256.1:3610407-3622907 GCA_020698575.1 Bostrychus sinensis | reverse complement strand
CTGAGGTGAGGAGGAGCAGGGAGGAGTCTGCTTTAGCTCCATTAGTAAAAGTTAGGGTTGTACCGTATTTTCCAGACTATAAGTGGCACTGGACTATGAGTCGCATTATAAGGCGAGTTATAGTAATAATAGAATAGAGAACAACAGCTGAATAGGTGTGCGCTATGCTAACGTAACACATTGATGGTTATTCAGCTACATGAAGCATAAACAACGAACTGAATAGGTGACAGGTGACCCCGCCCCTGACAGGTGACCCCGCCCCGCCCCTGACAGGTGACCCCGCCCCGCCCCTGACAGGTGACCCCGCCCCTGACAGGTGACCCCGCCCCGCCCCTGACAGGTGACCCCGCCCCTGACAGGTGACCCCGCCCCTGACAGGTGACCCCGCCCCTGACAGGTGAACCTCTGGACTTTTTTTTATTAAAATGCTGTATATTGTCATGGAAAATCTACCCAGTTTTACACTGTGATTAATCAGATTAATCACAGCCCAAGAGTGTGATTAATCTGATTAATTTTTTTAATCAATTGACAGCATTAATTTTAATATATAAGTCGCACCTGAGTATACGTCGCACCCCTAGCCAGACTATGAAAAAAAGTGCGACTTATAGTCCGGAAAATACAGTAGCTGAGACCGAACTAATCAAGACCAAGACCGAGCCGAGTCCGGACTCCGATCCGAGACTTTCGGGTTTTGAGCCTGTCAGGACTGAGACCAAACCCTGGTAACGTAACAGACTCCACAAACAGAGACAGATCATGTTCCTGGTTCTTTAATGCAGAAAACTAATTACTGCAAAATGATGAAGAATAGCGTTTTCTGATAATGTTTGGCAAATAAAATCCATGAGACCGCCACATCCGACACTGAGACGAGACCGAGTAAAACTGAGAGCAAGACGGCAAAAAAATGGTCTCAAGACAGGTCTCTCTACAACACCAGTAGTAGTAGTAGTAGTAGTAGTAGTAGTAGTAGTAGTAGTAGTAGTAGTAGTAGTAGTAGCAGTACAATCCCACAGTCTCCTCAAGGTGGATCTGATGGAAACATCTTCCTTGTCCCAGTCACATCCCAATGTCACCAGACTGCTCACGCTTCATTTCTCTCGTTTTCTAATCCTTCCTGACGTCTCCCGGGTTCTCGTCCGGCGCCACATCTGTGTCGGCGTGCGCTGTGGCAGGATCGTCGTCTGTGGCAGGATCGTCGTCGCCCTGTGTGCCAGTAGCTCTCAGACTTCCTCCTCCCGCACTAATGCTCCTCCGCTCCATCTGCCGCCGGTCCCGCTGCCAAGAGTCCGTGTTGGGAAGTGTGTTAGGCATCGGGAACAGACGGGAAAACACCCAAACACGTCGTCAGCGCCGTCTTTTAGTGCAGGGGGTCTCAGGCTGCGGTACGGGAACCACTGGTGGTACGCAGGCTTCAGGCGGTGCTCAGGAGTCTTTCATTTCGAGACAGTTTTGTTCTAATTTTAGTCCTGCTCTAGTTTATTTGTCCTGGTTTGGACCTGGTTTAGGCCTGGTTTAGTCTTGGTTTTGACCTGGTTTAGTTCTAGATGAGTCCTGGATTAGTCCTGATTTAGACCTGGTTTAGTTGTAGATTAGTCCGGGTTTAGTCCTAGATGAGTCCTGGTTTAGACCTGGTTTAGTCCTGGTTTAGACCTGGTTTAGTCCTGGTTTAGTCCTGGTTTAGACCTGGTTTAGGCCGGGTTTAGTCTTGGTTTAGACCTGGTTTAGGCCTGGTTTAGTCTTGGTTTAGACCTGGTTTAAGCCTGGTTTAGTCCTGGTTTGGACCTGGTTTAGGCCTAGATTACTCCATGTTTAGTCTTGGTTTAGACCTGGTTTAGGCCTGGTTTAGTCTTGGTTTAGACCTGGTTTAAGCCTGGTTTAGTCCTGGTTTGGACCTGGTTTAGGCCTAGATTACTCCAGGTTTAGTCTTGGTTTAGACCTGGTTTAGTCCTGGTTTAGGCCTAGATTACTCCAGGTTTAGTCTTGGTTTAGAACTGGTTTAGGCCTGGTTTAGTCTTGGTTTAGACCTGGTTTAGGCCTGGTTTAGGCCTGGTTTAGTCCTGGTTTAGACCTGGTTTAGGCCTGGTTTAGTCTTGGTTTAGACCTGGTTCAGGCCTAGATTACTCCAGGTTTAGTCTTGGTTTAGACCTGGTTTAAGCCTGGTTTAGTCCTGGTTTGGACCTGGTTTAGGCCTAGATTACTCCAGGTTTAGTCCTGGTTTAGACCTGGTTTAGGCCTGGTTTAGTCCTGGTTTAAGCCTGGTTTAGTCCTGGTTTGGACCTGGTTTAGACCTGGTTTAGGCCTGGTTTAGTCTTGGTTTAGACCTGGTTTAGGCCTGGTTTAGTCCTGGTTTGGACCTGGTTTAGTCCTGGTTTAGACCTGGTTTAAGCCTGGTTTAGTCCTGGTTTGGACCTGGTTTAGACCTGGTTTAGGCCTGGTTTAGTCCTGGTTTGGACCTGGTTTAGTCTTGGTTTAGACCTGGTTTAGTCCTGGTTTAGTCCTTACTCAATAAAAAGATTTTAGTTAAAAATGGTTTGTGAAAAGCCAAACCTTTTCTGCTCTGTGCCCCGTCTCTAAACCATACAACATTGCTAGGTTTGCCCTTCCTAATGCAACTCTCTTCATTTCTCTGGGCATGGGACTGGCACAAAGACTCCACCGGCTTCAAACAGTTAAATAATAATGTTTTTGTGTGTGTGCAGGTCTGACGTGGGAGGACGACACCACTCAGAGAATCCTGTCTAAGGAGTTGTCCAAACTGAGGAGGATCCCGTACAGGCCTCAGTCCGGACCCGGATCCGGCCCGGTCTACAGCTCTGAGGGCCGCTCCGAGGCCCTGGACCCGGTGGAGCAGAGGGTGAAGCCGGTGGAGGTGGAGCTGAGCAGGAACCTCCAGGTGTATCTGCAGAGACTGGGGCTGCTGCCGAAGACCTCTGCTGCTGCTGGGAAGGTCAGACTCCAGAGAGAGGTTTAGGCGTCATTTCTGAGTCAAAAATCACGTTAAAGTGAAACTCAGTAACTTTTTTACCTCAAATAAACAGTTGGGAAGTAGGTGTGATGGTTAGATGAGTTGTTGTGCGGTGAATGAAGCGTCCTGGATCTTCTCCTGGTGTCCCTGAGCTGAAAACAACACTTTGAAGTCTTTATTTACAGCTTTATTTTTCAGTTTTTGTCATGGCAGAGTGTGTTCTTTCGAGACAGACGCCTTTACCCTGCGCTCATCGATGGCGCTGCAGTCCAGTTATTTTAAAACTCTCGCAATATTTGTTTTTTACTGTTAATAATGTATAAAAACATCTTTAAATAAATCTCCCACTTTTCCATTTAAGTAACATCTAAATCTAAAATCTAAATCTTTTTTTGGAGAGTCGGAAATCAGGGAGAGACTTTCTTTTGTCCGCAGAGGCAGGCTGTAGTTGCCCTGTAAACGCGCCACAGCTCTGCCACTGAGCCACACAGCGGTGCAGGACGACTCGTATTAAAGCCTGATTTATTTGTGTTTGTAAACATAAAATGGAATTAAAAATGTAGTTAATCAGAACGGGAAGAATATTGTGATTAAACTTTTTCGATCGTGCTTCACTCCGAACTGTAGGGGGCGCTCCGCAGAGGAACATGAGGCAAAAACAGCGAAACGAGAAAAGTTACTGAGTTCTGCTTTAGAACAATGACATTATATTTTGGTGCGGAATATGTTTATTGCATTTTTAACAGTACAAAGGTAAAAAATACAGAAATATATAAAAGAAAAATCGCCCACCCCACACAGTACCAAACTGTAAGGCAGGGATTCCCAAACTTTTTTGGTCTTGAGTACCCCCAGGACCTGGAGTAGTCCTGGTTTGGACCTGGAGGAAGTTCTGGTTTAGAGCTGGCTTAGTCCTGGTTTAATCTTAGTTTAGTTCTAGTCTTAGACATAGTTTAGTCTCAGTTTGACATGGTTTATTTCTGGTTTTAGATCTGGTTTCATTTATGTTTTAGACCTGTTATTCATGCTTTAGCTTTGGTTTAGTTCTGGTTTTGTTTTAGGTTTTGTCCTTCTTTGTTTGCATTGCATTTTTCTGTTAATCCTCCCATAATAACCCATTTAGTCCAGATTTAGATTTATTTTAATCTTTGAAAGCCTACAACTACAACTACAGTTGATTATATGTCTTTACGTACCCCCTGCAATTTGCTCACGTACCCCTAGGGGTCCCCGCTAAGCATAAGCATAAGAATCAACCAGAATAAACAAGAAAATATTCCTGAACCTGTATCGAGGCTTGATCAAAAAACGTCAAAAAAGGCTTCCACACTTCCTGTCAAAACCTTTTTTCAGCGCCTCTCATCACAAATCTAATTATTTCCAGTTTAAGACTCAGTAACACAGCTTTAATCCAATGCGGCGCTGTGGGTGGGGCAGCGTCCTTCCACCTCAGAAGCATCAGGCTGCGCGCCAACAGAGATGAAAAGCACCAAATTTGCGGCCCCCAGCAGGTTACCCAAAAACATGACAACATATTTTAACAGAAAGACATGAGCGCTCTTCTCCTCCAGCCTTATATGACACAATCATTTTTTATTCAACTCCAAAAGTCTACAGCCTGCACATTTAAACTTCAGAGAGCAGACATATTTTTAACACTGGAGCCAAAAGTGAGTCACAGTGAGATTTAATTTAATTTCAGCTAATTTCTAATTTTATTTGAAACCTAAATATTGATCTAATTATGTGAAACAGATTTTAAAATACATGCGGAATAAAGGTGGTAGTAAAATGAGTTAGGAGGTTGTGGGTTCGATCCTCGGGCTGTCATGCGAGCTGCGACTCACTGGTGACTGTCCAGCCTTAAACTGGGGACACACTACGCGATTTTCTCAGTGGTTACAGATTCTGAAAAGACCAGGAGCTCACACTAACGACTGGTTTCAGCAGATTTAGTTCTGACGACTGAAAGACTGCGCCTCACACACTACAAGATCTGCTGAGGCCGCGACTGACGCCAACCAAACGCAGCAAACTCTGGAGAGAACTAAATGGTAAACAAACATTTTATTTATTCATTTATTTGAAAGACAATGTACAGTTAAACACAATGCGAAGGCAAAAATGTCTGCACCAGATTATAGCCACATGGCTAATTTCCATCTGTAGTCCTTAAACATATGCAATTATCATTTCATCAATACACATAAATAACAATAAAATTTACACAAAGATAAACTCATCTGTATTGAATCTTATTAAAACTACATAAATAGTAATTCGTTATCATTATTTCCAGTAAAAAAAAAAAAAATCAATTCATCATCAATCAAACCCTACTATAAAATTTCACGTATTATTTCATTAACATCATTCGCAGATAAAAACTATATACAATAAACACTGTATCAGCAAAAAATAAATTACCATTATCATAAATAATGGAGCTACCTGGGTCGCTGTTGCCGTTGTGTGCGCAGCTCTCTGTTTGGGAAAAAAGAAAAAGAAAAAACGTCGATGTATCCAGTTTTGCTTGGGTAGCGCTCAACTTTCTTCGATGTTTGCCATGGTTGTTTATGTTTTCTTCTTCTTCTTCTTCTTCGTCTTCTTCTTCTTCGTCTTCTTCGTCTTCTTCTTCGTCTTCTTCTTCGTCTTCTTCTTCTTCGTCTTCTTCTTCTTCTTCTTCGTCTTCTTCTTCTTCGTCTTCTTCGTCTTCTTCTTCGTCTTCTTCTTCGTCTTCTTCTTCTTCGTCTTCTTCTTCTTCTTAATTCCGCTTATATTTTCCCGCTGCTTCCTGTTGCTTCGTCTTCGTTCTCTGACGCTGTTTCCTGTGTCCCATCAGCTGTTTTTCATCGGCCGCTGGACTCCATGAATTCCCAGTTGGATGTAAACGTCCCACACTACAGGAGTGTGGTCCAGAGTCGGTGTTTGATTGCTTGAGACTGACGTCAGGCCGGGTTTTTGCACCGATTTTGAACATCACACACTAACGGAGTTCAGGGCCGATTGGTACAGCTAGTGTTGACTGGTACAGACTCGACACAACTGGGAATCGTTATAAAATCGGTCAAAAAATTGTGTAGTGTGTCCCCAGCCTAAGGCCCATAGTTGCTGGTTTTGGCTCTTGTACCCACGACCGGGACAGAGAGATTAAAATGGCTCACAAAATGGTTAGAAAAATATATAAATGATTTTGAAATCCTTTTTATCTGAAATCAAATATCCCCTGTGCGTCTCAAGGCTGTGTTTAATGAATGAAAGTGAAAGCATTTTTTCCTCACACAGTTTGAACTGAAGCCACTGAATGAGGCCTAAACAGCTGTGGTCCCCGGGGCCACTGAGAGGACGGCGCGAGTCTGCAGGGAGCATAAAGACTGTCCTTTGGTGCAATAGAAACGGTCTGAAAGGCTCTAGGCCCGCTCAGTGCCCAGCGGGACGTCCTCCGCTCGCTCTGACTGATGGCTCCGCTCAGCTCGACCGTTATCGCACAAATAATACTCTGGAGTTCACCGGTTCAAACGGTCATTAATAACTCTGCCTCTCTGTGTGCGGGGGCACCCAGGGGCCCACAGGAACAGGGACAAAGGTGTGGCCTTGGAATAGGTTCATAGTAGAAGCGTTGACAAAATCTGTTTACAGCGATCAGGCAGAACATTATGAGTGGGTGGGTTTTATCAGGCTGCAGGGAACTATTGTCCTCAGAGTTGTTGTGTTAGAAGAAGGAAAAAATGGCAACTTCATTTAATTGATTGAATAAGCAAAAAAAACCCGTCTTGACAGGGGCGTAGCGTCGGGCAGTGCAGCCAGGGCAACAGCACTGGGCCCCAGGAAGTTTAGGAGCCCCTGAGAGTGGTCCTTGTCCATTTATGGTCATTCTTTTATTCATAATTAACAAGCTTTTTTCCAACTAGTTAAAAAAATGTGAAACTACAACATATCTGTATAATTTGAGTTTGTATTTTAATTGATTGAATTTTTTTTTTGCATTTTTTTAAAGATGAAAAAATAATAAAAATTGTAAAAAAAAAAAAAAAAAAAAAAAAAAATGAAAATTAGGGGGGAAATGGAAAAATATGAAAAATGTTTACAAAGTTTAATTTCTGAAAATAATGAAAAAGTTGATTAAAGATTTTGACCTTGTAAGAACATGTTTCCTGGAGAACAACTTTGTATCCAAATATTTTGAGTTTTTTTTTTTTGTTTTGTTTTTTGAACTGCATCCATCCATCTTCTTACGCTTTATCCAGGGCCGGGTCGCGGAGGCAGCAGTCTAAGCAGGGAGACCCAGACATCCCTCTCCCCGGACACTTCCTCCAGCTCCTCTGGAGGAAGGGGTGGGGGGGGGGGGTGGGGGGATGGTATTTATACAGCGCTTTAACTATGACACAAGTCCAAAGCGCTTTACACACAGTAGGGAAGGGGTATTTCATTCACTCCATACTCGGTGGTGGTGAGCATGAACCCCAAGGCGTTCCCAGGCCGAGAGACGTAGTCCCTCCAGCCAGGATGTAGTCCCTCCAGCCAGATGCCCGAGCCACCTCAGCTGGCTCCTCTTGATGTGGAGGAGCAGCGGCTCTACTCCGAGCTCCTCCCGGGTAACCGAGCTCCTCCCCCTATCTCTAAGGGAGCGCCCAGTCGCCCTGCGGAGGAAACTCATTTCGGCCGCTTGTATCCGGGATCTTGTCCTTTTGGCCATGACCCAAAGCTCATGACCATAGGTGAGAGTAGGAACATAGATCGACAGTAAATCGAGAGCTTTCGCCTTTTGACTCGACGTGGAAAATATAAGATAAGAACTGGATTATTGCGCCTGTGTTACAGTGGAACTATGCAACTTTGCTTGTTTATTATTTTAGTTTTTTGGTCGCTGTTACAGTGGCCAGGAATGCTGGCAAGGTAACAGAAACAGATGTTTGCCAGGTGCAAAAAACGGGAGAAAGGTGGTGTGTTGCAAAAAAGGCAAAACAGATTTATTTACAACAAATTGTATAGAAAAATATACAAGGAATGTTGATCAAAAATGTTTACTATAAGGCTGTAACAAAAAAGAGAACTAAACTAAACTAAAGCAACAGTCTTGGCTGCAGCAGCAAGGACCCAAGAGGCAACTTCATCTCTGGTTTTTCTTACAATTCTGTTTTTTTTTCTTTTTTTTTCACCAAGATACAACAGGGGGCGCTGCAGGGGGCTTTATATAACCTGCAACAACACATTTAATCATAACACTGACTGTGAAATCTGATCTAAATTAAATACTTTCTGCATAAAAACAACCTTAAAAAGAGTTTGGTCCTCACACTATTGTAGACTTATATTATATTTAAACATAGAACTGAGCCACATTAGTATTGTGCTGTTAAATGAGCTGTTATTTAATCTGTGCATTACATTAGAGAGCTGAGAGTAGAGGTGGGCGTTAATGGAGCTGCTCTCCATAAATGCTTTTGTTGTCTGTGATGGATTCGTCCGAGTTTCTGCACAGATGAATTAGTGACTCCTTTCATAATGGGCTTTACATCAGTCATTTGTTTGCTCAGCTCGACCTCTTACATTTCAGTGTTCGGCAACAGAAAATACTGCCGCTGTCAGACTCAAGGCTTTATTAAAAGGTGTATTGTTTAAAGTTGTTAGTCTATAAATCTCCTGCCATTTATCTATTTTGATAATTTCATGTTAGAGCTCCTCTATTCCTTATGTTTTATAATGTCTCCTCCTCAGAAACAGACCTGCAGTAGTTTGTTTGAGTAATCCTGTATGCTGAGGCGCTGCCCTTCTCCAGAGCTGAAAACGCTCGGTCTCACAGCTCTACGTAGAAACGGTGAAACCAGGAAGTGCTCCTGCGCGTTTCTAAAGCCCAGACACCGTCACCAGACTCGTTCTGATCATTTCAGCCTTAAACCTCCGTCACTACGAAGCAGGGCTGCAGGATATGGAGAAAACATGCGATATTCGATAACTATGTTGAAAATTGCGATAACGATATTATTGCGATATTTGAAAATAGAGCCTACTTTTCGAACATAGTAAGTTAAATTCACTACATTTCACAAAAATGTAAGTTCCTGTATTTACAAGTCAAAACAGCGACAAAATCAAAACTAAACCAAGAATAAAACAAGGCTAAGCTGTGACTAAATTAATTAAATTACCACTAAAACTGGACTTTTTAAACATTTTTATTTAGTCACAACACATGTTCTTTTAAGGCTCTGGTGGAAAATGATTCTTCAGTGTAAATCTCTGTCAGATGGAAGACCACAGCGTTATTGTGATATATTTAGATTCTTGCGATACAGATATTGCGATAACGATAATTTTGCGATATATTGTGCAGCCCTACTACAAAGCAGTCAGCTCATTTACCTATCTGTTAGCATCATGTCGCTAATGTCGCTCCCAACAGAAATTGTTTTTCACAGATACATTATTTTAAGTTATAAAAGCTGAAATACTAATGCAAAGGAGTCCAACACTGTTTCAGAAAAGACAGAAAAAAGCAGAATGTGAGACCTTTAAGCCTCCTAAAACCTTTCTATTTACCATTCAAGCTGACAAACTGAGCACTGCGGGATAAGAAGCAAGCTCATGAATCTTTTTGAGCACACATTCTTTAGGTTTAGAGGCTTAGTTATTTTTTTGAGAGGACTTTAGCCACAAGATGAAGCCAAAAAAGTAATTATCAATGGTGCTATGAGATACAAGATATGATGTAAACATGTTTAAATAAAATTTTAGTTTTACTGACAACAATGGTACAGCTGATTTATCCACAGATTAAAAAGAAATTGAACATAATGCCCAAGTTGATTTTGTTTACATTTTTTTGTTTTGGTTCTAAAACTGCATCACTGATCGTCCAATCAGAAAAGAGACCACTGTTTTTATTTTGACTGCAGTACCGTTTTAAACCAGTAGGAGCGCTGCTGCTTACAGGAGCTTTAACAAAACATGGCAGCTTTTAAAAAAAAATTTAAACAATAAATGATAAAGTTTTGTTTTAAAGTGGGACTCGGTCACTCTTCTTATTTCTTCGCTGTTTCTGCTTCATGTTCCTCTCTGGAGCGCCCCCTGCAGTTTGGACTAAAGCACTGTCGTAAATACCTTCCTTAGCGTTAGCCACATTAACATTTGAGGCAGGGTTTAATTTTTGTGGCCAGCCTTAATTTAAAAGCGGGAGACATTTTGCTAAAATATTTCCCCCTTTTCATTTGTTCTTATTTTTAGATTAATTTTTTTTATAGAAGAGTATTTTTTATTTTATAACTTATAACTTTATTTTCAAGAGCGGGTTTTTATTTTTACGTTTATTTTATTTTGATGAATTTTTTTTTTTAAACAACCTTTTTAAACATTGAGACATGGCTGTATTTTAATGGCCTCTTTTGAATTTTTAGAGGTGGGTTTCTTTTTTTAAGTAACACATTTAAAAATCTTCCACTGCTTTTTATTTTGACGATTCTCCTTTTTAATATAGACATTTATTTAAATTTTTTCGTGTATGCTTTTTTAAATTTAAGGGATGGGTTAAAAAAATAAAATAAAAATCTACTTATGTTTTTACTTTTGCAGTGGGCAAAAACAATGTTGATGTTGCGCCACTGTAATTAACTGAATAAAAAACTCAAAATTCTGCTTGGGTTTGAATATTTTAAGCCTGACCGTTTGTTTTTGTGGTAATTTTTCAGACGAATCGCCCTCAGTCCAACCTCCTTCGACCCCAGACTCAGGCCTCGTCCTCCTCCGCCAGCCTCTCGCCGGGCCTGTCCCAGAAACACGCGGCTCTGTCGGACCGGCTCGCTCTGTCCCGGGCCGACGACGAGGCCTTCCTCCTGGACGCCCTGAGACAGTTCCTCTCCTCCCGGGTGTCCCAGTCCGGGGGAGGGGACAGAGAGCCCGCCCCGTCCCGTCTCAGGCCCCTCTACAGCAGCAGCAGCAGAGGGGGAGGAGCCACCGGGGCCAGGGTCAAGCAGCCGCTCACTACAGTGGACGGTGAGGGGTTCAGCGTAGGATTTAAGGTTTAAGGTCCGGTTTAGGGATTTATCAGGGCAGTGGTTCTCAAACTTATTTTATTTTAACAATTACCACCTCTGAGCCTAAATCCAGACTGAACCTGGGCTAAACCAAGGAAAAACTAGGGCTTAACCCAAGACATGTATTACTAAAAAGACTAAACCAGGACTAAACCAGGTCTAAACCAGGACTAAACCAGGTCTAAACCAGGACTAAACCAGGTCTAAACCAGGACTAAACCAGGACTAAACCAAAGATAAACCAGGATTAAATCTAAATCTAAATAAAGGCCTTAACTGGAACTAAAACAGGTCTAAACTGTGACTAAACCAGGACCAAACTAGATCCAAACCCGGTCTAAAACTAGGTCCAAACCAGGACTAAATCAGGACTAAACCAGGGCTAAATCAGGACTAAACCAGGTCTAAACCAGTGCTAAATCAGGAAAAACCAGGGCTAAACCAGGACTAAACCAGGTCTAAATCAGGCCTTAACTTGGACTAAACTAAAGATAAACCAGGATTAAATCGGGCCTCAACTGTAACAAAACCAGGACTAAATTAGATCCAAACCAGGACTAAACCAGGACTAAACCAGGACTAAACCAGGACTAAACCAGGACTAAACTAGATCCAAACCAGGACTAAACCAGTACTAAACTAGATCCAAACCAGGACTAAACCAGGACTAAACCAGCGCTAAACCAGGACTAAATCAGGACTAAACCAGGACTAAACCAGGACTAAACCAGGACTAAACCAGGTCTAAATCAGGCCTTAACTTGGACTAAACTAAAGATAAACCAGGATTAAATCGGGCCTCAACTGTAACAAAACCAGGACTAAACTAGATCCAAACCAGGACTAAATCAGGACTAAACCAGGACTAAACCAGGAATAAACCAGGACTAAACTAGATCCAAACCAGGACTAAATCAGGACTAAACCAGGACTAAACCAGGACTAAACTAGATCCAAACCAGGACTAAACCAGGACTAAACCAGCGCTAAACCAGGACTAAATCAGGACTAAACCAGGACTAAACCAGGACTAAACCAGGACTAAACCAGGTCTAAATCAGGCCTTAACTTGGACTAAACTAAAGATAAACCAGGATTAAATCGGGCCTCAACTATAACAAAACCAGGACTAAACTAGATCCAAACCAGGACTAAATCAGGACTAAACCAGGACTAAACCAGTACTAAACCAGGACTAAACCAGGACTAAACCAGGTCTAAATCAGGCCTTAACTTGGACTAAACTAAAGATAAACCAGGATTAAATCGGGCCTCAACTGTAACAAAACCAGGACTAAATTAGATCCAAACCAGGACTAAACCAGGACTAAACCAGGACTAAACCAGGACTAAACTAGATCCAAACCAGGACTAAACCAGGACTAAATCAGGACAAACCAGGACTAAACTAGATCCAAACCAGGACTAAACCAGGACTAAACCAGGACTAAACCAGGACTAAACTAGATCCAAACCAGGACTAAACCAGGACT
>CM036256.1:3437907-3602907 GCA_020698575.1 Bostrychus sinensis | reverse complement strand
CACCTGAGACACAGAGAAAAGAAAAGAGAAGAACCACTGCAAAGTTATCAGAAAAATCAAATTTGAAAAGGACATTTTTGTCCTCACTGGGGCACAAGGGTTAAACTTTTTGTCTGATGCCTAGGGCTGCAGATATTGATTATTTTGGTAATCGAGTAATCTATCGATTATTTTGTTCGATTAATCAAGTAATCGAATAAGAGATACTTTAGTTTTAATTTTAGTTTACTCTTGCGTGTCTGCATATTTTAAAAGGTAACACATTTTAATGCACATCTGTGAATCTGTCAGTCTAACATTAAGAAGTGTTTTTTTCATATTTTAATGCATTACATTGCAAATAGCTTTGTAAATGTAGGTTTTATTATTATACATTATGATATGGTCTACTAATTATATACTTACTTATACTTTATACTTACTTATACTGGGCTATATTATTATATACTAATTATATATTTAATCAGAATATTTGTAAATGCCTTTACGAAACAATGCAAAAGATGCAAAGATGTGCATTCCCCTCACAATTTAAAAAGTACTTTAGTTGTAACCCTCTCTGCTTCTAAAAGTGATATCTGTTATCATTTATACACCAGGGGCCTGTTAAAGACGCTAACACCACTGAGGCCACACGGCTAATTAGCATAGCTACATAAACAAAGTTCGCAGCAGGCTGCACATCACACTACGCTGTTCATTTCTGCCAGTTTGCTGCCACCTACTGAACAAAGGTTTTACAGAGGTAATAAGAATACTTTCTCTGTGATTATTAGTGTTTTTGTGGTCTGCAGCGTCTCCAGAGTCAGTATTTAAGCTGCTCTGTGCGTTAGCTGTAGCATTAGCCTGTGTGTTAGCTGTAGCATTAGCCTGTGTGTTAGCTGTAGCATTAGCCTGTGTGTTAGCTGTAGCATTAGCCAAACAGTACGACGCTTGGAGGACGGCATTTCCTCTAAAACCTCTTTCACGATGCTGCTGTTCTCTACGTAGTTTATATCTACATTTATTTATTTATTCGGTTTATAGCCCAACCACTGCCTTACTGTCGCTGTGTGTTGTGCATTAACTGTGCAGAAACTGCGTTCCGTGCATACAAAGTTCCCAGAGCTATGCGCCAGTCTTAACATAAATTAAACGAAGCTTTGAGTTCAAAGAATGTTAATCGAAGCTTTTTACAAATCGAATTACTCTAATAAATCGTTGCAGCCCTACTGATGCCATTTTCCTCCAAAAGTAAAAATGTCTGTGAGGAATCTGTGGAAACAGAGCTGGACATACGGCGCTATATTTGGCTCATATTTGATGCAAAAATAAAATGTATAGATGCACGTAGAATTATTTATTTAAAATCCCTAATTTGTGACTTGCATGCAGCAATTTTTGCAAATAAATTCTAATTTGCAAATATATTATTTGCATTTATTTCACAAATAAATCATGTTTGTCATTTATAAATCTGCAGTTTGTCATGTGAAGAGTCCACTGTGCATTTGTGGATCACTCCATTCATGCATTCATCACTTATGCGCATTCGGGTCTTTTTGAGACATTAGTTCCACATTTAAGACAGCGAGATTTATTCACAAAAGACATCCTTTTCCAATGACGTCCACTTCGCGCCAGAGAATACAGGATTACTCAAACAGGCGTGGATAAAACAAAACACAAATCCAGGTCTGTTTTTGATGGGGGAACAACATTAGAATATGGGATAAGAGCTGCCCTCTGCTGCCCTCTGCTGGTCTCTTCTCCTGTTTCTTTATGGCACCGGTAGAGTACTTATTAAAAATGTTTTCATTTAGTCACAGAATGTTTTTAACATTCTGCTGTTTTAGAGGTGACCAAGATTGGTTTAAAAATATTAATAAAATCAGAATATAGCCACGTTAAAAAACAAATGGATAAATATATTGTTTTCTTCTCTCCAGCCTGAAGGAGAGCACCTCCTGAACAAGCTCCTGGCCTACCTGGACCAGACCTCGCTGCTGGACTCCTCAGACTCGGACGGGACCAAATCCGGGGGCGTCTCCGTGGACAAAGCGGGCGGTAAAGCTGTGGGCCTGGAGAACGTTCAGAGCCGCACCAGCGCGGGGACAGTGGCGGTGCAGAAGAAGGACACCACTCAGTCCGTGGAGGAGGTGTCGGAGGTGGAGGGCTGGGTCAAAGAGGTCGTCCCGCCCCCCGCAGCGCTGGTCTACGAGGAGCCGCGCGGGAAGACCGTCAAAGTCCCGGAGCTGCAGCTCGACGTCAGGACCTGGCAGGAAGAAGGCCAACAAGGACGTATTTGGTTACGTCATCACCGACACAGAGTGAGTAGAGACAAGGTGTCCTCAGTGTCCCGCTCTGACTTTTCTGAGCAGAGCCCTCCTGTTCAAACTCTCTCTGGTCGCTCTTCAAAGTGTCTCTTGACATTTTTGACTCATCTCTGAACTTCAAAAGAGCACCAGACTTGTCCTTCACACTCCAATCTCTGCAAAGTACAGCATTAGCAGCACACACTGCGGGACGAGACATGAAAAAGGTTCAGTCTGAAAAGTACCAGGAAGAAAAACTGACAGACAGAAGATCTTGTGATGATAGAGTCTAAGATATTAATTAATGACAGCCCAGCATGAAAATTATTACACTCTAAATTCAGTCTAGGGCTGCACGATATGGAGAAAACATGCAATATTTGATAACTATGTTGAAAATTGCGATAACGATATTATTGCAATATTTGAAAATAGAGCCTACTTTTCGAACATAGTAAGTTAAATTCACTACATTTCACAAAAATGTAAGTTCCTGTATTTACAAGTCAAAACAGCCACAAAATCAAAACTTAACACAGACTAAACCAGGAATAAAACAAGGCTAAGCTGTGACTAAATTAATTAAATTACTACTAAAACTGGACTTTTTAAACATTTTTATTTAGTCACAACACATGTTCTTTTAAGGCTCTGGTGGAAAATGATTCTTCAGTGTAAATCTCTGTCAGATGGAAGACCACAGCGTTATTGTGATATATTTAGATTCTTGCGATACAGATATTGCGTTTGCTGATATTGCGATAACGATAATTTTGCGATTTATTGTGCAGCCCTAATCCAGTCAAAGCATGTTTTGAAGCTGAGTAAAATATCTTTTTATGTGTTACAAGGGACATTAAGAACAGAGGTTTGTTGACCTTGTCCAGTCAAAATAATAAAATGCAGTTTAGCAGCTTTCTGGAATAGCATTAGTAACTAGAAGCACTCGGAGAGCGCAGACCTCTGCCAAAGCATAGGAAGAGGAGAAAAACCCTGAAGGCCTGGATCTAGCTCAGTATGAAAGATACATCAGATCTGCGAACATACTGCTGAAAGAGAAAAACCTCATCTTTTATTTGGCGTTATACAAGTGTGTAGCTACATTTGTTGCTGTGCAAAATCCAATTTCATATGTATCCCCTATATTTAGAACTTTCTGGATCACCAGAACCAGAATATCAACATGATCCAGGTCCAACTATGTCAGATTATAACATCTACCATGAGGTCATCTGTAATTATTTGCCAATGATTCTGAGCATTATTTGTTGAGTTGGAAGCTGTAATGGCAAAATTAGCCCCATCTCTCAAGAATCCATCTGTAACTTTTTGAGTTATGTTGCTAACAAACAAACGGGCAAACAGACAAACAAACAAGCGCGTGCCGTTGAAAACATAACCCCCGCCTTGGTGGAGGTAATAATACCAAAAAACAATATAGATCTCAGTGGCAAAGTGGTTAGCAGCAAGAAGGTCGGGGCAGCACCGCAGTCGCCCTCTGCTCCTGACAGGACGTCCCAGTGAAGGATGGGTCAAACCCAGAGAACAAAGTGCAGGGACAGTAAAGAAGCTTTATACCCTACACCTTATTATCTTATTATACAACACACAGTAACAGCAGCAGTGTGACCAGCAGCAGGACACAAATACAACTGTGCTGAAATAAAATGGCTTCATTTAAATGACCAGGAGTGTAAATGATCAGGAGCGTAAATGATCAGGAGTGTAAATGATCAGGAGTGTAAATGATCAGGAGTGTAAATGATCAGGAGCGTAAATGATCAGGAGCGTAAATGATCAGGAGCGTAAATGATCAGGAGCGTAAATGATCAGGAGCGTAAATGGTCAGGAGCGTAAATGGTCAGGAGCGTAAATGATCAGGAGCGTAAATGATCAGGAGCGTAAATGATCAGGAGCGTAAATGATCAGGAGCGTAAATGATCAGGAGCGTAAATGATCAGGAGCGTAAATGATCAGGAGTGTAAATGATCAGGAGCGTAAATGATCAGGTGATCAGGAGCGTAAATGATCAGGAGTGTAAATGATCAGGAGTGTAAATGATCAAGAGTGTAAATGATTAGGAGCGTAAATGATCAAGAGTGTAAATGATTAGGAGCGTAAATGATCAGGAGCGTAAATGATCAGGAGCGTAAATGATCAGGAGTGTAAATGATCAGGAGTGTAAATGATCAAGAGTGTAAATGATTAGGAGCGTAAATGATCAGGAGCGTAAATGATCAGGAGCGTAACTGGTCAGGAGTGTAAATGATCAGGAGTGTAAATGATCAGGAGTGTAAATGATCAGGAGTGTAAATGATCAGGAGTGTAAGTAACAGCTGTGCAATAAAATAACAATAATTATCTACCTGAGCCTTGTATTCACCGGACAGGTTTTACTGAATTCTCCTACATTAATGCTCTCTCCTCTCTCCACTCTCCTCTCTCCTCCTCTCTCCTCTGCTCCTCTCTCTTCTTACCTCTCTCCTCCTCCTCTCCTCCTCCTCTCTCCTCCTCCTCAGTGGGCTGCAGACTGATGAAGGCCTCCACCTGATGGAGGTCCTGGCTCACATGTCCAACATCCAGATGGCCAACTTGGCAGAGCTCTCGTAAGTGTTTGCTTTCTTCAGTTTTAACGATAAAGACAGAGTCGTTATGACCCTGATATCTCACAGTGGTAAAGACTCTGGTTCTCAAACTGTGGCACGGGTCCCACTGGTGGTCCTCAGGAGTCTTTTGCAGTTCAAGTACTGATGAAACTTTAGACTACTGCTTAGTCCTGATTTAGTCCTAATATAGTCCTGGTTTAGACCTGGATTCAAACTTTTAAACCTGGTTTAGTCCTGATTTAGACATAGATTAGTCCTGGTTTAGACCTGGTTTAGTCCTGGTTTAGACCTAGTTTAGTCCTAATTTAGTCCTGAGTTTGACATAGATTAGTCCCTTTGTAGACTTGGTTTAGACCTGATTTTGTTTGCATTTAGTCCTGTTTTAGTCCTGATTTAGAGCTGGATGCAACCTGGTTTAGTCCTGACTTAGTCCTGAGTTTGACATAGCTTAGTCCTGGTGTAGACCTGGTTTAGTTCTGATTTAGTCCTGTTTTAGTCCTTGTTCAGTCCTGGTTTAGTCTTGGTTTGGACCTAATTTAGTCCTGATTTGGAGTGGACATAGATTCGTCCTGGTTTAGACCTGGTTTAGTTCTCAGTTAGTCCTGATTGAGACCTGGATTCAGCTTGGTTTGACCTGCTTTAGCCCTGGATTAATTCATTAAAGATAATACTTGGAAAACAAAATATTTTCTGACATGGTTCTTGGTGTGAGTTTTAGTGAACTCTGCGTCTTCGGTCTGTGTTTCAAAATGGTGCCGAATAATTTTGTCCTTGTCACTGACCTTTCGCTCATTTTTCATAACAATTATAAAAAGTAAAGTTCTGTATTTATCCATGGCATTCAAACAGTGTAGAATAAGAGTTTTCTTTGAGGCCTGACACGAGGACAACTGCTCCTTGGTGCATGTAGACAGCAGGTCTCGGGGGTCGTACACTTCTCACACCCACGCCCCGCTCCGAGACTCCGCTGAGCTCCTGTGTGGCCTTCCATACTCTGGACCCGGCTCTTTGTCCCGGGCCAGTGAAAGAAACCGGGCCGCACGCCGCAGAGCTGATGGATGTGAGCAGAAAACGCCATACAGTGAGAGAGATACAGATACAGAGAGGGACAGGGGCGAGGAGGACCACCGAGGGTCTCTTTGTGGTGAGCGCAGTCAAAGCCCAGCAGGGGGAGCCGCCACCATAATTTGTCCCTGGTGTCAGGCTTATTTTTAACTGTAGAGCAATGGCAGTCAGCTCTGATACAATAACAGGCTGGTTTTGTGCTGCACTGAACTGAATGGTCAACCCAAAAATATTAAAGGCCAGTAATTTGTAAAAGGTGGTTCTCAAACTGTGGTACAGGTCCCACTGGTGGTACGCAGGCTCTTTCTTGTGGTATATAATTTTTGAAGATGGAAACCATTTATTCAAGTTTCTCAAGTTTAAGTTTAGGCCTGGGTTAAATCTAGATTTTTTTTTGTCCTGTTTTAGTCCTGCCCTTATTGTCCTGGCTATGGTCCAGTTTAGTCCTGATTTAATCCTGGTTTAGCACTCTTTTAGTCCTGTGTGCAGTTTGACCTTGTCTGCTTTAGCCTTGGTTTAGACCTAGTTTAGATCTGGATTAGTCCTGGGTTAGAATTGATTTGGTCTGTTTGAACATATGTTTAGTCCTTGTCTGCTTTTTCCTGGTTTAGTCCTGTTTTAGACCTAATGCGGACCTGGTTTTGTCTTGGTTTAGTCCTGATTTAGGCCAGGTTTAGTAATCATTTAATCCTGTGTGCAGTTTGACCTTGTCTGCTTTAGTCTTAGTTTAGAGCTAGTTTAGGTTTGGTTTAGTCCTAGATTAGACCTGGATTAGACCTGAATTCGTCTTGTTTTAGTTCTGGTCTAGTCCTGTATGAAGGCTTTTTGAACCGATGTTTAGTCCTTGTCTGCTTATTCCTGGTTTAGTTCTGTTTTAGACCTAATGCGGACCTGGTTTGTTCTTGGTTTAGTCCAGGTTTAATTCTGATTTAGACCCGTTTTAGTCCTGGTTTAGACCTGGTTTAGACCTGTTATAGTGCTGATTTAGTCTCAGCTTAGTCCCTGTTTTGCCTCCATATAGTAATGATTATTTTAGTCCTTTAATGGGCATGTGTACATTTTTATTTAAGTATTATATTACATTAATCATGACTGCGACACTACTTTAGCACTGTGCCTTAACACGTCCTGTGTAACATAACACTGTGAGCTTGTTCTACAGAGCTATAGAGAAGAGCACAGCCCACATCTCACTCTGCTCTGACCGTGAGTGAATCACAGAGACAGTCTACGCTCCATAGTGATGAGATAACACTGAACTGTTCTGGATGTGTGTTTCTGTGCGGCTCTGGCCTGTAGTACCGTCGTAGACTCAGCTCTGGGCTGTAGTACCGTGGTAGACTCAGCTCTGGGCTGTAGTACCGTGGTAGACTCGGATCTGGGCTGTAGTACCGTCGTAGACTCGGCTCTGGGCTGTAGTACCGTGGTAGACTCAGCTCTGGGCTGTAGTACCGTTATAGACTCGGATCTGGGCTGTAGTACCGTCGTAGACTCGGCTCTGGGCTGTAGTACCGTGGTAGACTCAGCTCTGGGCTGTAGTACCGCCGTAGACTCGGCTCTGGGCTGTAGTACCGTCGTAGACTCGGCTGTGGGCTGTAGTACCGTCGTAGACTCGGCTCTGGGCTGTAGTACCGTGGTAGACTCGGCTCTGGGCTGTAGTACCGTGGTAGACTCGGCTGTGGGCTGTAGTACCGTCGTAGACTCGGCTCTGGGCTGTAGTACCGTGGTAGACTCAGCTCTGGGCTGTAGTACCGCCGTAGACTCGGCTCTGGGCTGTAGTACCGTCGTAGACTCGGCTGTGGGCTGTAGTACCGTCGTAGACTCGGCTCTGGGCTGTAGTACCGTGGTAGACTCGGCTCTGGGCTGTAGTACCGTGGTAGACTCGGCTCTGGGCTGTAGTACCGCCGTAGACTCGGCTCTGGGCTGTAGTACCGCCGCAGACTCGGCTCTGGGCTGTAGTACCGCCGCAGACTCGGCTCTGGGCTGTAGTACCGCCGTAGACTCGGCTCTGGGCTGTAGTACCGCCGCAGACTCGGCTCTGGGCTGTAGTACCGCCGCAGACTCGGCTCTGGGCTGTAGTATCGTCGTAGACTCGGCTCTGGGCTGTAGTACCGCCGCAGACTCGGCTCTGGGCTGTAGTACCGCCGCAGACTCGGCTCTGGGCTGTAGTATCGTCGTAGACTCGGCTCTGGGCTGTAGTACCGTCGTAGACTCGGCTGTGGGCTGTAGTACCGCCGCAGACTCGGCTCTGGCCTGTAGTACCGTGGTAGACTCGGTTGTGGGCTGTAGTACCGTCGTAGACTCGGCTGTCGGCTGTAGTACCGTCGTAGACTCGGCTCTGGGCTGTAGTACCGTCGTAGACTCGGCTGTGGGCTGTAGTACCGTGGTAGACTCAGCTCTGGGCTGTAGTATCGTCGTAGACTCGGCTCTGGGCTGTAGTACCGTGGTAGACTCAGCTCTGGGCTGTAGTACCGTGGTAGACTCGGCTCTGGGCTATAGTACCGTCGTAGACTCGGCTCTGGGCTGTAGTACCGTCGTAGACTCGGCTCTGGGCTGTAGTACCGTCGTAGACTCGGCTGTGGGCTGTAGTACCGTCATAGACTCGGCTCTGTGCTGTAGTACCGTCGTAGACTCGGCTGTGGGCTGTAGTACCGTCATAGACTCGGCTCTGGGCTGTAGTACCGTCGTAGACTCGGCTCTCGGCTGTAGTACCGCCGTAGACTCGGCTCTGGGCTGTAGTACCGTCGTAGACTCAGCTCTGGGCTGTAGTACCGCCGTAGACTCGGCTCTGGGCTGTAGTACCGTGGTAGACTCAGCTCTGGGCTGTAGTACCGCCGTAGACTCGGCTCTGGGCTGTAGTACCGCCGTAGACTCGGCTCTGGGCTGTAGTACCGTGGTAGACTCGGCTGTGGGCTGTAGTACCGTCGTAGACTCGGCTGTGGGCTGTAGTACCGTCGTAGACACGGATCTGGCCTGTAGTACCGTGGTAGACTCGGCTCTAGCCTCTAGTACCGTGGTAGACTCGGCTGTGGGCTGTAGTACTGTGGTAGACTCGGCTCTGGGCTGTAGTACCGTCGTAGACTCGGCTCTGGGCTGTAGTACCGTGGTAGACTCGGCTCTGGGCTGTAGTACCGTGGTAGACTCGGCTCTGGGCTGTAGTACCGTCGTAGACTCGGCTGTGGGCTGTAGTACCGTCGTAGACTCGGCTCTGGGCTGTAGTACCGTGGTAGACTCGGCTGTGGGCTGTAGTACTGTGGTAGACTCGGCTCTGGGCTGTAGTACCGTCGTAGACTCGGCTCTGGTCTGTAGTACCGTGGTAGACTCGGCTCTGGGCTGTAGTACCGTGGTAGACTCGGCTCTGGGCTGTAGTACCGTCGTAGACTCGGCTCTGGGCTGTAGTACCGTCGTAGACTCGGCTCTGGGCTGTAGTGCCGTGGTAGACTCGGCTGTGGGCTGTAGTACCGTCGTAGACTCGGCTGTGGGCTGTAGTACCGTCGTAGACTCGGCTGTGGGCTGTAGTACCGTCGTAGACTCGGCTCTGGGCTGTAGTACCGTGGTAGACTCGGCTCTGGGCTGTAGTACCGTGGTAGACTCGGCTCTGGGCTGTAGTACCGTCGTAGACTCGGCTCTGGGCTGTAGTACCGTGGTAGACTCGGCTCTGGGCTGTAGTACCGTGGTAGACTCGGCTCTGGGCTGTAGTACCGTTGTAGACTCGGCTCTGGGCTGTAGTACCGTGGTAGACTCGGCTCTGGGCTGTAGTACCGTGGTAGACTCGGCTCTGGACTGTAGTACCGTCGTAGACTCGGCTCTGGGCTGTAGTACCGTCGTAGACTCGGCTCTGGGCTGTAGTACCGTGGTAGACTCGGCTCTGGGCTGTAGTACTGTGGTAGACTCGGCTCTGGGCTGTAGTACCGTCGTAGACTCGGCTCTGGTCTGTAGTACCGTGGTAGACTCGGCTCTGGGCTGTAGTACCGTGGTAGACTCGGCTCTGGGCTGTAGTACCGTCGTAGACTCGGCTCTGGGCTGTAGTACCGTCGTAGACTCGGCTCTGGGCTGTAGTGCCGTGGTAGACTCGGCTGTGGGCTGTAGTACCGTCGTAGACTCGGCTGTGGGCTGTAGTACCGTCGTAGACTCGGCTGTGGGCTGTAGTACCGTCGTAGACTCGGCTCTGGGCTGTAGTACCGTGGTAGACTCGGCTCTGGGCTGTAGTACCGTGGTAGACTCGGCTCTGGGCTGTAGTACCGTTGTAGACTCGGCTCTGGGCTGTAGTACCGTGGTAGACTCGGCTCTGGGCTGTAGTACCGTGGTAGACTCGGCTCTGGACTGTAGTACCGTCGTAGACTCGGCTGTGGGCTGTAGTACCGTCGTAGACTCGGCTCTGGGCTGTAGTACCGTGGTAGACTCGGCTGTGGGCTGTAGTACTGTGGTAGACTCGGCTCTGGGCTGTAGTACCGTCGTAGACTCGGCTCTGGTCTGTAGTACCGTGGTAGACTCGGCTCTGGGCTGTAGTACCGTGGTAGACTCGGCTCTGGGCTGTAGTACCGTCGTAGACTCGGCTCTGGGCTGTAGTACCGTCGTAGACTCGGCTCTGGGCTGTAGTGCCGTGGTAGACTCGGCTGTGGGCTGTAGTACCGTCGTAGACTCGGCTGTGGGCTGTAGTACCGTCGTAGACTCGGCTGTGGGCTGTAGTACCGTCGTAGACTCGGCTCTGGGCTGTAGTACCGTGGTAGACTCGGCTCTGGGCTGTAGTACCGTGGTAGACTCGGCTCTGGGCTGTAGTACCGTCGTAGACTCGGCTCTGGGCTGTAGTACCGTGGTAGACTCGGCTCTGGGCTGTAGTACCGTGGTAGACTCGGCTCTGGGCTGTAGTACCGTTGTAGACTCGGCTCTGGGCTGTAGTACCGTGGTAGACTCGGCTCTGGACTGTAGTACCGTCGTAGACTCGGCTCTGGGCTGTAGTACCGTCGTAGACTCGGCTCTGGGCTGTAGTACCGTGGTAGACTCGGCTCTGGGCTGTAGTACCGTGGTAGACTCGGCTCTGGGCTGTAGTACCGTCGTAGACTCGGCTCTGGGCTGTAGTACCGTGGTAGACTCAGCTCTGGGCTGTAGTACCGCCGTAGACTCGGCTCTGGGCTGTAGTACCGTGGTAGACTCGGCTCTGGGCTGTAGTACCGTGGTAGACTCAGCTCTGGGCTGTAGTACCGCCGTAGACTCGGCTCTGGGCTGTAGTACCGTGGTAGACTCGGCTCTGGGCTGTAGTACCGTCGTAGACTCGGCTCTGGGCTGTAGTACCGTGGTAGACTCGGCTCTGGGCTGTAGTACCGTGGTAGACTCGGCTGTGGGCTGTAGTACCGTGGTAGACTCGGCTCTGGGCTGTAGTACCGTGGTAGACTCGGCTCTGGGCTGTAGTACCGTGGTAGACTCGTGTAGGAGGCTCCACTCATTCAGCCTCGAAACCAGCTACAGTTACATAACCTTGACTGAGAGGAGACGTTGGCTTTATCTGTACAATTTATTTATATATTTGTGAAAAAAGGAGAGTAACTGTGTGATGTAATGTCTGAGAGAGATGAAGGGTTGTGTCAGAGCACGGCCATTAGGGGGCAAGAGCGGCCCTCTGCTTCCACAACTGTACCACTGTGAAAAAGGATTCTGGATGTCAGATTTGGTCACTTTTTGACAATAAATTTGTGTGTGTTATATTTGTTAAAATATTCCAGCCACAGGCGTCACAAGCCGGTGTTTGTCAGCCAGTCCCAAGCTCGGTTAAAAGGAGAGGGCTCAAAACTTCAATCTCTGCATATTGGGAAGCAGATGATTTGCTGTGGAAATCCCTGGAGGGAAAAGCCAAAAGGAAATAAATTATAGCTGATAAAAGAGATGTAACAACCAATAATGTAATAAAGCCAATAATGTAATAAAGCCAATAATGTAATAACATGTTTGAGCCAATTACACTGACTCTGCAACATCCAACAGAGACACTGACCAAACACAAAAAAGTCTCTTGGATAAGAGACAAAACATCTAAAACTATAAAAACCAAGTCCAGCTAATTTATTTTAAACATTTTTTGTTTTGATAAAAGCTTGTATAACTAAGAGTCTTCACTGACAAACCTAAGCAAATTAATAATATTCTAAATACAACATTTGTACAAGAAAAACCTGCAAAAAAAAAACCCTGCAAAAAAAAAAAAAAAGACTTATAATATATATGCAGTCTTATTGATGTATATAATGTAATAACTTATTACATTATTGGCTTTATTACATTTAAAATTGACAAAATGATTATGTTATTGGTGATTATTACATTATCGGTTGCCACAGTAGACGAAAGTAAAAGAGCACTAATGTACGGTAGCTTATTTAGGACATATTAAAGACACAGTAAGATGCTATGTGCTAACAGAAATCAAGTGTACACTTTGTGCCAGTCCCAAGTCTGGATAAATGAATCATTATTATGTGAATCTCTGCACACAGGGAGGCAGACAAGTTTCTGTGGGCGCCCCCTGAAGGAAAAAGCAGAAGTATTTGTGTTCGTAAAGGCCTCATGAACCAAACAAGTTGTTCTTTTGAATACATTTTTCTTGCAGGAGCTCTGTTGTTGTTCATGTTGTCACCGTATTTTACAGCGGCATTCAGCCTCTGTAGTGGTGAATAAATGATGGTGAAGCTGGGGCCGGCCCTGTATCTTCCTGCTGGGGCTTTTAGAAAAACAAAGAGCTAATGACAGAGAGGACCCCACTGGCTCTGACCACCCACAACCTGCACACACTCACAGCTCCACCAACAACAACTGCTTTAGACTAAACTCTTACTGCATTTATTCTTTTTTTGTTCATTTAGTAGAAGTCAGAGCTGGAGCTGAAGATGTTTCTGTTCTCTTTGTTCATGAGAGGATGGATAGGCTCAGGAATGAGGGGACAGCTCATGTTGAAACGTGATAATGATGTACTGTATGGTGGTAACTATAATATTGAAGCTTTTGTTATATATTAAACCCTAATGCTTTAAACTGTGGTATGGGTCCCATACGCATGCTTCTGCAGCCATTCAAGTCCTGATTTAGTTTCATTTAGAGCCAGTTTTATTCCTGTTTAAGTCCTGCTTTAGGGATAGTTTTGTCCTGGTTTAGAACTGGTTTAGTCCAGGCTTATACTTGATTTAGAACTGGTTTAGCCCTTGTTTAGACCTGTTTTTGTCCTGGTTTAGTTTTCGTTTAGTCCTGCTATGATTTGGTTTTACATCTGAAGTTTAGGCCACTGCTCTAGATCAAGTTAAAACTTGCTTTAGTCCTTGTTTAGACCTGGTTTAGTCCAGGTTTAGCCCTAGTTTAGACCTGGTTTTGTCCTTGTTTAGACCTGGTTTAGTCCAGGTTTAGCCCTAGTTTAGACCTGGTGTTGTCCTTGATTAGTCCTGGTTTAGACCTGGTTTAGTCCAGGTTTAGCCCTAGTTTAGACCTGGTTTTGTCCTTGTTTAGACCTGGTTTAGTCCAGGTTTAGCCCTAGTTTAGACCTGGTGTTGTCCTTGATTAGTCCTGGTTTAGACCTGGTTTAGTCCAGGTTTAGCCCTAGTTTAGACCTGGTTTTGTCCTTGTTTAGACCTGGTTTAGTCCAGGTTTAGCCCTAGTTTAGACCTGGTGTTGTCCTTGTTTAGTCCTGGTTTAGACCTGGTTTAGTCCAGGTTTAGCCCTAGTTTAGACCTGGTGTTGTCCTTGATTAGTCCTGGTTTAGACCTGGTTTAGTCCAGGTTTAGCCCTAGTTTAGACCTGGTTTTGTCCTTGTTTAGACCTGGTTTAGTCCAGGTTTAGCCCTAGTTTAGACCTGGTGTTGTCCTTGTTTAGTCCTGGTTTAGACCTGGTTTAGTCCAGGTTTAGCCCTAGTTTAGACCTGGTTTTGTCCTTGTTTAGACCTGGTTTAGTCCAGGTTTAGCCCTAGTTTAGACCTGGTTTAGTCCTTGTTTAGACCTGGTTTAGTCCGTGGTTTAGCCCTAGTTTAGTCCTGATTTAATTCTGATTTAGTCTTGGTTTAGTCCCTGTTTTGTCCTCAGTAATGCCTATTTTAGTTCATTAAAGCTGGTATTGTAAAGCTAAATATTTTCTAAGGTGATACTTGTTGTGAAGTTTGAGAACCACCACTGTAGTTTAGACTGATTACAGAAAATTTCAGTGCCTAGTATTTCTGTATATGTTCACGTATTTCTGTATATGTTCATGTATTTCTGTATATGTTCATGTATTTCTGTATATGTTCACGTATTTCTGTATATGTTCATGTATTTCTGTATATGTTCATGTATTTCTGTATATGTTCATGTATTTCTGTATATGTTCACGTATTTCTGTATATGTTCATGTATTTCTGTATATGTTCATGTATTTCTGTATATGTTCACTGTATATCTGTATATGTTCATGTATTTCTGTATATGTTCATGTATATCTGTATATGTTCATGTATTTCTGTATATGTTCATGTATCTGTCTGTACTTGTGTCCTGCAGGGTGGTGGGGCCGGCGGTGACCTTCAAAGTGAGTCCGAACCCTCAGAACGTGTCCACTGCAGATGTGGCGAGCGTGGCAGGTAGGTCTTCCTCACCTGTGTGTTTTTTATCAGAGTGACAGAGAACGAGCCGGGCCATTACTGCTGCTGTCTGCGCCACCTGAGCCTCAGCTTCATGGACATTCATCAAAAACACACTGCTGTCCTTCAGACTTTACGCTTGGGTTAAAGCCACTACACTGGTTCTGTGTCTGTGGCACTTTTTTAGCGTTGGATATTTAATTAAAGAATATTCTGACTATAATTTTGTAGAATATTTCTCATCCATGGTGTGGCCTTAATGGTTAAGTTAGGCCTTTGCTGCATTTTCACAACGTGTGTGTGTCCTAAGTCGGACACTTTCGGCTAAAATTCTATTACTTTTTTATCTTCAACAAAGCATAAAATCTAGGAGTGTAATGATACAGTAACTGTATCGATGTATTGTTTTTTTTTCCTATGATACAGCTACATTGATACACATGACCTTGTATCGAATCGTATCGTTCTAGGAAGTGAATATCGATACACATGACGTATCAATTGATAATATCGTAAATATCGAAATTTGAAATTTGTATGTTAAAATAAAACCAGATATGTCTTTTTGAAGAAAAATCTAGTGTTTTTAATTAAATAAAATGTTATATTAAATTTTTCTTCACTCTGTCTGCTGGACATAATCAACCCCGGCCACAGTGCTACATTTGAGAGTAAACTTTTATGATTTTTGGCAAAAAGTTGCTGTATTGATTATCGATACGAAGGTGTTGAATTGCATCGAATCGTATCGTTCCAAATTAACCAATATCCTTCTTAAATTGTATCGAAACACTTCTAATCGACATATATCGTATTGTTGCAAAAACATAGTTACACCCCTAATAAAATCGCTTATTTCATCTCTTCATTAATGCAAATTGTATAAAATAAAAGTACATTTTCTTACGTTTATAACGATATATTGGTTGGATGGTTTATTTTACAAATATTTTATTGTGGCTGTATGAAAGAGCGCTATCGGCCGAGGTTTAAGCTCGGCAGTGCTATGGCCCTGAGTCGGACGCACGAAAGGTCAGACATTGTTTATCTACCGTTAGCCAGTTAACGTCTGTTAGAAGACCGAAAAATACCAAAAGGTGAGCGTAAACGACTTAAGACACACGCACACGTTATATTGTTGCTTCTTTGTTAGGTCCCCAGGACCTGATTTAGTCCTGGTTTGAACCTGGTGTGGTCCTGGTTTAGCCCTGGTTTAAACCCAGCTTAGTCCTGGTTTAGTCTTAGTTTAGTTTTAGGCATGGTTTGACCTGGTTTAGATCTAGTTGCATGTTTAATCCTGGTTTGGTCCCGGTTTTGTCCTGGTTTGTTCTTAGTTAAGTTCTGGTTTTAGGCCTGGTTTAGTCCTGGTTTAGACCTGGTTAAGACTTGGTTTGTCCCTGGTTTAGTCTTGAGTTAGACCCAGCTTAGTCCTGGTTTAGTCTTCATTTAGTCTTAGCTTTGTTCTGGCTTTAGTCCTGGTTTGAGAGCATGAGCGGGAGTGGAGAGGCGGTGAGAACATGTGTGTGGCAGAAGCAGCAGCTCCTGGACTGCAGTGCAGTTTGCTTCCATGATAAACTAATGAAGTTATGCAAAAAAACAAATACAAAACAAACGAAACAAAAGTAGTTTTCTCCTTATCTCACTCTCGTCTTTCTCCTGCAGACACTTCACAGGTTCAGCAGCTCCTGTGGGGCGACTGTACACACAGAGTCCCGAAGGCGTGACTGCGGTGTGTTAGATGTTAAAGATGTTAAACGTTAAATTGCAGAAAGTTAGGTAACATTTTAAAGATTTTAATGTCCCGCTTGTTAAAATCAAGTACAGCTTCTTTAAATAAAAAAGGTAAAAAACACAATTAGTCACACAGACGTTTAATGCAAATCTTTGGATTTCACTGTGTTTTAGACTCTGAATTTAGAATCGAATTTGAGGATTTGAAAATCATAGCATCATATTTTTTTTATTCTGAAATTTTGATCGCTGAAAAAATGCAGTGAAAATTAGATCCTGAAATTTTAGCGACTGGAATTCAGAGACAAATTTCTGACTCTTTTTTTGGCACTGACATTACACACATGCAGCCGGTTGGTTGACAAATCCTCTGGTTGATTCATAATTTCCTACATTTGTTGGCTCATACTAGTTTTTTCCTTAAAAAAAACGAAAAAGCAGTAGTACCTAGTTTTTGCATTATTGTTCATGTTTTTGGTGTAGCATTATGTGGACGTCTTAACCTTCTGTAAACAACTTGCCATTACAGAATACACTGCCAAAAAATAAAGTCACCACCTGGATTTAACAAAGTAAATAGTTAAGAGCCTCCCTGCTGTTGGTCAGGTCTGGATTTAACAATGCTATGGGGCCAAACAATGACTTCCTGCTTATACTGAAAGTCAAGGTTACTCCATCAATGGATTTTTTCTTCCCTGATGGCACTGGGCTTATTCCCAGATGACAATGCCAGGATTCATCGAGCTTAAATTGTGAAAGAGTGGTTCAGGAGCAGGAGACGTTCAGATCTTAACTCCATGGGGAATCTTTGGGCTGTGCTGGAGAAGGCTTTGTGCAGTGGTCACACTTTTCTTTATATATTTTATTTTAATAATGAATTTCACATGCATTCAACTCGTAGTATCTCCTTAGGATTCCTTACTCTCGTACCTGTCAGTCTCAGGTCAGTGTCCTCCACAGAGGCTCCAAAATATGGAACAGCCTTCCTGCATCTTTTCTAGTCCGTTCTTCAAAACGGTTTAAAAATGCGCCTAGATTTCTACTCGAGCTATACCATATGGAAAGTATTGATATTTTTTATATATTTCTACGATTGAGACAATGAAATAACTGTGTAGATTATTGTACATGTATACTTTTTTTTTTACCTTATCCAATATTTTTAGAACTTTTTAAGCCCCTTGAGGGTTTTTTGGCAATCTCCTGCACATCTTTTCATGAACAGTTTCATTACTGCTTTTGTTTTTACTGTGCAAATAAATAAATACATACTTTCTCATCATCAATACAAGATCTTGGTAAAAAATTTATGCAACACTGGATGGAAATAAATCTTTTGACATTGCAGAAGCTTACTGAAACAATGCCACAGTGAATGCGTGCTGTAATCAAAGCTAAAGGCGGTCCAACGAAATATGAGAGCGTGTGACCTTTTTTTTTTTGGTCAGGCAGTGTATTATCACTACCATCTGTGAAAAATTATAATTTAACTGTAGCTATTTTATTTATACACCAACAAACGTTTAGGAAGGAAGGAAAGAAAGAAGGAAGAAAGGTTTGAGCACGATGGGATTTTCCTGTGATGGATTCGAGTAACATCTTTCTGGTTTTTAAAAATGTGCCTGGAATGTCAGCAACACCGGGAAATCAGGTCGGCGTCAGGAAGGCAGTGGGAAAGAAAGGCGTAAAGTAGAAAGGAAGATAGATTTTGATTGAAAGAAGGGGGTGGGGTTTAGGTTTCGGCTGCTGTGTCCTCTCTGTCTCGTTCCTCAGAAGATCCACCTCCTCCTTGTTCTTCAAGCTGAGCCTTACATCTGTCCAGCACCGCTCTGAACGCCACCTTCTCTGCGTTCAGCCCGGATTTCAGTCCACAGACCTCATTCTTTTCCTTCTCCTCACCCTCCTTCATGCATCTATGCTGCCTTTGACCTGCTCCTCCAACTTCTTCTCCCTCTCCACTCTTTCTCAGCTCCTCCTGCAGCTGCTGCTTCTGCGCCAGGACAGACTCAAACGCAGCCTTGCCTTTGTCAAAGGTTTCCATGAAGTCCTCTCTCTGTGATTTCATGCGAGAGATTGGGGATTTCATTTTAACCCTCTCTGCCTCGAGCTTCTTCCTGAGACCTTCTTACCTTCACAAAGTCCTCCTCTATGACCTGCTGCTCCTCCTTTAGCTGTTTTGCCCTCACCATGGCCGAATCATACGCAGCTTTGCCTTTGTCAAAGGTCTCCATGAAGTCTTCTCTCTCTGATTTCATTTGAGAGATTAGGGATTGTACCTCGAGCTGCTCCATGACCTCCATTAAAGCCTTCTCCTCACTGGCCGGAAGTTATTCATTGGCTCAGCTCTGATCTCGAAGCTCCTGCTTGGTCTTCCCTCTTCAGCCGTGTTTTAACCACACTTCTCTGGCCCAACTTCTCCAGTTTCTTCCTCAGTATTTTAGTCATTCATTTTTCTGTTAATCTCCTCGGTTTAGATTTAGACTCATTTTAGTTCAGTAAAGGTTAAAGTCTTTCTGAAACAGTGTTTGACTCCTTTGCATTAGTATTTCAGGTTTTGCAACTTAAAATAATGTATCTGTGGAAAACTTCTTCTGTTGGGAGCTGTTACTGTGACTCTGCAGAGAATGCTTGGATTAGGTGTCTGTCGCCCCCTGCTGGCAATGCTGAGGGCTGGAAAGAGTATAAAATGGCTATTTAGCATGGCTGCGCTGTAAGAGCCAGGATAAATCACATAAAGTAAATCACAAAGTAACGGTGCAGCAGAGGAGGAGAGTTTGTTGAAAGTCTCAGTTATATAAAGCAAACTTCATAACATTTTTTTAAAAGCACTTAGGCACTTAACAAACTAGAGCTGCAGTCAGAAACAATCAAACCTCCAAAGTTTTAAGAATTCATCAATTAAATGTCCCATATTCTGCTTTTTTGAAACAGTTTTGGACTCCTTTGTATTAGTATTTCAGGTTTTATAACTTAAAATAATGTGGAAAATGTATTCTTTTGGGTAGCTGTTACTTTGACTTTGTTGAGGATTTTCTTGCATTAGGTGTCTGTCGCCCCCTGCTGGCAACAGTGTGGACTGGACAGAGCATAACATGGCTATTTAGCACAGTTATGATGCTAACAGATTCTGAGCTGATGCTTCGTAGTGATGGAGGTTTAAGGCTGAAATGATCAGAACGAGTCCGGTGACGGTGTCTGGGCTTTAGAAACGCGCAGGAGCACTTCCTGGTTTCACCGTGTCTACGTAGAGCTGTGAGACCGAGCGTTTTCAGCTCTGGAGAAGGGCAGCGCCTCAGCATACAGGATTACTCAAACAAACAAAATACTAGGTCTGTTTTTGAGGAGGAGACAACATTATAACATGGATAAAAGCTTAAAAAAAGTAGATTTTGCAGAATAGGGGACCTTTAAAGCTGTTTGTGGCAGAAATGTTGTTGTGTATGGGGCTGCACATTAGGCAGGTGGTCATATTGTTATGCCTGATTGGTCTGCAACTCCACTTTAAAACTTTTTTTTTAACCATTGATTGATACTGACCCAGGGGTGGTGTCCACTTAATGCAGCCAGTCGTTCCACGCTCCGTACCAAGTTAAGAGCCCACTTGTCCCTCTGCAGCCTGCCTTTGTGCACTGCTGTGGGGGCCACCGGGGGGCCACCGGGGGGCAGCGTGGCGGTGACCTGTATTGTTCGCCTGATCCTGGAGGTGTGGGGGGGGTCAGGGGGGGTAGGTCCAGTCAGGGGGAGAGGGGCCTGAAGAGGGGACGCCTGAATGGAGCGAGGTCAGGGGTCACCAGACTCTGTTTGTGGATCCAGGCTAATTATCATGGCTCCTCACGGTGACCTCATAACACGCCGAGACCAAGACCAAGACCGAGACCAAGACCGAGACCAAAACCGAGACCCAAGTCCGGACTGAGCTGAACCAGAGACTGAAGGAGTTATTATTTATTTATTTACAGTGCTGTGCAGAGATCTTAGTACTTAGTTACTTTACTTCAGTACAGTTTTCATGTATCTGTTCTTTTTAGTAAATTTTACAAGAATTACTTTTACTTCTACTTCACTATATTTTAGATGAAGTATCTGTATGTTTTACTCCACAACATTTCTGAGTTGGTTTAAAGTACAAAGTATTTTGAGTTTTGGTTTAAAATCATGTGTTTTTGTCGTCCCCTCATTGTAGACACACAGTACTTTAATTAGGGGTGTAATGATACAGTAACTGTTATCAGTGTATGGATTTTCTTTTCCTACGATACAACTATATCGATACTCATTACCTTGTATCAAATCGTATCGTAGGAAGTGTATTTCAATAAACATGGCGAAAAATAATCAATAATATTGAATATTTGAATATTGAATAATATTGAATTTATTAGAATTAGAAG
This sequence comes from Bostrychus sinensis, assembly GCA_020698575.1. Lineage (NCBI taxonomy): Eukaryota > Metazoa > Chordata > Actinopteri > Gobiiformes > Eleotridae > Bostrychus > Bostrychus sinensis. The sequence goes on along the minus strand of CM036256.1, from coordinate 3,582,230 downwards.
TGTGCATGTGAAAGGGATTATATTTTCCCATTCACTGAGCCCTGTTCTTTATATGTTTGAATTATGTTAGTTTGATTATAGTGATTATGTTTTTCTTTTTGCTTAGTTGAGTTTGCTTTGTCATTTCTTTGTTTTGTTTTGGGTGCTGTCAGCTGAGAATCAGGGGAGAGTGGGAACACCTGCGCTCATTGGGCTGCAGCGTTACATTTATGTTACTGTTAAGTGGGGTATTTTTCAGTATTGTTTTGATGTGTTAATTGTATTGCTTTGAATATAGTTTGAGTATGTTTAGATTTTTTTATTGATTATTGCAGTTATGTTGGGTTCTGTTTTGTTAGGGCCCAGTTACGCCTTCCTCCCTTCCCTGGAGGCTTGTGGTGCCTTCCAGGCAGGTGAGGCTTTGAAAGGTGCAGTTTGTTGTGAGGCTGCACCAGTTAATTTTTGTTGGTCTTGTGTTCTTTATGTTAAGTCCTAGGATATTTTTGTTGCTTAAAGATTTTTTTTGTAGTAAATAAATTCACTTTTTGGGCACTGCTTCCGCCTGACAACCTGCTTTTTGGAAACATCCAGTCTTTACCCGACAGTGCATGTTAAAATAAAACCAGATACAGCTTTTTGGATGTAATTTTTGTGTTTTTAATTAAATAAAATGTTATATTCAACTTTTCTTTGCTCTCTGTCTGCTGGACATAATCAACCCCAGCCGCGATGCTGCCTTTGAGAGTAAGCTTTTATGATTTTTAGCAAAAAGTTGCTGTATTGAATGTTGATATGAAAGTGTTCTTAGCGAATCATATTTTAATTAGAAACATCAGAATAATAAAGATAGAAGACCTCAGCGATGGATTCAGTCTCTTCTCCTGCAGCAGTTTGTTCTTTTCATCTGGAATCAGCAAAATCCCTCACATTGAACTCATTCATGAGCTGTCGAGTTGAAATACTTTTACTTTTTTACTTGCAAGTACATTTAAAAGTGATTACTTTTATACTTTTACTTTAGTAGAATGTTTAAGGTGATACTTTTATTTTACTTTATCTGTACTTTTGTGTACTTCTTCCACCACTGGGTCATTTTATTTATTTATTTTTTAAGAAAGGCTATGAATATTGAAAGATGTATCAATGGAAAAAAGATACAGTATAGTGCCCAGACCTGGACTCGCACTCAAAGATCTCCTAGTTCAGGGGTAAATGCTCTAAAAGCCTAATATCTCACAATGGAAAAGAATCTACTAAAACTGATAATGTGTTCTTTTAGTGAATGAAGTTAGTGTCTTGGGTCTGGATCTCAAAATGGTCCAGAATCCTTTAAAACGCTCACTGAAACAGCTGTAATGTAAACATTGAGCATCAAGAAGTTCATTTTTGAGGGCGAAATATCCTAAATACAACACCAAACAGCCATTTTATTATTATTATTATTATCACTGTGCGACGATTTGCAGTGGTGGGACCCCACAAGAAAGGGAGCAGACGAAAGATTTAAAAAATAATAATAATATGCAGTAACCTGTTCAGGAGACGGATTTTCACCTTCACAAGAATCTTTTCACATTTTGATGTCACAAGATATTGTCAGACCTCTCGAAAATGCTGTCCTGAATTGTCCAGAAACTAATGCAAATTGTCTAAAAGGAATTATAAATGTGTTTTTTAAAGATTTCAGGGCGTTTCTGCACACGCGCCTCCTCTCTGTCTCCTCTCGGCGGAGACGCAGGTGTTGTGTCACATGTTCCCAAACCAATCAGCCTCCTCTTTTCCTGGGAGCCCCCTCAGCCCGCCCCTCCCTCCCCGCGGCCCCCGGGAGGCTGGCAGCCGGCCCGGGTTTGGCCCATGAGCCTGACGTTTGCTGCGGGGCCCCTGTCCCAGATGGACAGTGTGTGGAGAAATGTGCGCTCTTGCATCGTTTTGCATCATACTCAGAGAAACACGAGGGCTGCGTTTCCACTGCAGAATCATGAGAAGAGAGAGGTTTTTGTCTTTTTAAACCGGACAAGTCAGGTTAGGATTTCAGAGTTTTTTTTTATTTTTTATGAGGGAGCCCCACCCAGTTCTGCTTTAACCTGTGACCCAGATCTCTCCAGAGTCCGGTTTAGAAAGGCTTTTTTCAACTTCACTACTAACATTCTGTCCACTGATAGAATGAGTACATTATTTTCTAACTAACAACATGGTTTAGAGCTGGTTTAGATCTAGTTTGGTCCTGGTTTACACCTGGTTCAGTCCCGCTTTAGACCCGGTTTAAACTTGGGTTAGACCGGGTGTAAACCTGGTGTAGTCCTGGTTTTGACCTGATTTAGTCATGGTTTAGACCTGGCTTAGACCTGGTTAAATCTTGGTGTGCTCCTTATTTAGACCTGATTTAGGCCTAGTTTAAACCTGGTTTAGCCCTGGTTTAAGTCCTGGTTTAGATCTGGTTGAGTCCTGATTTAGACCTGGTTTAAACCTGGGTTAGTTCTGGGTTTGACCTGGTTTAGTGCTAGTTTAGTCCTGGTTTAAACCTGGTGTAGTCCTGGTCTTGACCTGATGTAGTTGTGGTTTAGACCTGGTTTAGTTGTGGTGTAGACCTGATTTAGTCCTGGTTTAAACCTGGTTTAGCCCTGGTTTAAGTCCTGTTTTATACCTGGTTGAGTCCTAGTTAAGACAAAGATTTGATCTCATATAAACTTGTCGTGATATAGACCTGGTCTAGTCCTTTTCTAAACCTAATATAGTCCTAATTTAGACCTGGTTTAAAACTGGGTTAGTCCTGGGTTAGACCTGGTTAAGACCTGGTTTAAACCTGGTTTAGCCCTGGTTTAAGTCGTGGTTTAGACCTGGCCCAGTCCCGGTTAAGACCTAGTTTTGTTCTCATATAAACTTGTCCTAATTTAGACCTGGTTTAGGATGGGTTAGTCCTGGGTTAGTCCTGGTTTAGATCTTGTTTAGACCTTGTTTTGATTGCGAGATAGGACCAGAGTTTGGCAGAGGTCTCCCTGAGTGCTCCTAGGTTAGATTTTCTTCTTTTTCTTACACTAAAACACCTTTTCATTGTTCTTAAAACCTGTCTGGAGCGTTCTGTATTTCTTTATCTGCAGCTGCCAGGTTTTTCTGTGAGTGTGACGTGTTTTTCTCAGAGCAGAACTCACTGTTGTTCAGTCTGAGAGTCGGGGCAGCGTCTAAGAGCCTCCTGACTTCATCTGTTATTAATAACCTCATTTAAACCATATTACTCTCATTTATATCCCTCTGACCACAGCCCCAGCGTAACAGACCGGGCCCACCCAGAACCTGCTTCACTCAATAATTTAAAACACATTAAAAATCTCTGTGGATCAGGTTTAATTATCTTTATCTCCTCAGACTTTAATGACTCTGCCTATAACTAATACTACGCCTCTATCAGGGTTTTATTAAAGTCATATATGTTCAGAGTAATTAGTCGCACGTGCCTTGCCAGTCATTTATCATCGCTGCTTTTTAAAGTGGAGTTCTGGAGTTTTTGGAGACATCTTGTGGTCAAAGAGCAGACTGCAAAACCGCACAGTGTAGTCCTGTAGTCCTGTAATCCTTTGTTTTGTTTTTTTTGCACGGTTACAATGATTAACTTCACTCACCATACATAGCAAAAATTAATTCTGTTTATGAAATTTAACCCCTTAAATTCCAGTTTATATGGTGCATACTAGGGCTGCACAATATATCACAAAATTATCGTTATCGCAATATCAGCAAACGCAATATCTGTATCGCAAGAATCTAAATATATCACAATAACGCTGTGGTCTTCCATCTGACAGAGATTTACACTGAAGAATCATTTTCCACCAGAGCCTTAAAAGAACATGTGCTGTGACTAAATAAAAATGTTTAAAAAGTCCAGTTTTAGTGGTAATTTAATTAATTTAGTCACAGCTTAGCCTTGTTTTATTCCTGGTTTAGTCTGTGTTAAGTTTTGATTTTGTCGGTGTTTTGACTTGTAAATACAGAAATTTTTTGTGAAATGTAGTGAATTTCGCTCACTATTTTCAAAAAGTAGGCTCTATTTTCAAATATCACAATAATATCATTATCGCAATTTTCAACATAGTTATCAAATATCGCATGTTTTCTCCGTATCATGCAGCCCTAGTGCATCCACATCCAGCACAAACCTCTGCCTCTGCTCAGTCTGGGACCTTTTTCTACTTTGCCCTGATGTGCACATCTCTGTAAGAACTACATTTTGGATTTGTGCTCACGCAAACACAAACAAACTTCTCAACAAACACTTTCACACCAATTTATGACAACGCTAAAACACACCCAAATCATTTTAGTTCAAAAAATGTTTTTTTATTTGCTTTTTAGGTTTGATCATTTATACAAACACTAGTGTGGCCATCTCCAAATTTATACCTCTGTCTACCATATTTGGGGAAATGGCGCCACCTAGTAAAAAACAATAAAAACTAAAATTCCAATCCCTCACTATCATGAATCCATGAAATACTTGATAAAAATGTGAAATTACATTGCAGTGACAGTGTATAATAAAAATGTTGTTTTAATGAGAGTCAGTGGCACAAAAAATGTCTTAGGGGTAAAGGTGGGACTATTTTTTTAGACGCCTTTTTAAGAGGATTAAAATCCTGAAATCTGAAAATTCATCCAAAAATACACACCTGAGGCAAAATCTATGCCATTTGAATCAACACAGCAAAAGTTATCCTCAAAAAACACACACATGGCGGAGAGCAGCGAAGAAATTGTGGCTGGTATGAAATGCGTAGGCTAATAAATGTTTTTACTCAGGTTAGCTCATTGTTTAATTCTGTAGCATACACAATTTTAACGTAGTAATTTTAACACAGTAACATTAGCAAACTGGTACAATTCTGTCTTTAAAATTACTGTATGATTCATAATTCATCCAAAATACAGCACACTTACCGTGAATTAATGAATCCTGGACTGTTTTACCCATGTAGCAATTCAAGATAAAACGTTTCTGTCCGCCGTTTTTTATTATGCTACGACCACAACAGAACTTGAACACAACTCATAATTATATCATCTTTCCCATATCACATGAAGGCGGCATCAGCTCATAAATCTGTTAGCCTCATGTCGCTAATAGCCATGTGCTAAATAGCCATTTTTTATGTTCTGTCCATTCCCCACTGTTGCCAGGAGGGGGCGACAGTAACAGAAGACGTTTTCCACAGGTACAGTTATAAAACCTGAAATACTAATGCAAAGGAGTCCAACATTGTTTCAGAAAGACGGAAAAAAGCAGAATATAGAACTTTAATAAAGTGGTGTGGTCTTCTCCTCTTTTTTGTCTGTCTCATTTGTGCTGATTGTTCTTCTAAAAGGTCAGAATGGTTATAAAACATCTGTGGCATTTTGGATATATATTTTTTTGTTTTGTAAATGCTTATTCTCCGACCAAAGTCAAGATAACTCCTACTGGTTTAAAACAGTACTGCAGTCTAAATCAAAACAATGGTCTCTTTTCTGATTGGACGATTGGTGATGTAGTTTTAGAACCAAAACAAAAAACGTAAACATAAACAACTTGGACGTTAAGTAAAATATTTTTACTGTCAATAAATCAGCTGCACGACTGTTATCAATAAAACTAATATCTGATTTAAACGTAAAATGTTTACATCATATGTTGAAACACGTGGGTAATTTTTATGAAATATAAAAATATATACTGCTCATAGCACTTTTAAATATAAAATAAAAATATAATATAAACCCCTATTACTTTTACTTATTTTGCTGTATATTTTTATTCAAAATAAATAATTATCTTATTAATACACTCAAATGTACAAAAAAAAACATTTTTAATATCTGCCCTTTGAAACTAACAAGCCATTACCTAAATAATTTTATTTAATATATGTATTGTATAATGTCTTAATAATGTATTATATATGTATATATGTAATAAATATATGTAAACCTAAAAAATATGTAACAGTCAGTGAGACACTTGAGTTTTTTCTTTTTCAATAGTTCAATAGTTCAGTTCAATAGTTCAAAAAAAGTCTCTATTTATTAGTACAAAGATATTATATAACTCAAATTCAAAAATAAATAAGTCATAATCTGCCTGCCTTTAAAATAAACTCTAAAGTCATTACAATAACAACCCCTATTACATTTATTTTACGATATATTTAAATGTTCAAAATGTGTAAATAATAATAAACTCATAACAAAAACAATTCCATTAATTCCCCTTTGAAACAAGCGATTAAACCTGAAAAACAACAACAACAAATTATAATATTCTAATAATAATCTTTAGCAGTTTCACTTGAGCTTATCTGTCATAGATTTCAGTTCAATATAAATAGATGGCAAATGCTTTTTATCTTGGAAATAAATTATGAAATAACTCCAAGTACCCCCTCCAAAGTGCTCGCGTACCCCCAAGGGTCCGCGTACCCCTTGTTAGGAAACACTGCCCTAGAGAAGGTTTTGCCTGAGTCCATGGCACGTTCAGAGTCCCTTAACCCTCACAGCACCTCAGGGCCCAAACGCGTACTTTTTACTGTTTTCTTCCTCAATAAATCAGTCAGTTTCAAAGCTGCTGGTGTGAAACTTGGCCAGAATATTTTTTTTTTTTAAGTTGGTGTTTAAAATGTCATGACCCCTCAGTTCTAAGGTGAATAAAACAGGAGATATGCATTTTACAAACACTCGTTACCTTAGCGACGCGTTTGGGCCCAGTGACTTCCATTATAACCACAGATTTTTGACATCCTGCAATCCTGACATATTATACTTTTTTTTATGAAAACCTAATAAATCTAAGCCTTTACCTTCAAAATAAAGGGCAAATTTATTAATTAGTTAGGGAAATTAGTTTTTTTTTGGTCAGATTGACCCCTAAACCAGGTTTTTACAAAAACCTGTCTTTGTTCCAAACTAAAAATGCATCAAAACCAAAGTTGTTATTAATTATTGACTCTAAGGCTCTAATAACTTTACCCCAAGTGACCCACTCTGCAACTTATTTTTGGATAATAGAGCATATTTTGTGTTTTTGTCATTTAAAATAACAGGATTTTTGATGACAAAATGGTCATAAAAACATATAAATTATTAATAAATGAAAATAAACTTAATATCTATGGTTAGGGCTGAAGTAGTAGAAAGGATTTCATGCGAAAAAAGTAAAAAAAAAATAATAATATTTGACATTTTATAGCTGTTTTATGAGAGGTCCCATGTTAATGAGTGTATGTACATTTTTAAGGTGCCCAGAGGGTTAAATCCACATTCCTCATTCACAACTCCAGCTTTAGATTTGATCTCCAGCACGTCTCAGGACTCAAGGCTCTGAGCCGCTGATGCGCTGTGATTGGCCGATGAGTTTTTCACATTAGCGCTCAGTTTTACCGCCGTACCTAATAAAGCGGCCGTGTGTCTTCGCGCCGTCAGACTTCATAAAGACGCCTTCTCGCCTGATTTCTGCAGCCTCTGGTCTGAAGTGCCGCCGTTTCTCTCTGAGGGCCCCGTGTGCAGTCCTCGCCGCCCCGGGAGAAGCCTGATGAGGAGCGCCCACGGCCTCGCCTCTGATTGGACCCCATTCGAGAGCTCAGACCTTGATTACAACTGCTCTGAAGTGGCCCCTCTCCGCTCTCAGCCCTGGTTTCTTGGGCTTTTTATCGCAGGGAAAACTGGAGCGAGGAGAGCAATGAGTCTTGGGTTTTTCATTTGAGCGGGATAAAAACGTCTGAAGTAACTAAAGAGGGCCGTGAGAGGGTTTTAGGTCTGATGTTTCAATTTAAGAACTGTGCAAGTTCTGGGCAAAAGAGTTTGAGTCCAGGTCTGGGCACTGTATCTTTACCATTGCGAGATAGGACCAGTGCCTTTGCAGAGGTCTCTCCGAGTGCTTCTAGTTTTATTTTTTCTTCTTGTGTGTATATTTTTGTACATTAATACACTTTTTTTTGCTCATAGCCTTTCTTAAAAACCTAAGAACTTTGCACAGAGTTCTTTTGACTCCTACTTTTCTTCTTTTTCAGTCGTAGCTCCAGTTCAGATGTGTTTAGACAAAGGCAGTGCAGTTTTTTAAGTTCAAAGTGTGTGTGTGACATTTAGCTTCGTGTCTTCAAAGACCTGCCTCTCTCAGCAGCTCCTCTCTCTGCATATTTAATGAGGTCCTTCTTAAATTCACACTTTTCGTCGTCTTTTATTCAGATTTTTGGGCAGATTAAAGGAGGTGCACCTACATTTTCATTCATATTTATTTATATTCTGCAAAATCGACTTCTCCTCTCTGTCTCCCGTGTTATAATGTCGTTCTCTCATCAGAAACAGACCTGGAGTTGTGTTCTGTTTCATTCACGCCTGTTTGAGTAATCCTGTATTCTCTGGCGCTGTTTTTCTGAGGCCTCAAAGCTGCTCCACGAAGCCCCGCCCACTCCAGGAAGCACTGACCAATCAACAACAAGCCCTCTACATCCAGTCTGCTCTCAGTCATTTACCCAGAAAAAGGGTGTACAGCTCTGTTTCCACTGATTCCTCAGACATTTTTATTTTTAGAGGAAAATGGCATCAGACAAAAAGTTTAAGGAAATAAAAAGCTTTTTTTACTCTCTGTTTCTGTTCAAAAGAGCGTAACAGACCTGTTTCTTTATGGCAGTAGTAAAGTAATTATTGAAAAAGCTTTTTTTTAGTCAGATAATGTTTTGAAAGGCCTGGTGTTGGTTTCAAATATAAATAAAAGCATAATTTATCCTCTTTAAATAACACACGTATTAAACAGTCTGGCTAAATGCAAAAAGACACGCATAAAGAAATCATCAGTGGTGGAATGTAACAAAGTAAAAGTATTTAGTTACTTGAGTACAATTTTTATGTATCTGTACTTTACCTCAGTAAATTTTACACAGGGTACATTTACTTTTACTCCACTACATTTCTGAGTTGTTTTGAAGTACAAAGTATTTTGAGTTTTGGTTTAAAATTCAGTTTCAATTCAATTCAGATTTATTTCTACAGCCCAATATCACAACAAAAGTTGCCTCAAAGGCTTCACAAACAGTTGATCAAACATAAACACAATCAGCACAAACAATAACTACACTAAATTAAACAGAGCCAGGACACTCCTGTCCTTAGACCCTCCTTCTCGGTAAGGAAAAACTCCTAAAAAAACCCAGCTACGGGAAAAAAGAAGAAACCATCATGTCTTTTTGTCACAGCCTCATTGTAGGCACACAGTACTTCAATATAACAGATGCAGTAAAGTAGTACACACAGTACTTAAATATAACAGATGCAGTAAAGTAGTACTTCTTTAGAAACATCAGAATAATAAAGAGCTCAGACCTCAGCGACAGATTCAGTTTCTTCTACTGCAGCAGTTTGTTCATTTCATCTGGAATCAGCAAAGCCCCTCACATTTAACTCATTCATGAGAGAAATACTTTTACTTTTTTACCTGTAAGTACATTTAAAAGTGAGTACTTATATACTTTTACTAAAGTAGAAATGTTAAGATGATGCTTTTACTTGAGTAAATTTTGGCTTCTTTATTTGTACTTTTACTTCAGTTAAGAAATGGAGTACTTCTTCCACCTCTGGAAATCACAAATCGTGCATATATTATTATTATTCATTATTATTATTTTTAGGAGGAACAGCCCCTTGAGATGAACCGTCTCGTTTTCTTGGAGGTCCTCAACTTAAACTCAAAATAACATAACAGCAGAGCAAATATAATAAGAACAGTTCCAAACACACAGCCGCTCTCAATATTCACCTCCCTCCCCCAACTTCAAGACCCCAGACCCAGATCTAAAACAAAAGCACAATTTCAAAACTTGTCATTTATGATCGTATGAAAATATAGTCATATAAACTAAAAATAAAAAATCTTTAGATCTCCTTTTATCCATTTATAATCGTATGAGAAAATAAAAATGTCAGTTTGCTTCAGTGCTGCTGTGCATGTTTTAAGGTTGATGTGGGAAACCAGAGCAAACCCACCCAGACACGGGGAGAACATGCAAACTCCACACAGAAAGGCCCAAAACAGAAATGGGTGGGTAGCTCAGTTGGTAGCCACTAATGAGAAGGTTGTTGTGTCTTTAACCTACCTTGCCTGGTGTATGAATGTGTGAATGGTTCCTTGATGTAAAGCGCTTTGAGCACCCACAGAGGTAGAAAAGTGCGATATAAATGTGACCATTTATTCACGCGGTGCAGGAATTGAACCTGGGACCTTCTTGCTGTGAGGCGAGAACATGACACCAAGACTTTTATTATTTACCTCAGGAAGAGCTGGAGATGTTTCTGTTCTCTTTGTTCGTGACGAGGATGGACAGGATCAGGACTGAGTCAGAGGAACAGCTCATGCGAGAAGGTTCTGGAGATAAAATTTCCAGACTGCGATGGTTTGGATATGAACAGAGGAGGGACGTGACCAGGAAACGCAGATTTATGGATGGTGTGAGAGAAGAAGATGCAGAGGACAGAGTTGGACGGAGGCGGAGGATGATTTTCCCTGTGTCACCGTTGTCAGAGTTTAGCTGTGTCTTGCTCGACGTCGTCAGCCCATTTGGGATTCACATATCACAAGTGTTGTATTAGCGCCTTCACGTGTTAATGGCTTTTGTTACTGCTATTCCACCCAAACCACCATCAGGTACAGACTGTGAAGGGGAGTTCACACAGGAGATCACATTTTTCAAAATAAAAAGCCTCAGAGAGTATCATCAACACTCTTTTTATGTCTTTCAATCTGCTGCTGATGAAATGCGGCTTATTTGTTCCCAGCTTCTTTGGTGCAATATCCTGTCCTGTGGCAGCCAGCTCTGGGTTTTTTTGCATGAGAAAGAGATGGCATCTACCTCCAGCCAGGTTTCTTTGATATTATTTATTAGCTGGATGTGGAACAGTTCAGAGAGGATGACCCACTTCTCTCTCGCAGGATCGATACGGCTCCGGAGCGCTCTACCTGTGGACTAATTAAAAAGATAAGCCGTTAGTTTGAAGACGCTCTAATGGCCGCCGTGTTTCCAGAGCAGAATATTAAACACGTTCTTTCAACAAGAAGCAGTGCAGTTTCTATAGATTTTTTTCTTCTTTCTGACAAGGCTTTGAATCTCCTCATGGCAGATTTAGAGAGCAGTGGATCTACTCATGAGTCCACTCTGATTTATTTTAATTTAGAGACGGTTTTATTCTGTTTTAGGCCTGAGTATAGGCCCTGAACTTACACTGAGAACATCACAACAGCAGGTCGTTTTACAGGCATCTGTTTAAAAGCGTTAATTTACACCGAGGACGTCAAAGCTGCTGCTGCCTCGCTGCTTTGTCTAAACACGAAGCTGTGTCTGAGCCCCAGGCCTTCTCCTTCCTTATGTTGTTCTTGTAAAATGAGTGTTTGGTGTTGTATTTTTGATGATATTTCTCCCTCAAGAACCAACCGATCAATGCTCGATGTTCATATTACCACAGTTTTGATGAGCCTTTATTTTTCAAGTGTAGTGGAAGTTTATTTTGACTCTTGGTGCCTATTTCCTGTTTGGTAGACTCTCGAAAAATACATCAATAAGAAAAATTCCCGCACACCGTCAAACTTGCAAATGTGAGAGTTTATTTGGACTCAACAAGCGACGTTTCGGCACTAGGCCTTCATCAGGCAAAAGGTGGAAGAGCTCTAGGTGGCCATCTTAAATAGGGAGTGGCTAGCACCCAAGGGTGACAGGTCATTCATTAAGCAGTGAACAATAAAACATACAATTATAATATTAATATTATACAAATAAACAATGAAAAAACATTCCATTCATTATATACACCAGTGGCATTGATATATATATATATATATATATATATATATATATATATATATATATATATATATATATATATAGGCAAATTGCCTGTTAGCTTGTATGTTTTATTGTTCACTGCTTAAGATGGCCACCTAGAGCTCTTCCACCTTTTGCCTGATGAAGGTCTAGTGCCGAAACGTCGCTTGTTGAGTCCAAATAAACTCACATTTGCGAGTACGATGGTGTGCGGGAAGTTTTCTTATTGATGTATTTTTGGGCTGCACCCGTCCCAAGCAGTTGATGTGCAAAGTTTTTTATCCTTTTAGACTCTCGAAAAATAAAAATTAATCTGATTTTTAGCTCATAGTTGCGGCAAGTTGTTCCTAGGTTGCACATCTGCGCTCGCCAGTGTGAATTGTCAGACTGATTAAACAAAAAGTCGTTATGTGCTGCTGCTGTTTTGGTCTTTGGTCTTGGTTTAGGCTCAGTTTAGTCTTGGTGTAGACCTGGTGTAGACCTGGTTTTGTCCTGGCTTAGAACTGTTTTGGTGCTAGTTTCAGACCTGGTTTCATTCTTGATTGGTTCTGGTTTAATCACATTTCCAGTGGGATTTTGGACCACTCTTGTGGGTTAGATCTCCAGACCCTTGGTGTTCGAAGGCTGTCCTGTCATTAGACTCTGATTAGACTCTGGTCTGGACTCTGGTCTTGGACACTTCACCATGTTAATCCTGTTCCAACCATTTATTTATTACCGTGGTATTTGTTACCACTGTTCTTTGGTACTGCTTTACTTTACATACTGTGATGAAATTTGGGGAAACACTTACAAAAGTACAATCAAAACATTAGTTATGTTTCAGAAATGAGCATTGCAAATCATCCATAAAGTTGGATTTTTAGAACACACTCAGAAATCTTTTTATTCAGTCCAAGCTTTTAAAAATTACTGACCTTGTAAAATATTATATATCAATAATCTTATTCAGAGCATTCAATAAATTGCTACCAAGTAAACTACAAAGTTTGTTCACTTTTAGAGAGAGCACTCATAATTTAAGGGGCTATGGAGATTTCATACTACCCAATGTTCAAACTCCCCAAAAACGTTTTTTTATGTGTGTATGTGGTGTGAAACTTTGGAACAGTCTATCCAGTTGTCATAGAAACATATGTCGTGGTTACAGTACATAGAGAGAGGGTCTTAATATTATATGTAATACTCCGTTCTGCAGTGCTGTCTTAGGCATGTTTTTTCTTTACCATTGTTGGTATCCTTGTATTATTGGGTTTAGGGCTGCACAATATATCGCAAAATTATCGTTATCGCAATATCAGCAAACGCAATATCCGTATCGCAAGAATCTAAATATATCGCAATAACGCTGTGGTCTTCCATCTGACAGAGATTTACACTGAAGAATCATTTTCCACCAGAGCCTTAAAAGAACATGTGTTGTGACTAAATAAAAATGTTTAAAAAGTCCAGTTTTAGTGGTAATTTAATTAATTTAGTCACAGCTTAGCCTTGTTTTATTCCTGGTTTAGTCTGTGTTAAGTTTTGTTTTTGTGGCTGTTTTGACTTGTAAATACAGGAACTTACATTTTTGTGAAATGTAGTGAATTTAACTTACTATGTTTGAAAAGTAGGCTCTATTTTCAAATATGGCAATAATATCGTTATCGCAATTTTAAACATAGTTATCAAATATCGCATGTTTTCTCCATATTGTGCAGCATTTCTACTCAAGTAAAAATATAAAAGTACTCACTTTTAAATGTACTTGCAGGTAAAAGAGTGAACAAACTGCTGCAGTAGAAGAGACTGAATCTGTCACTGAGCTCTTTATTATTCTGATGTTTCAAAACTGTTCCACGAAGCCCCGCCCACTCCAGGAAGCACTGACCAATCAACAACAAGCCCTCTACATCCAGTCTGCTCTCAGTCATTTACCCAGAAAAAGGGTGTACAGCTCTGTTTCCACTGATTCCTCAGACATTTTTATTTTTAGAGGAAAATGGCATCAGACAAAAAGTTTAAGGAAATAAAAAGCTTTTTTTCTCTCTGTTTCTGTTCAAAAGAGCGTAACAGACCTGTTTCTTTATGGCAGTAGTAAAGTAATTATTGAAAAAGCTTTTTTTTAGTCAGATAATGTTTTGAAAGGCTGGTGTTGGTTTCAAATATAAATAAAAGCATAATTTATCCTCTTTAAATAACACACGTATTAAACAGTCTGGCTAAATGCAAAAAGACGCGCATAAAATATCGCAATTTTCAACATAGTTATCGAATATCTCATGTTTTCTCCATGTCGTGCAGCCCTAATTGTGATATAAGTTACCAAGATATAACTATGTTACCTATAATTCTTAAATGTAAATAGTCTGTATGGTTTGAAATGTCTGAAGAATGCAAAAGGAAGCTCATTATGTTATGTTATTAATAAGCGATGGGGGTGGGATTAAATAAGTTTTCCTCTTCCTACTCCTTTTTGGGCAAAAGTGATGATAATTGTGCAAATTACAAGCATGTTTTCTGTTTTTTGCTTCCGTTGGTATGACTTTATTGATGTCTACAAGTATGCTATTTATGTTCCATGTAAAATTTAGAAAAGAAACTTGCCCAAAATAAATAAATTAATAAAAAAATTGTATCCAGGGCCAGTGTTTGAATCAGTTTGGGCTGAGCTTTAACAATCAGATACCAGGAGAAAGTCTGCATACTCTCACAGCTATAGCTATCACATGTTTACTTCTAAATTTGTTCCTTTAAACACTAATTTCCACTTAAAATGTGTGTTTTTCACATGACAAGCTTCAGGCAGTGCACTCAGCCAAGGCCGAGCGTTCTGGCATAAACCACCGGGAGGGCATCTGAGTCTTAATCCCACTGAGCTGGAGGAGCTCCGAATCACGGCCGCCCACGTCTCTGCCTGTGCGCTCCGGTTTATCTGGACCAAAAGGATGCACCGCTCCGGGACATGCACATCTCTCCTGTGCCAAAATGTGTCCAAACAAGCCGTCGTTTAGATGGTTACACGGATTTTCATAAATATTTAAATAGGAATAAGCATAACAAAAAGAGAGATGTTGACAGAGGCTGAGAATGAGGGATTTCTGCCAAAGTGAAATGACATTTGTCTTCCTTTTGCAGTGTGAGGAGTGTATTCAGAGGTACAGAGGTTTACTGACAGCTGAAGAATAGTTTTGGACTGAGGCAGTGGTACTACTACGTGTACTGTAAATTGCTAAAAACTGCAGCAAGCTCCGTAATGAAGTAGGGCTAGGTATTTCCAACAACCTCATACGTATCCCGACACATTTTGAACAAAGCACAGAGTCAAACAAGTTTACTAAATGTTTTATTTTATGTGTATTGGCTGTGAGGAAATAATACACATTTTACCAAGCTTTAATATAACCTCATTAACTACCTTAACTGGCAGCTATGGCTTAGCCTACGTCTTGTCATGTTGTAAAGAAACAAATGTATCTCCACGTTGAGCTGAGCTGTAGTGTCCCAGCAGTGGAGAACCCTCTCTGCTGCTGCACTTGTCCCAGGATGCAGTGATTATTTCAGGCCAAGTTAACCACAAGAGGATCAGTAACTTTGTGCTCCCTCAGTGACACACGTTGGCTCTGTATTGTGCTAACGTTACCTGTTGCTAGCGGCAGATCAGCGTCGTGTCTTTTGTGAGATCTGTAGAGTTGCTGCAGTAAAGTTACTACACTGCAGAGTAACAAACTGCAGGAGCCAGGTCGAACTCCTGATTCCTTGGTGTCTTAAAAATCCAAAACTGATAATTCTCCTTAAGTTTGGCTGTCTGAAAAAAACACCGTCTTCCTCCATGTTTGTTTACTGTGAAGGGACGCATGCTGCTGCTGTGAGCTGTGGTGCTGCCACTTATGGTAGAATTGTGTACTGCACCTCAGGAACGCAACAAAAGTTAAAAAAGCAGTCATCTGGATTGGATTTTTCAAGTTGAAGACGTTTCACCTCTTATCCAAGAGGCTTTCTCAATTCTTCAAGTCTTCAACTTGAAAAATCCAATCCAGATGACAGCTTTTTTAACTTTTGTTGGGATGCAATTACCCTGGACGAGTGAGAGTCTTCACAGACATGCACCTCAGGAAGCCGCTTCAAAATTGCCGGTCCAGCTGTTTATAGCATATTAACTTAATTTAAACAGCTGTATTGATACAGTAGCATGCGTATCGATACGTGTATCGTCCAGAAGTACTTCACGATATATCCCCGTATCGATTTTTTAGGCACAACCCTATAATGAAGCTGGTCTCTGTCTCCAGAGCTGTGCCTTGTTGAAATCTTCACAGTATTTTTACCTTAAAGTATATTATGGGCTGACTGGGTTACCACCGTGCCCTCTACATCCAGTCTGCTCTCATTCATTTATCCAAAAAAATGGCGTACAGCTCAGTTTCCACTGATTTCTCACAGACATTTTTACTTTGGGAGGGAAATGGCATTAGACAAAAAGTTTAAGGAAGTGAAAAGCTCTTTTGCTATGTTTCTGTTCAAAAGAGAGTAACAGAGCTGCCCTCTGCTGCCCTCTGCTGGTCTCTTTATGGCACCAGTAGAGGACTTGTTGAAAACACTTTCTTTAAGCCACATAATGTTTTTAAAGGCTGTAAAACCTGCTGCTATTCTGGAGGAGACCGAGACTGGTTTAAAAAGATGATTAAAAGCAGAATATAGCCTTTTTAAATTCATGTATATTCAAACACAGATGTTGGCAGTCTGCTTTTGAAAATAGGGATATGAAACTTTTGCCACCTCGCCCACCCCGACATTACAAGAGCCACGAGATAATTACAAAGCGGTGGTTCTTTTGTGTCATTTAATCTGACATTTTTATACTCTAAAATACGTTTTCAGACCATTTTTCTTTCTCCATACAGCCGTTGCTCCTCTGAAAAGGCAGAGTATTGTCGGTCTAACCCAGCTGTGTTGTGCGCCTGGCCCAGTGCCATTTGGCCGTGAGCAGGTGAGCGAGCGAGAGCCAGGTGTGAGGTGGGTCCCTCTGGAGTGGAGCTGGAGAAAAAAACCCAGCGTTTGGCTCTCGGTACAAAGGTGTGGGCTTCTCCAGCGTTTGTGCAGCTCTGAAGGTTTGAAAAGCAGAGAGGAGCCGAGCGGTGGCGGGTCTGAGGCTGGCAGCGCCCACTCACCGCTGCAGACCCGGGACAGAAACACAAGCAGCAGCTCAGTCAGGATGGGTTTCAGTATTAGTTAGAAAGAAACGGACAGAAAATGTGTAAAGGTTGTTGTAAATGTCCTGTTTTGGGTGAAAACAAACCAGCAGTGAGCAGGAGAGGAGTTGGGGATGTCAGGCCAAGCGCTGCTACGATCGGTTTTATACTTCCAATAATAAAAGAAAAACACAATTCAAGATTTTCATTGTTTGCTCACAAACTAAAAGAAACCAAAGGGAGAGATTTGAGGCCCTAGAGCAGAACTCTTTTCCTATTCTCTACAAAGACGTTACTCTGGTACCTCTTCCGTAACATTAACTTTCTGAGGTGGAACAATGAGAGGCGGAGTAACCAATCAGAGAAACCAAGGGCGAGACATAAGCTACACTGTTGACCCAAACAAACATGGATTCCTGCAGTTTTTTTTTCATAAAACACCAGAATATGCCGTATTATGAGCAGCTCTATACTTATTTCTGGACGGGGACAGCAGCAGAAGCCAGTTGTACTAAGATTTATGGAAAAAGTCATTTTTTTTAATGCGTTTGTTACGTCGGCTAGCAAGAGACTTAACTATTGTTAAAATGGCCACAAGACAAAGAAAAAAAATCCTACAGAGGAATGGACAATACCACAGACTTCCGCAGAACCAACAGGTGACAACAAAAACACTAAACGCCGTTAATAAGGTCAGGGAAGTTCTTAAATTAGCTCGATAGCTAATGCTACCTTAGTTAGCTCTTCCGCTTTCGTAAGACGCGCTGCAGATAAACGTCTGTGATTGGCCAGTTCCAAATTGAACTGGAGAAATTCGGCGCCCTGAGAGGGGAACCAGACTGTCCTGCTTGCGAAAAGTAAGTAGGAGAGTCTGGGTCGCCAAGCTACTAGAGCAGGGGTCCTCAGGGCATCGAACGTTAAGGCAGTGCGGGTAGATTGCAGAGCCCTACCTTTAAAAGTAGATCGCGAGCTGAAAAAGGTTGAGCACCCCTGCCCTAGAGAGAACGGGAAGGATAAAATTACACTATCATTACAGTATCATTACAGTTTCATGTTAGCGCTGTAAACTTTCTGCAGTTGGGACCCTGATCTTTTTAATATAAATGTTGATGTTGTTTCAGTCTGGACCTAAATTAACACTAAAAGCATTTTTGTAGGTCAACGTTTTACTGATATTGTATTTGTCATAAAAGACGTAAAATGAAGTATAGCCGTATTGTTGTTGTACTAAAAAACGTCAACTACGTGGAGTCGTTCTCCTGTGACAGAGGCAGAGATCAGTTCATATTTCACTGAGTTTCTTCAAATAACGACCCTGATCTTTCATTGACAGTGAGGGAATAGAACCGTCAGCTTTACTGGCCATGTTTGCTGTGCTTCCAGTGACTGTTCATAACCTTTCTTATACATCAATATGTGCTTCTGGAGCTTTGTGTTTAGATTTTTAAGTCCCGAACGAGAAAAGATTTGCCGATTCGTAGGCCTGTTTACCATCAATGAGTGAATACAGATGTTTTCACCCAAAAGGGGGCGGAGACTTTGCGCAACGATAAAGTACCTGGATGGTTGCTCTCATTATCAGCAAATACTGTATGTTACTTTTTTTTTTTTACTTTTAACCATGCTATAATGTTGTTTCCTCCTCAAAAACAGACCTGCAGTAGTATTCTGTTTGAGTAATCCTGTATGCTGAGGCACTGCCCTTCTCCAGAGCTGAAAACGCTTGGTCTCACAGTTCTACGTAGACACATGAAACCAGGAAGTGCTCCTGAGCGTTTCTGAAGCCCAGACACCGTCACCGGACTCGTTCTGATCATTTCAGCCTTAAACCTCCGTCACTACGAAGCATCAGCTCAGAAATCTATCTGTTAGCCTCATGTTGCTAATTAGCCATTTTATGCTCTGTCTGTTCCCCGCCGTTACCAGAAGGGGGCGACAGACACCTAATCCAAGCGTTCTCTGCAAAAGCAAAGTAACAGCTCTAGTCCTGGTTTTATCCTGAATTTGTCCTGGTTTAGATCTGGTTTACTCCTGTGTTAGACCTGGTTTAGTCCTGGTTTTTGTCCCGTGTTAGTCCTGGTTTAGTCCTGGTTTTTGTCCCGTGTTAGTCCTGGTTTAGTCCTGGTTTAGACCTGGTTTAGACCTGGTTTAGACCTGGTTTAGTCCTGGTTTAGTCCTGGTTTAGTCCTGGTTTAGACCTGGTTTAGTCCTGGTTTAGTCCTGGTTTAGTCCTGGTTTAGACCTGGTTTAGTCCTGGTTTAGACCTGGTTTAGACCTGGTTTAGACCTGGTTTAGTCCTGGTTTAGTCCTGGTTTAGACCTGGTTTAGTCCTGGTTTAGACCTGGTTTAGACCTGGTTTAGACCTGGTTTAGTCCTGGTTTTTGTCCCGTGTTAGTCCTGGTTTAGTCCTGGTTTTTGTCCCGTGTTAGTCCTGGTTTAGTCCTGGTTTAGAACTGGTTTAGACCTGGTTTAGTCCTGGTTTAGACCTGGTTTAGACCTGGTTTAGTCCTCTTTTAGACCTGGTTTAGTCCTGGTTTAGACCTGGTTTAGACCTGGTTTAGTCCTGGTTTAGACCTGGTTTAGACCTGGTTTAGACCTGGTTTAGTCCTGGTTTAGTCCTGGTTTAGTCCTGGTTTAGTCCTGGTTTAGACCTGGTTTAGTCCTGGTTTAGTCCTGGTTTAGTCCTGGTTTAGACCTGGTTTAGACCTGGTTTAGTCCTGGTTTAGACCTGGTTTAGACCTGGTTTAGACCTGGTTTAGTCCTGGTTTAGTCCTGGTTTAGATCTGGTTTAGTCCTGGTTTAGTCCTGGTTTAGACCTGGTTTAGACCTGGTTTAGTCCTGGTTTAGTCCTGGTTTAGTCCTGGTTTAGATCTGGTTTAGTCCTGGTTTAGTCCTGGTTTAGACCTGGTTTAGTCCTGGTTTAGTCCTGGTTTAGTCCTGGTTTAGATCTGGTTTAGTCCTGGTTTAGACCTGGTTTAGACCTGGTTTAGTCCTGGTTTAGTCCTGGTTTAGTCCTGGTTTAGTCCTGGTTTAGATCTGGTTTAGTCCTGGTTTAGACCTGGTTTAGTCCTGGTTTAGTCCTGGTTTAGTCCTGGTTTAGATCTGGTTTAGTCCTGGTTTAGTCCTGGTTTAGATCTGGTTTAGTCCTGGTTTAGACCTGGTTTAGTCCTGGTTTAGACCTGGTTTAGTCCTGGTTTAGTCCTGGTTTAGTCCTGGTTTAGATCTGGTTTAGTCCTGGTTTAGTCCTGGTTTAGACCTGGTTTAGACCTGGTTTAGTCCTGGTTTAGTCCTGGTTTAGACCTGGTTTAGACCTGGTTTAGTCCTGGTTTAGTCCTCAGTGTGGATCCAGAGCTGGCTGCTGTGGGTTCTGCTCTGGGTTTGGCAGTGGTTCACAGCTGGATCAGTGGCACAGATCCAGCTGTGAACCACAGCCACGGAGCCCGGCTCAGGAGGCAGTGAGACCTGGAGACAGAAAGTTAGCTCCGCACAGAAACATTTACCTGTTTCTGGAAAAAACTACTCAAAACCTGCACTGAAACAAAATCACTTCCTTTAGCTTTTTTTCTCCCAGTGTGCAGTGATTCAAATATTTCACTGCAATGAATGTTCTGACTGTGATCATGGATACGATAAAATGTATAAAAAGGGGGCAGAAATATTAAATACTTTTTACTTTAAAATAAAATGATTTGAAATCTGTTAACTGTACCTGAGCCAGTGTTTCCCAAGCATAGGTAAAAATATTTGCGATCTTTTCATTTTTCATTTTGACAAATTTAGTAAAATGAGTTAATTTAATAACATTTTATGTTGCAATTTTTTATTATTTTAAAGTCATTTTTTTTCTATCTTGAATTTGATTTTTAAAGCAATAAATGTCAGGGAATCAGCATTAGACACAGTTTTCTAAGGACACTTTTTGAAAAATGTATATAAAAACATAAGTGAGGGAGGTACTCACAGACTTTTGGTAATGTATATTATATTACTATGTTCAAATTCATTCATTCATTCATTCATTCAAACCTACCACAGCAGCTGTCCAGCAGACAGGGAGTGAAGTAAATTGAACATAACATTTTTTTTTCATCAAAAGCACAAAAATTACATCCAAAAAGACGTATCTGGTTTTATTTTAACATGCAACTTTATAATATCAATATTTTAGATTGTTTCCCATGTATCAATGTTGTAATGATATACACTTCCTAGAAAATGACAAACATTTCCTTTAACAAAGTAAAATTCTTTAGTTCCTTTCCATCACTCTTCATATTGTTTTTATAACTTTAATATAATGTGAATGGTTTATTGCACACGCTCTGTAATTTTAAATCCAAGCTTTTCCATACTCACTCAGCACCAACCCCACTGATGTTGTTTATATAAATTCTGCCTAAATCCACTTTAGGTCCATTAAATACTTGAGCGTTAATAATAAAAGCGCGTTATGGTGAGCACATAGGGTGAGTAATGTATTTCTGTGGGAGGTTTAATCGACGCTGCAGTAAACTCAGAGACAGCGGCAGAATCACAGAACATCACAGAGCGCAGGCAAACGGATAAATGCCATTAATTAAAATCTGTGAAGTGTTGACAACAAGGTAATCAGTGTCTGAGGCGGGACAAACGGACTCGGTTACCCGTCACATACACCCATCAGCCATAACATTATGACCACTGACAGGTGAATAACTCTCCATCCTGGCTCCTGTGGGTGGGATCTATCAGTATGTAACATTTAGGGCCAGATTTATCAAAGGTTTGCGTGCACGCTAACTGAATAAGAGTCGCTAAAATTGGAGCAAACCCAGACGCAGTTGAGATTTGCGTGTCTTACAGGAGCAGAGCCAACGCAATGCAGATGTTGCTCCTATGACCTAATGAATCTGTAAACTGAGGCGTTCTTCCCAGAGTGCGCAAAATGGAAGGCGGAGAAAATGCAAATTCATTCATTTACCGCCCGCAGTATTATTTATCAAGGCTCACCATGACTTTGCGTGCGAACATAGCGTATAAATGTAGCACGTTGGAGAAGGACGTGCTAATCTTTTGCACAGATGGCTGCTGTGATTCATGTGAGACGAAGGAGAAGAAATGAACAAATACGTAGGGTTAGAGTGTTTGCAGATCTATTTGCCATGACGGAGGAAAAAATTATTCACCAGCACTTTCAGCTCTTCTTTGTTAAATTTTTGCTTCCGTTTGTGCTCCACTTCCGCACCTTCCATGACGCAAAACAATACACGCAAAGATGCCGTTTAAATAGCTCCACCCATCTGTTTGCACCTGGCCACGCAGTTTGTCTTAGTAATTCACGCACAACACGAACATTAATAGCGGCCGCATATTTTCTCACTGCACTCGCAGTTTAGCACCCGCCTTAGTAAATATGGCCCTAAGTGTGTTATGCCTGGTTCAATCAAAGTTTATTTCTATAGCACTTTACAACAACACAAGGAAGACCAAAGTGCTTTACATAAAAAAATAAAATAAAATTACAAGCGTTTAATCAATACTATAAAATGTATAAAACAATAAGACACAACACACAGTAAAAGAATGAACTAAAGTGTTAAAAGCCAATCTAAACAAGTGAGTTTTTAGCCTGGACTTAAACAGAGACAGCGCAGCGATCACTCACAGATCAAGAGTTCCAGAGTTTAGGAGCGGCAACTGCAAACGAACCATCGCCCCACTGTTTGTCCCGGGACCTGGGGACGTCCAAAACCATCTGAGCAGACGACCGGAGGGCTCTGCTGGGGCGGTGGAGGGTTCAAATCTCTGATAAACAGGGAGGGGCAAGACCATGAAGAGCTTTAAAAACAAAAATAAAATTTTAAAACTAATGTGCTAGCGGCCCGGGAGCCAGTGGAGAGAAGAGAGAACCGGGGGGAGGTGGTTGTGTCTGGATGAGTTTGTTAAAAGTTGAGTGGCTGCATTTTGTACCAGTTGCAAACAGTGGAGTGATGACTGTGTGAAACCGAAATATAGTGCATTACAGAAGTCGATACATGAACTGATGAAAGCATGAATAGCTTTTTCCAGATCGCTGTGAGACAGAAAGGGCTTCACTTTGGCGAGAAACGCAGCTGGAAAAAGCTCGCTTTAACAACTGCACTAATTTGTTTATCAAACTTCAATTCAATTGGTTCTCATGGCAAGATAATTATGCCGATTTTTTTACCTGATTCTCCTCTTCCAACAATCTTAAGGACGTCTGATTATCATAATGGCACTAAAGATAATCTGAGCAGATATTCCTGCTGTGTGTGGTGTGGACGTCGGGACCACTC
Organism: Bostrychus sinensis; assembly: GCA_020698575.1. NCBI lineage: Eukaryota > Metazoa > Chordata > Actinopteri > Gobiiformes > Eleotridae > Bostrychus > Bostrychus sinensis. The sequence goes on along the minus strand of CM036256.1, from coordinate 3,558,953 downwards.
TGATCTCAAATCTGGGATATTCCACCTGTTGGATTGTCTTGGCCCGATATCGCAGCGTGTGGTGCGTCCCGAGGACAAACGAGCACGCGCCCTGTTGAATGTGACATGGAGCCAATCAGAAAGCGAGGAGACGGAAGCACGGAGGGGAATCCAAAATCCAAACTTCTGTCATGGCTCATGTTCGCGCTGTCTCTACTTCTTTAACCAACGCCTTTTCTTCTCTGTTAGAAATAGTCCACAATCTATAGCAGCTGCTTCTTCGTCATCCGCCATGTTTGTGTACGCCGAAGTCACGTTTAATCTCGTGAGGTTTTGGGAATGTTCGTGAGTGGGGCTGTAACGATACAGTAACTGTATCGATGTATCTTTTTTTTCCTATGATACAGCTACATTGATACACCTTGATGACCTTGTATCGAATCGTATCGTTTTCTAGGAAGTGAATACACATGAAGTATCGATCGATAATATTGGAAATATCAAAATTAGAAATTTGTATGTTAAAATAAAACCAGATATGGCTTTTTGGAGATAAATTTGTTGTTTTTAATTAAATAAAATGTTATATTCAACTTTAATCAACCCTGGCCGCGGTGCTACATTTGAGAGTAAACTTTTATGATTTTTGGCAAAAAGTTGCTGTATCGATCATCGATATGAAGGTGTTGAATCGTATCAAATCGTATCGTTTCAAATTAGCCAATATCTTTCTTGAATCGTATCGAAACATTCCTAATCAATACATATCATGTCGTTGCAAAAACGTATCGTCACACCCCTAGTTCGTGTGTGGTGTGTTGTCTTTACCACACACTGTAGGACCAAACCTGTGATAGCTTTGATTTTTTATCGCTGTGTGTGCGGTCTCTCAGGTTTTAAAAATCTTCCGACAATTTTAAGATCTTGCCGTGTGAACCGGGCGTTAGAAGGAACAGAGACAGGTGATGGACGTAGTAACTTCATGACCAGCAGTATTTGGCAGGTGGTCATGATTTCAGTGGCGTAGCTGTTTGGAGATGTGCAGAGAGCTGATGGACTGGCAAAAACAGATTTTAGCTGAAAGAATCACAAATGGGAAATATTTATAATTAGCATTTCATGTGAGATTTTGCAAGATGATAAATTTAACAGCCTGGTCTCTGACACAACTTCCTCTTTTTAAAAACATTATTGATTAGTGTGATTGTTCCTGTTCTTCGTGCAAAGGGAGCATAAAAGAGAGCCTTTACAAAGAGTTGAGTCTTTTCTGAACTTGAATGTCAGTGTTTGCTTGAGGACAGTGAGGATCTAATGAGATTACTCCATATCTCTGCTCTCTGTCCTCTCTCTGTCCCTCTTTTCAACAGTATTTGTTGTTTTCTGTCTCATTGCTAAACGCAGTAAAGCTTTATTGCTGTCAGCCCTTTTCCATTATCTTTGCTTGTTTATATGCAGAGGTACTTTAACTATATATCCATATCTATCTATATCTATCTATTTATCTATATATATATCTACATATCTATATATATATATATATACATCCTGCCCAGTTACATTCAGAGACTATAACATTTTTCTCGAGTATTTCTCTGGAGTACTGAAGTAAAAGTAAATGTAGCTTTCAGTCCTAAATTCAGATCTGGTTTAAACTTGATTTAGTCCTGGTTGAGCCCTTTTTTTTTGGCCTGGTTTAGTCTTAATTTAGCCTTTGTTTAGACCTGATTTAGACCTTGTTTACTTCTGGTTTAGATCTTGTTTAGACCTGGTTTAGTCCTGGTTTAGACCGGGTTTAGACCTGGTTTAGTCCTGGTTTAGACCTGCGTTAATCCTGGTACAGATGTGGTTTAGACCTAGATTAACCTCCTACAGACCTAACTTTTTAGTCTCACCTTTCGCCCTAAGCACAAAAAAATGCACCAATAAATTTCTAATGGTCAATCATTCAAATTTTTTTTTTCCTGGTTACAATGATTAACTTCAGTCCTCATCATACACAGCAAAAATTCTTTCTGTTTATGAAATGTAAGCCTTAAATTCCAGTTTGTGTGGTGCAGACACATCCAGCACAAACCTCTGCCTCTGCTCAGTCTGGGACCTTTTTCTACTTTGCCCTGATGTGCACATCTCTGTAAGAACTACATTTTTTTTTTGAATCATTTTAGTTCAAAAAATGTTTTTTATTTGCCTTGTAGGTTTGATCATTTATACAAACACTAATGTGGCCATCTCCACATTTATACCTCTGTCTACCATATTTGGGGAAATGGCGTCACCTAGTGAAAAACAATAAAAAGTAAAATTCCAATCCCTCACTGTCATGAATCCATGAAATACTTGATAAAAATGTGAAATTATATTGCAGTGACAGTGTTTAATAAGAATGTAGTTTTAATGGGAGTCAGTGGCACAAAAAAATGTCTTAGGGGTAAAGGTGGGACCTTTTTAAGAGGATTTTTCAAAAGAAAAAAAAAATCATTCATTCATTCTGAAAATTCATCCAGAAAAACACACCTGAGGCTAAATCTATGCCATTTGAATCAACTGTAGGAGGGTTAGACCTGGTTTAGTCCTGGTTTAGTCCTGGTTTAGTCCTGGTTTAGACCTGGTTTAGTCCTGGTTTAGTCCTGGTTTAGTCCTGGTTTAGACCTGGTTTAGTCCTGGTTTAGACCTGATTTAGTCCTGGTTTAGTCCTGGTTTAGACCTGGTTTAGTCCTGGTTTAGTCCTGGTTTAGTCCTGGTTTAGTCCTGGTTTAGACCTGGTTTAGTCCTGGTTTAGTCCTGGTTTAGTCCTGGTTTAGTCCTGGTTTAGACCTGGTTTAGTCCTGGTTTAGACCTGATTTAGTCCTGGTTTAGTCCTGGTTTAGACCTGGTTTAGTCCTGGTTTAGTCCTGGTTTAGTCCTGGTTTAGTCCTGGTTTAGTCCTGGTTTAGACCTGGTTTAGTCCTGGTTTAGTCCTGGTTTAGTCCTGGTTTAGTCCTGGTTTAGACCTGGTTTAGTCCTGGTTTAGACCTGGTTTAGTCCTGGTTTAGTCCTGGTTTAGACCTGGTTTAGTCCTGGTTTAGTCCTGGTTTAGACCTGGTTTAGTCCTGGTTTAGTCCTGGTTTAGTCCTGGTTTAGACCTGGTTTAGTCCTGGTTTAGTCCTGGTTTAGTCCTGGTTTAGTCCTGGTTTAGACCTGGTTTAGTCCTGGTTTAGTTCTGGTTTAGTCCTGGTTTAGTCCTGGTTTAGACCTGGTTTAGTCCTGGTTTAGTCCTGGTTTAGTCCTGGTTTAGTCCTGGTTTAGACCTGGTTTAGTCCTGGTTTAGTCCTGGTTTAGACCTGGTTTAGTCCTGGTTTAGTCCTGGTTTAGACCTGGTTTAGTCCTGGTTTAGTCCTGGTTTAGACCTGGTTTAGTCCTGGTTTAGTCCTGGTTTAATCCTGGTTTAGTCCTGGTTTAGACCTGGTTTAGTCCTGGTTTAGTCCTGGTTTAGACCTGGTTTAGTCCTGGTTTAGACCTGGTTTAGTCCTGGTTTAGTCCTGGTTTAGTCCTGGTTTAGTCCTGGTTTAGACCTGGTTTAGTCCTGGTTTAGTCCTGGTTTAGTCCTGGTTTAATCCTGGTTTAGACCTGGTTTAGTCCTGGTTTAGTCCTGGTTTAGTCCTGGTTTAGACCTGGTTTAGTCCTGGTTTAATCCTGGTTTAGACCTGGTTTAGTCCTGGTTTAGTCCTGGTTTAGTCCTGGTTTAGTCCTGGTTTAGTCCTGAGCCCTGTATCTCTTCATAAAATAAATCTTTTACTCTCTGTGGTAAATAAAAAGTCATAACCTTATTAAGGGTATCCATGTTTGTATTAGTTTTTTGTTGTTTTTTTGGTTTGTTTTTTGCTAGATACTGTGTTTTATATAATTCTCAGGCCTGTCCTGGGTTAGTGAGAGGTCCACATGTTTGCTCTCGTCCCGGGAGGGGCTGGTGGCTCAGGAACGACCCCTCGGTGCTGTGGATCTTTTCTGTGAGTCCAGGACCAGTGGAGCCTTTCCTTTTGTCACCGATTGAAAAATGAAGCGTTTTTTTTTCTGTATCTCGCCTGTGTGTGTGTTTTTGTCCCTCGCGGCGCCTCTGATACATTGAGTTAACATAAAGCAAAACACAGGGACCGGAGGGTTGACAAATGAAGCGTCCACACATGTTTTTTTAGAGGGAAAATAAAAGCAGGGGCCCCGTCTTTGGTAGCTTTGTTTTAGCCCAAAATGTATCTGAGACAAGAAGATGGACTGCTCTCAAAATGGCGACAGAATGAAGTCAAAGTACAGATCATTTTCAGTGCATTACGAGTCATTTTAGCCTCGCGCTCGCTGCCGAGTGGAAGGAAAGTGCGGCCGGAGTCTGACGCCGGCACACGCAGAGCAGAGAAGAGCAGATTTGTGAAAATGAATCAGATTTTGGAGAGAAGAGAGAGAAGAGATTTTGGCTGAGAACAAATTAGGCTGGCCTGCTCTCGGATCGGTTACAGCGGCTCTCATTTGTAGGCAAAGTGAGAAGTCGGGATCAACTCGAGACTCAATTAGGTTCTGCTGCAGTGGAGACGTGTGCGGGACTCTAACTCTGGTTTTCCATGATGAGAAAAAGATGATTTTATTTACAAACAATATTCATGATGAACACAGTCTGTGTCCGAAACCACTCCTTAGTCACAGCAGAAGGAGGGTTACTTGAAGTCTACAGCAGGGGTTCTCAAACTTTTTGGGGCCACTAACAGGAGAGAATAAATCCCATGGACCCCTCATACTGCCCTCCGGTCCCGACAAACCTGACTCATGTCGTGCATAACAATCATTTCAGAAAAACAACTGTAAGTGAGGGTAACTCGCAGATAATGTTTATTTTATTACTGTTGTTGTTTCCTATTAACATAAATGATGGTTTACAATTTACACCATAACAAAATTAAAGGTACTGTAAGCAGCAGCGCTCGTACTGGTTTAAAACGGTACTGCAGTCTAAATCAAAACAGTGGTCTCTTTTCTGATTGGACGATCAGTGAACCAAACAAAATCTGTAAACAAAAACAACTTGGCCATTATGTAAAGTATATGTTTAGTTGTTAATAACTCAACTGTACTATTGCTGTCAGTAAAACTAATATTTGATTTAAACATGTTTACATCATATCTGGGTCATTTTTATGAAATATAAAAAATATATACTGCTCATAGCACCTTTTAATTATTATACATTTTAATAAATTTTAAAAAAAAAATCACAAACCCCCAACTAGAGGTGGGAAAAATATAAATTTTTCCGATGCATCAGTGTTTTCTTTAAAAATTAAGAAAAGCTCATTCATCTTCTTCAGTTAAGGAAGTCTATCCCAGTAACTTTGGGCTTGAGGCAGACCTGGCGTCTCAGCGCTGACACAGAGACAAACACACTCTCATTCATTCACTAGAGCCAATTTAGAGTCACCAGTTCACCCATGCATGTGTTCATACGGTGAGAGGAAGCTGAAGAGAACCCACAGTAACACAGACTCCACACAGAGTCCATGAGTGTGTGCTGCCGGCCGAGGATCGAACCCGCGCTCTCCTTGCTGGGAGGTGAGAGCACTAACCGCTCTGCCACCATGCTCCCTCACAACAAGAAGGTCCTGGGTTCGATTCCCGGAGCGGACGGGGCCTTTCTGTTTGGAGTTTGCATGTTCTCCTTGTGCCTGTGTAGTTTTTTCTGGGTGCTCTGGTTTCCCTTCCCACTAAAAACTAGGGCTACACGATACGGAGAAAACATGCGATATTCGATAACTATGTTGAAAATTGCGATATTATTGCAATATTTGAAAATAGAGCCTACTTTTTGAACATAGTAAGTTAAATTCACTACATTTCACAAAAATGTAAGTTCCTGTATTGACAAGTCAAAACAGAGACAAAATCAAGACTAAACCAGGAATAAAACAAGGCTAAGCTGTGACTAAATTAATTAAATTACCACTAAAACTGGACTTTTTAAACATTTTTATTTAGTCACAACACATGTTCTTTTAAGGCTCTGGTGGAAAATTATATTGATATGATATTGAAATTATCTGATATTGTGTTTTCTGATATTGCGATAATTTTGCGATATTTTGTGCAGCCCTACTAAAAACCTGTGGCTGAGATTGGCTCATACTCAGGACTAACCCTCCATCTGATCTACGCAATTTTGTTGTACCCCTTGTTGTATAATGACAAATAAAGCACTTTACCGTATTTTCTGCACTATAGGGTGCTCCTGATTATAAGGGTCATTGAATGGTCGCGCTCCGGACTAAAAGGCGAAACAAAACAGTCAGATAAGTCAGTCAGTCAAACTTTATTCAACACGTTCACCATAACTTCCAAACTTGTTCAGTTGTAACGCGTGAATAAAAAACACAATCTGAGACGGCTAAATCAAACAATAGCGTATTCACAATAACTCATAACTGTTCAGTTAACGTTAGAACAAAATACAACACAATACACTCACTTTTTCAGTTCATTCCTCGTCCACAAATCCCTCAAATTCTTCATCTTCAGTGTTGGAGTTAAACAGTTGGGTGATTATGGCAATATTATGGTGAAGCACAGTATGTTTTACTCTGCGATGCTCCTGCTGTAAATAAATTCATATATAAGGCGCTCTGGATTATACGGCGCACTGTCGTTTTTTGAGAAGATTGAAGGCTTTTAAGTGCGCCCTAGTGCGGAAAATACGGTACTTTTGAATATATTCCCTTTAAACATCACGTCTTGCATCATGAATTTATCTAGATCCATAATACAGACTTTTATGTATCGGTGGTGCATTGCATTTACTACACTTACTCCTCAGCATGACAGCTGTGTTTGTTGTGTTGTGTTTGTTGTGTTTGTTGTGTTGTTGTGTTTGTTGTGTTGTGTTTGTTGTGTTTGTTGTGTTGTGTTTGTTGTGTTTGTTGTGTTGTGCGTCGTCTCAAACACTCGTCTGTGTCTCTGAAGTGTTGGGGCAGTGTGTTAATGATCAGAAGATGCTCCTCAGACAAAGCCACTCAGCCTTGTCGTGTTTGAAGGCTGGGACTGACAGCGGTATAAAGACGTGTTTTATTTCTATTTTATTTCTTTTTGTCGATTAAGATAGAATGGACGGCCTGTTATCAGTGGGCTTTTAGTAGAAAGCACCAAAGTTCTTCTGCAAGATCCATATTTACCGTTTCTAAATCCATGTCTCCAGATTGTTTGGTGTGTTTGAACGGCAGCCTGGATGTGACCTGTATTCAGAATAAGCCACCAGCTGGTTTGATGGTTTGTGTTCCCAGCATGCATCAGCCCCTCTGCTCCTCTCCGCTGCTCTCTGCTCCCGTCTGCTGCTCCGTGACGCGGAGTAACACAGGAGCAGAGATAGAAACAGAAATCCTGAAAGAACTCGTGTCTACACCGGAGCACGTCAGAAAACTAGAGCAGAGATCTGAAGGTTTCACCAAAAAAACACTGCAAATATTCAGTTTTATGATGTCTGTAATGGAGTAAACCAGGACTAAACCAGGTCTGAACCAGATCTAAACTAGGGCTGCACGATATATCGCAAAATTATTGTTATCGCAACATCAGCAAACGGAAGAATCTAAATATATCGCAATAACGCTGTGGTCTTCCATCTGACAGAGATTTACACTGAAGAATCATTTTCCACCAGAGCCTTAAAAGAACATGTGTTGTGACTAAATAAAAATGTTTAAAAAGTCCAGTTTTAGTGGTAATTTAATTAATTTAGTCACAGCTTAGCCTTATTTTATTCCTGGTTTAGTCTTGATTTTGTGGCTGTTTTGACTTGTAAATACAGGAACTTACATTTTTGTGAAATGTAGTGAATTTAACTTACTATGTTTGAAAAGAAGGATCTATTTTCAAATATCGTTATCGCAATTTTCAACATAGTTATCGAATATCGCAGGTTTTCTCCATATCGTGCAGCCCTAATTTATAGTACATTATTTTGTACAATTTTTTTTTTTTTACCAGGGCACTGCAGGCATGATGTGACGATTCTAAAAAAAAACATAAAGATAGTTAATCTAAAAATGAGGAAACACACACTTATTTTTTAGATAGACTTTATTTAAATAGTGGAATGCGTTTGGAATGAGTTTTTTTTTAAATTTGTTTATTTTTTTTCTGTGACACGCTTTTTCATTTTGAGGAGTACGGAAGTACGGAAGCGCATAGTAGTCACCAAAAAAAAAAAAAAAAAAAGTTTGAAAAGTAGGCTCTATTTTCAAATATTACAATAATATCATTATCGCAATTTTCAACCTAGTTATCGAATATCGCATGTTTTCTCCGTATCGTGCAGCCCTAATCTAAACCAGGAGCACTAATTTGTTGTTTTTTTACATTGGGTGCCTTTTGACAGTTCTGTGTGGCTGTATTTTAAAAACATGTACTGTGTATTTGTTCAGTAATAATATATTTTTCCTCTTCTTTTCCAGTGGAGCAGAAGGAGACTCTGGAGAGAGAGACCAAGTTCAAAATCCTGGAGGCTGGAGTCGCTGATGTAAGTGCGCTGGGTTTTCTCTTTTAATACATTTTTAAAAACGTTTTGCTTTTTGTGGAGACGCCGCATTGCTCTGACAGCTTTGTTAGTGAGCAGAGACGTTGCACGGTTTAGAGACAGTGGCTTGGAGGAACAGACAGGAGCAGAGCTGGAGATGTTTCTGTTTTTAGTTCATGAAGAGGGACGGCTCATGTGAGAGGTTTTAGGAGAACAGAGGAGGGACCGTGGATAAACGGTAGAAGGATGAGGTAATGAGGAGATTTATGGACGTACAGGATCTCCCCAAAGTCTTCAAAGTATTAAAAAGTTATACAATTTGATGCCAAAATCAAGACTTTTAAAGTATTAAATCGTATGGACTGCTTAAATTGTCAAACTGGGACATCAAAGTCAAGATTTTCAGTGTTGTTCTTGTCAAAAATATGTTTTAGATCAATAGAGAAGTCTGTCTTTTTTGTGAGTTGGATGTGAATTTGGCAACAAATTCTATCAATAATGGTTTTACGAATATCCACTCCATTGTGCTGAGTAAGTTTTTGAAAGCTAAGTCTGCTGTTTATATGGGCTGTGTAATGTTTGTGGCAAAAACAGTAAATACTATTACCTCTGAAATGTATTATTCTGTTTTGAGATTGCTTATGCAGAACTGGAGTTATTTCACCTGTGTTAGACTTAAATAAAAAGAGTTTCAGAGAGTAATATTGATGTTTTATTAGAGTAAAATTTATACAGATTATTATCTTTTAACAGCAATTTTAGTATTCAATTTTATTCTAAGTGGCATTAACCCTCAGGCCCTTTGTTTAATAAAAATCAGGTTCTTCCTCTTAAAGCCCTTTTATATCACTGGGTCACATTTAAAAATATAAAACATGAAAGCGAAAATATTTGTTTGTCTTTTGATCATTAACCCCTGTCCTCATATTACAGAGCAAAAGTGAATACATTTTCATATTTTTAACTCTAAATTCCATTTTTTTTTACATAATTCCCACATATTTGTAACTAAAACATAAATTATTTACTATTTAAAGATCTAAAGTGTTTTGTTTGTGCAAGGATTTCCACTTTTACTTTACATTTTCCTCTTAAAGCCCTAAGAGGCGGGGCTACACTCACTGTTATCTAATGGAATTATAAGGGATTATTTCCCACAGTGCAGTGAGAAAATGGTTTGTTTGTGTATTTTTTAGCCTCTGAATTTAACATTTCTGTATTGTAACGGCAGCAGAGTGAAAATAAGTGATTTTAATGTGAGTAAATGGGATCAGGAAGGGTTAGTGTTTGTGGGAGAAGAGGATGCAGAGGGTTAGACGTAAACATTTTCCATACATCATCAGTCTGCATCAGCTCATTGTACTTTTTCTGTGCTCATGAAAAAGTGGATATTATTGCGCTCCATCACCTCTGACAGTGTCTGAAGGGGAGAAGTTCTGCTCACGCGGTTCTTTGTTTTCCCACAGACGCTGAAAAATGTCGAGAAAATGTTTTTTACGACAGGCGGTGTTATGGATTATAATTTTCTCATTAATGCGTCCTGCAAACAGTGGCTCTTTCCAAAATGCCTGTAGTTTTATAACCTGGTGTTTTTCTTGCTTTTGCGGACAGCACCTAATAAAATGCTGGAGGAATCATCTGTAAAAACAAAAACAACTTTTTTCCGTGATAATGGTTTTATTATGAATGATTTTAAAGGATGAGCATGTCCAGTCTGAAACAGAGATTTAGCTTTTTAAGTATCATCTTTAACTCACTAAACCAGGACTAAACCAGGTCTAAACCAGGACTAAACCAGGACTAAACCAGGACTAAACCAGGACTAAATCAGGTCTAAACCAGGTCTAAACCAGGTCTAAACCAGGTCTAAACCAGGTCTAAACCAGGACTAAACCAGGACTAAACCAGGACTAAACCAGGTCTAAACCAGGACTAAACCAGGACTAAACCAGGTCTAAACCAGGACTAAACCAGGTCTAAACCAGAACTAAACCAGGTCTAAACCAGGTCTAAACCAGAACTAAACCAGGACTAAACCAGGTCTAAACCAGGTCTAAACCAGGACTAAACCAGGACTAAACCAGGACTAAACCAGGTCTAAACCAGGACTAAACCAGGACTAAACCAGGTCTAAACCAGGTCTAAACCAGGACTAAACCAGGTCTAAAAAAGGTCTAAACCAGGTCTAAACCAGGACTAAACCAGGACTAAACCAGAACTAAACCAGGTCTAAAAAAGGTCTAAACCAGGACTAAACCAGGACTAAACCAGGACTAAACCAGAACTAAACCAGGTCTAAACCAGGTCTAAACCAGAACTAAACCAGGACTAAACCAGGTCTAAACCAGGTCTAAACCAGGACTAAACCAGGACTAAACCAGGACTAAACCAGGTCTAAACCAGGACTAAAAAAGGTCTAAACCAGGACTAAACCAGGACTAAACCAGGACTAAACCAGAACTAAACCAGGTCTAAAAAAGGTCTAAACCAGGACTAAACCAGGACTAAACCAGGACTAAACCAGAACTAAACCAGGTCTAAAAAAGGTCTAAACCAGGTCTAAACCAGGACTAAACCAGGACTAAACCAGGTCTAAACCAGGTCTAAACCAGGTCTAAACCAGGACTAAACCAGGTCTAAACCAGGTCTAAACCAGGTCTAAACCAGGTCTAAACCAGGACTAAACCAGTACTAAACCAGGTCTAAACCAGGTCTAAACCAGGTCTAAACCAGGACTAAACCAGGACTAAACCAGGACTAAACCAGGTCTAAACCAGGACTAAACCAGGACTAAACCAGGTCTAAACCAGGACTAAACCAGGTCTAAACCAGAACTAAACCAGGTCTAAACCAGGTCTAAACCAGAACTAAACCAGGACTAAACCAGGTCTAAACCAGGTCTAAACCAGGACTAAACCAGGACTAAACCAGGACTAAACCAGGTCTAAACCAGGACTAAACCAGGACTAAACCAGGTCTAAACCAGGTCTAAACCAGGACTAAACCAGGTCTAAAAAAGGTCTAAACCAGGTCTAAACCAGGACTAAACCAGGACTAAACCAGAACTAAACCAGGTCTAAAAAAGGTCTAAACCAGGACTAAACCAGGACTAAACCAGGACTAAACCAGAACTAAACCAGGTCTAAACCAGGTCTAAACCAGAACTAAACCAGGACTAAACCAGGTCTAAACCAGGTCTAAACCAGGACTAAACCAGGACTAAACCAGGACTAAACCAGGTCTAAACCAGGACTAAAAAAGGTCTAAACCAGGACTAAACCAGGACTAAACCAGGACTAAACCAGAACTAAACCAGGTCTAAAAAAGGTCTAAACCAGGACTAAACCAGGACTAAACCAGGACTAAACCAGAACTAAACCAGGTCTAAAAAAGGTCTAAACCAGGTCTAAACCAGGACTAAACCAGGACTAAACCAGAACTAAACCAGGTCTAAAAAAGGTCTAAACCAGGACTAAACCAGGACTAAACAAGGACTAAACCAGAACTAAACCAGGTCTAAACCAGGTCTAAACCAGAACTAAACCAGGACTAAACCAGGTCTAAACCAGGTCTAAACCAGGACTAAACCAGGACTAAACCAGGACTAAACCAGGACTAAACCAGGTCTAAAAAAGGTCTAAACCAGGACTAAACCAGGACTAAACCAGGACTAAACCAGAACTAAACCAGGTCTAAACCAGGTCTAAACCAGAACTAAACCAGGACTAAACCAGGTCTAAACCAGGACTAAACCAGGACTAAACCAGGACTAAACCAGGTCTAAACCAGGACTAAACCAGGACTAAACCAGGTCTAAACCAGGTCTAAACCAGGTCTAAACCAGGTCTAAAAAAGGTCTAAACCAGGTCTAAACCAGGACTAAACCAGAACTAAACCAGGTCTAAACCAGGACTAAACCAGAACAAAAGCAGGTCTAAACCAGGTCTAAACCAGGTCTAAACCAGGACTAAACCAGGACTAAACCAGGTCTAAACCAGGGCTAAACCAGGTCTAAAAAAGGTCTAAACCAGGTCTAAACCAGGACTAAACCAGAACTAAAGCAGGTCTAAACCAGGACTAAACCAGGACTAAACCAGAACTAAACCAGGTCTAAACCAGGACTAAACCAGGTCTAAACCAGGTCTAAACCAGGACTAAACCAGGTCTAAACCAGGACAAAAACATAACAAAACCTGGCCTGAACCAATACTAAATCAGGACTACACCAGACCAAAACTAGGACTTAACCCGTACTAAACCAGGTCTAAACCAGGACTAAACCAGGTCTAAACTAGAATTAAAGCAGGCATAAACAAGCTGTAACCCAGGCCTAAACCAGGAGTAAACAAGAACAAAAGCAGAACTACAACAGGAACAAGACAAGGACTAAAAATGTTCATAAAGACCTGCACACAAGACTAAATCCAGGACTACACTGGGCCTAAACTAAGACTAAACTAACCCAAGACTAAGAACAACATCTAATGTTTTTAAAACTCCAGACACTGCTGAGTACCGCAGTAAAGAGTCCTGCGTTCCAACAGCAGGACCTTTATATTTTTGTCCTCTGCACGTGTTAAATATATATCTGTATTAAACCGTAAGCATTTTTCTTTTTATTTCTCTCTTAAACCTGACGTCGCGCCGCAGACCAAAGTTCTGTGAAGTTACTGAGGTCAGGAAGAACTCAGCACTTTTTCAGCTCTCGGCCCAATTAAAGCCTCCGTGTGCGCTGTGATAAGTCCGGGCTCCGAGCGGCTAATTGTCCTGGAGTGCTCTCACCTCCTCTGCCTCTGCCTTTCTCCAAGAGTCCTTTTTTTTTTTTTTTTAATTCTGTACAAATCAAGGTGGCTCCAGTCTTCTGTGTCTGTGAAGAAGGGTTTTTACAAAATGGAGGACAGAGGTGCTAATGAAACACTCGCAGAGAGAGAAGCCCCCGCACGGACCCACTTAGAACTGAGTCTGTCTCTATTCAGATAAAAGGACCCACTCCTTTCATAGACTCCATGCATATAGGCTCATTCATTCATTCATTCATTCATTCATTCATTCACTCATCTTCTGTTAATCTCCATTAGAGGTTGAGGATGACAGCAACTATGGGCCTTTCAGGGTTTTTGTTTTTTTTAACTTAAAATAATGTATATGTGGAAAAGAGATTGTTTGGATTAGATGTCTGTCGCCCCCTGCTGGCAACGATGTGGAATATAATGGCTATTTAGCACAGCTATTAGCAACATGAGGCTAACAGATGGATAAATGAGCTGAATGCTTTGTGGTGACGGCAGTTTAAGCTAGAGATCGACTGATTTTTGCATGTTTATTGTAGGGCTGCACAATATATCGCAAAATTATCGCAATATCAGCAAACGCAATATTTATTTATTTTTATTTATTTATTTTACTTTTATTTTACCTGGAAGTCCCTTGAGATAAAAATCTCTTTTTTGAGGGAGACCTGGCCAAGAGGCACACCGGTAACAGTTACAAAAGACAGACAATTACAATTATACAACAGTCAACCTTATAAAATCATTTAAATCATCAATCATAAATATCCGTATCGCAAGAATCTAAATATATCACAATAATGCTGTGGTCTTCCATCTGACAGAGATTTACACTGAAGAATCATTTTCCACCAGAGCCTTAAAAGAACATGTGTTGTAACTAAATAAAAATTTTTAAAAAGTCCAGTTTTAGTGGTAATTTAATTAATTTAGTCACAGCTTAGCCTTGTTTTATTCCTGGTTTAGTCTGTGTTACGTTTTGATTTTGACACAGTTTTGACTTGTAAATACAGGAACTTGTAGTGAATTTAACTTACTATGTTTGAAAAGTAGGCTCTATTTTCAAATATCGCAATAATATCGTTATCACAATTTTCAACATAGTTATTGAATATTGCATGTTTTCTTCATATCGTGCAGCTCTAGTTTATTTTCTGGAAAATTCGTGCACTTTTATGCTGATTTTTGTTCAGGCATATGTCTGGGTGACCATGTGACTGAAGGACCCCAGCTTCCTCAGCCATCTTGTAGCAGTTTGGGCTCTTAGTCTGCAGTTCATAGGAAACATTTAAAATCTTATCCTGAAAATCTCAAAAACTGGCACTAAAATGATTTTGCTCATTTCGCTGGAACAGAACCTCGCAGAACAAAAAATCAAAAAGCATTTTGTAGTTCTCCCCAAAATCACCCTGCAGATGGAGGTTGACTGAGATCGCCTCGATGCAGCGCTGCTACAGTTCTGTGAGATTTGGCCTCAGGATGCTTTGAGCCTCCACAACCATCTCCTAACAGTTTGAGCTCTTACACTTCAGTTCAATGGAAACACCCAAAATTGCTTTATCTCATCCTGAAAAGCTCAAAACAACTTGTTTCTCTGGAACAGAACCTCACTCAGAATGCATTTTGTAACTCTTTCCAAGCTCTGTTTGATTAAGATTTGCTTATTGGTTTTCTCAAAAAAACAACAACTAATCTTTAACTGTTCTCACTGTCACATTCTAACTCTTTTGTTTCCATTTTAATAAGCATTACTAAAACAAATGGCTATATTATATTCATTTCTTTCATAAAATTAAGAAAATTGTCCCCAAATATTTTCCCAAAAATCTGCATATCAGTCGACCACTAGTTTAAGGCTGATCAGAACGAGTCTGGTGACGGTGTCTGGGCTTTAGAAACGCGCAGGAGCACTTCCTGGTTTCTATGTAGAGCTGTGAGACCGAGCGTTTTCAGCTCTGGAGAAGGGCAGCGCCTCAGCATACAGGATTACTCAAACAGAATACTACTGCAGCTCTGTTTCTGAGGAGGAGACAACATTAGAACATGGTTAAAAATAAAAAAGTTGATTTAGCAGAAGAGGGGACCTTTAAAGAAACAGTTTCAGAGTCAGTCACTGTAGAAGGTGTATTGTGGTGGAAAAAACTTGTCTTGTAAGAATGGGAGAACTGACCCAGTGTCGCTGAAGTCTCCGTTGAAAGAACAGAGATTATTTGCTATAATATAAAGAAACGGATTGCCTCGACAGTGACGTGTGTTAAAAGCAAAGGCGAGTTCGCTCTGTCTCTCCTGCTCACAAACAGAAAACACAGGTGTCTTAAATCTGACCGGGAATATTCATGAAGCACACTCTCTTCAGGCTGCGCTGTTTTGTCATTTCCATCACAAAGAACAAATAAATAAATGTTCAGAAAATGTCCTCCACCAATGGACATACATTAGAGCTGAATATACATGCATGGAGACATGAATACGACATGTGTGCGCCCTTTAGAGGCAGCGCAGTGGAGTGTTCTCCTGCTGAAAAGATGCAGTGGCCGAGCAGCCTTTGATATGGAAATGGAAGCTCATCAGAGAGACTGGGGGCCAGATGCATGCTGGGATATGTCCTAGGTCTCGTGTCAGTGCTTTGGAAATGAAACAAGAATCAATTTCAATGGCTAAAAATGAGATCGCTGTAACTTTTGTAGGGTCATGGTTTTAATCATGAGCCGGTGTGGTCTTTGTGCCTGTGCCAAGCCTGGATAAATGATACAGGGTTGTGTCAGGAAGGGCATCCGGTGTAAAATCTGTGCCGAACTGTTTGTGTGTCACTGCAGATGATTTGGAATAGATAAAACGACATCTCCATCGTTCTCAAACTTTTTTAGGGATTAAATCAGGACTAAACAAGGACTAAACCAGGACTGAAACTGAACTAAACCAGGACTAAACCAGGACTAAACTAAGATATAACCAGGGCTAAGCAGTGGTCTATGCTTAAGGGCAAACGGGGACTAAACCAGGACTAAACCAAGACTAAAACAAGACTAAATCATGTCTAAACCAGGACTAAACTAAGATTTAACCAGGACTAAACTAGGACTTAACAAGTACTGAAACTGGACTAAACCATGTGTAAACCAGGACAAATCTAAGCTATAACCAGAACTAAATAGTAGCCTACACCCAAGAGCAAACAAAGACAAAACCAGGACTAAAACTGGACTAAAACAGGTCTAAACTAGGACAAAACTAAGATATAACCAGGACCAAACCAAGACTAAACCATGTTTGAACCAGGACTAAACTATGACATAACCATGCTAAGCAGCGGTCTATGTTTAAAAGCAAACAGGAACTAAAGCAAGACTAAAACAAGACTATATCATGTCTAAACCAGGACTTAACTAAGATTTAACCAGGACTAAGCAGTGGTCTATGCTTAAGGGCAAATACGGACTAAACCAGGACCAAACAAGGACTAAAACTGGCCTAAAACAGGACAAAACTAAGGCATAACCATGCTAAGGAGTGGTCTATGCTTAAAGGCAAACAGGAACTAAACCAGGACTAAACCGTGTTTAAACCAGGACTAGACAAGAACTGAAACTGGACTAAACCAGGACTAAACTAAGATATAACCAGGACTAAGCAGCCTATGCTTCAATTTAATGCCCAACCAGAGCAGGACTAAAACATGTCTAAACCAGGACTTTGAACTGCAAAAGTCTCCTGAGTACCATCAGTGGGACCTCGGCCACAGTTTGAGAACCCTAAAAGTCCTCTTCCCTCCTTATCATGCACAGCTCCTCTGCCTGAACTCTAAATCTGCTGGAGCACTTTTGTTTGACACCGCATTTCTCTTTCACTTCTTTTAAGAGAATGGTAATGAGAGAAAATCCACAGCCGTCCGAGCGGTTTAACAAAGTCTGAATGTGTGCACTTAAAAACATCGCTCTCCGTCTGATTGCCAACGTTTTGCTCTTTTTTTTCTTTCTCTGCAGCAGCAATCTGACGCACAAATGTGTTTTTTGATCAGCGACTCTCACCCGGCCTCACCTCGGCTGTCGTTATCTGCTGATGAATACTTTTAAAGAGATTGCATTGTTTTTCTGAAACAAAATGGCCGCCTTTAGCCGCTCCTGTCTTTGCCCAAAGCCTGAATGGAATAAGAGATAGAGGCTGATGGAGGGTTTCATCAGATTGATCATTGTGGATAACGAGCTGTTCACACGGAGGGCATCGGGAGCGGGACGTCCTTCTGTGGGCATTTTTATGGGAGTTTAGGGCTGATCATGAACTTTGACCCCGCTGAAAACTGCTGCTTATTGAAAAAGTGAGAAAGAAAGGTTGCACATTTAGAGGGCATGGTTCTATGAAATAAAACCGAATAACACAGATTATCTCCTCATCAGGGCTCCTGTCAGTGGGTGGGATATATCAGGCTTAAAAAGTGAACATTTTGTCCACAACGTTGGTGTTTTAGAAGCAGGAAAAACGGGCAAGTGTAAGAATTTGAGTTTGATAAAAGGGCTCAGAGCATCTCCCAAAACTGCATTTTTCCTATTCTATAAAAATAAGTTTGTTTTGTTTTTGTTTTTTTTTTGTTTGTGCGATCATTAAGGATGTAACGATTCTTCGTAAATTGGCTAAAAATCGATGCAAAACAAAAACATTTTGAATCGGTGTGGGGAAAAATGAATCACGATGCCCTTTAATACAGCGCAGGCCACTGGTGTAATCTGGCTCACGTGTTTGGTGCTAGACATCATTACCTGGTCATTTTACTGAAGAGAAACATGCTTTTATATCAAGTTTTAGTTTACAGAACTCGTAAAATCACTAGCCAGACGTGCTGGGAATGTGAAAAGACTGCACGTTTTACTAATTACTCAAAGCGACTCAGGAGTGTACTTTCTGTCCTCGGTGCGTCTCACACAGAGCGTGCACAGCGTCCTCAGGCACAGGGGAACAAGAGAGACACATCTGAAGGTTTTATTTAGGCTGCTCATTCCTGTTTTCTCCGTTTTCCATCGTTCAGAAAGTAGCTTGTTGTTAGCAGCGAGCTAAAGGAAAGCTAAGTGGCTAACAACAGCCTAAAGTTTATTTGAAGTTTCAGTGGCCCCTCCCCCGGAGCGTTTCCAATGAGATCAGATTTTTAACTAAGGATGTGTCTTTCAGGATCTATCAAAAGTTGTCCCAGAGGCAGGAGCAGAGGTGAAGCAGAGACAGGTGAAGCAGAGACAGGTGATGCAGGCGGGGAGTGAAGGGTGACGAGTTCCTGGACCTCAGACTGCTGCAGGAGCTAAAACTGAGAGAGGAGTCAGAAATCACAGAGTCCTTCCCCTGGTATGAGGATAACTTTGCCCTGCAGAAGCTCGTCTCCTGAGTTAAAACACTGAATCCTCTCCATCTTCAGCCTCTCGGGCTCTGGCCTTTAGCCCTGTCATTAGCATTAGCCCACGCTCCTCACATTAGCTTTCATTAAACTGTGAAATTAGTCTGGTGCTTAAAGCCAGGACTCAGGAGGACGCTGCGGGACAGAGGCTGGCCGAGTGCCACCTCTGTCCCAAACAACAGAGGGACGGGGCAGGGCAAGGAGCAGGGAGTCCCAGGACAGCCTGCTCTAAACTGCAGATATTACTAGAGCATGGCCTGACCAATACGTTTTTGTTTTTTACTGTGTGCAAAGAATCAGTCTGTCCCATAACTTTTATTTCTATGTCAGAAAAAACTGACACAGATCCCAGTACCTTTGAAATAAATCTGGATAGATAACAGGAAACAGGACACACGCTCTTCTTTATTAAGAACGATGGCCAAGAATTCCAGTGGAAATGTAAAAATGTTTGTATAAAATTATTTTAAAATGATAAATTATGAAAAATGTTGGTAACACTGTAGAATAGCTAAGGCATGATAAATAAACCATTTATAGATGAATTACCATTGCTGTTTATAATTATCCGCTGATTTACCTGAGCTTACTGCTCAAGTATTAAAACTTAATATTATTGCTTTGTAAATAATAAATTAACAGTTTAACAATCTTTTACTTATGCTTAATGGTGTGTTATTCAAAAATGTTTGACATCTGTGATCGATTATTGAGAAAGGACATAAGACAACAAAGTAAAAGTACTTAGTTACATTACTTAAGTACAATTTTTGTGTATCTGTACTACAGGTAAGTAAATTTTACAAGGGGTACTTTTACTTTAACTTCACTACATTTTAAAGCAAGTATCTGTACTTTTTACTCCACTACATTTCTGAGTTGGTTTGAAGTACAAACTATTTTGAGTTTTGGTTTAAAATCCTGTGTTTTTGTTGTGGCCTCATTGTAGACACACAGTACTTAAATATAACAGATGCAGTAAAGTAGTACTGCTTCAGAAACATCAGAATAATAAAGACAGAAGAGCTCAGCGACAGATTCAGTTTCTTCTACTGCAGCAGTTTGTTCATTTCACTCTTTTACCTGCAAGTACATTTAAAAGTGAGTACTTTTATACTTTTACTTGAGTAGAAATTAGGGCTGCACGATATGGAGAAGTATGTTGAAAATTGCGATAACGATATTATTGCGATATTTGAAAATAGAGCCTACTTTTCAAACATAGTAAGTTAAATTCACTACATTTCATAAAAATGTAAGTTCCTGTATTTACAAGTCAAAACAGCCACAAAATCAAAACTTAACACAGACTAAACCAGGAATAAAACAAGGCTAAGCTGTGACTAAATTAATTAGATTACCACTAAAACTGGACTTTTTAAACATTTTTATTTAGTCACAACACATGTTCTTTTAAGGCTCTGCTGGAAAATGATTCTTCAGTGTAAATTTCCATTGTGTTATTGCGATATATTTAGATTATTGCGATACAGATATTGCGTTTGTTGATTTTGCGATAACGATAATTTTGCGATATTGTGCTGTCCTCGCTATGAGTAAACTACTTTTCACAGCTAAACAGCGAGCTTACGACGCTCCAATAAACAAGGCAGTCTTCTTTTATTGCTCATTTATTGAAGGATGGCTCGAAACCATCATCCCACGATCATCGTAAAACTGGAACAATACAAAAACATGTTTCTGCTCACTTAGCTGTAATATACATTTCCAATTTCTTACACCAAAAATAAAAGCAAAATGATATTTCCGTATAAACAATACTTACGGACAAATATTGTCCAAGGCAACAACGTTTTTAAGGTGAATACAAGCTCAACACATGAACAGCTTGCCAGTACGTTCAGCCATCTTGATTTCAACATATGCATTAACGAAACAATAGCGCTGAATAACCAAAAGAGGGCGCTGTTGTACAGTTAACAAATTTAGTATTGATCAATTGCACTTTACAAAGGGCAGAATAGATATATTGTGCAGCCCTAGTAGAAATATTAAAGTGATACTTTTAATTCTATTTGAGTATTTGAGTATTTTGCTCCTTTATCTTTGCTTAAGTAAAGACATTGAGTACTTCTTCCACTACTGATAATTTTGCCCAAAGTGTTGCAGTCTTTTGTCACTTTTTGTGCCTTTTCCAGCCAGAACTGATCCAAGTCCAAATGTACTGGGCTTATAGGTTTTATTTGTAGAAACCTGGCAGGTCCCAGGTCTGTGGACTGACCCGGTCTTCCCTGAGTCTCTGTTCCTTCATCTATTTGTCCTGCAGAGAGCGAGAGAGAGAGGGGGGTGTCGTTGTCATGGCGATGACACGGGTCCGGACCGTTGAGCTGCAGATAATGATGAATAATTATGCACGTTTTCTTTTTTTTCTTTTTTTTTTCACCTCTCACATTGTTGTCGTCTCTTGGCTCTGAGCGGCAACTGGAGTTTCCCCGAGAGTTGGAGGAACCAGATGTGACCGTGATGAATGAAACGCAGGAGCACTCGCCTCCGAAGGGTCGCCGCCATTTTGTCAGAGCTGCTCCCGGGTCACATGTACTTAAGGTCCACATAGGTCCTAGTAACAAGTCAGGAAGTGGACTATTTTAGAAGGTTAATGCTTACGGTAGCTTTTAATTCAGTCATTCTCAATGTTTTCACGCCTCGCTTTGACTAAAACACGTATTACTATGCTAGGACTAAACAAGGACTAAAACTGGATTAAACTTAGTCTAAAGCAGGACTAAATCAGTATCTAAATCAGGTCTAAACATGACATCACCAGGACTATTCAGGGGCTAATTCAAAATGGGGCTGAACCAGGAGTAATCCAGAATTAAACTGGGTCTAGACCAGGACTCAGCAGTGGTCTAAATCTTTAAATTTAATATGTAATAATTGACTTTTTAACTCAAAACGCAGGACTATATTAAATAGCTATAGACTATTATTATCACTAATATTAGCATTAATAATAATAATAATAGTAATAATAATTAGGGGTGTAACGATAAGTTTTTGCAATGATACGATATGTATCGATTAGAAGTGTTTCGATGCCATTCAAGAACAATATTGGCTAATTTGGAATGATACGATTCGATACGATTCAACACCTTCGTATCGATAATTGATACAGCAACTTTTGGCCAAAAAAAAAAATTTACTCTCAAATGTAGCAACGCGGCCGGGGTTTGTTATGTCCAGCAGACAGAGAGTGAATAAAAGAACAAACACAAAATTTATCTCCAAAAAGCCATATCTGGTTTTATTTTAACATACACATTTCTAATTTTGATATTTCTGATATTATCGATCGATACTTCATGTGTATCAATATTCACTTCCTAGAAAACGATACGATTTGATACAAGGTCATGTGTATCAATGTAGTTGTATCATAGGAAAAAAAAGATACATTGCTACAGTTACTGTATCGTTACAGCCCTAATAATAATGATAATAATGATAAAAATGAATATAGTTAGCTCATATTTTAATGAAAATCAACATTGGCTCATAAAATACAATCCTGCCTTTTGACTGTTCTTGGATTTTTTCCTGTTTTTTTGTTCTTTTTAAGACAGACACTTTTTTAAACTTTTTTTTCTGTCCATGTGTTTTTTCTTCTCTGTGTGTGTTGTTTGTTTTATCTGTTGTCACTGTGAAACTTTGTTAGTTTGTGTATGTCTGGATAACAATTTAAAATGAATAAAATACTAATAACACAAAAATAAACGCTTAAATTTAAGCCTCACCTACAGCAGAAAACAGGAATAACCAGGAGAAAAAGAATGGAAAAACATAAAGTAGCAGCATTAACTTGTCCTGGTCTGTACAGGTGCAGTGTTTGTCTTGAAACACCTCAATAAATTGTGAGTAGGTGGATCTTTTCTTTTCTTTCTCTCCACACAGATTGTAAAGGTCAGGCCCGGTCCGCCTCTGAGGTCTGAAGTCCAGACCGTAGGTGGACTCACACAGAACAATGGAGCACTCAGTTCCACTTCATTAAAGGATAATTATTATGGCTTTTCATGTTTGCACCAACAATTAGCCCGAGTCCAACGAGGTGAAGGGCTGCGGCTTCGTTATCAAAACACACACAAGCTACGGCCGAGTCTAAGTCCTGGTTTACAGCCGGGTCTAAGTCCTGGTTTACAGACGAGTCTAAGTCCTGGTTTACAGCCGGGTCTGAGTCCTGGTTTACAGCCAAGTCTAAGTCCTGGTTTACAGCGGGGTCTGAGTCCTGGTTTACAGCCAGGTCTAAGTCCTGGTTTAGGTTAAATACAGCTGAGTCTAAGTCCTGGTTTACAGCCGAGTCTGAGTCCTGGTTTACAGCCGGGTCTAAGTCCTGGTTTACAGACGAGTCTAAGTCCTGGTTTACAGCCGGGTCTGAGTCCTGGTTTACAGCCAAGTCTAAGTCCTGGTTTAGGTTAAATACAGATGAGTCTAAGTCCTGGTTTACAGCCAAGTCTAAGTCCTGGTTTACAGCCAAGTCTAAGTCCTGGTTTACAGCCAAGTCTAAGTCCTGGTTTAGGTTAAATACAGCCAAGTCTAAGTCCTGGTTTAGGTTAAATACAGCTGAGTCTAAGTCCTGGTTTACAGCTGAGTCTAAGTCCTGGTTTTCAGCCGAGTCTAAGTCCTGGTTTACAGCCAAGTCTAAGTCCTGGTTTAGGTTAAATACAGCTGAGTCTAAGTCCTGGTTTACAGCCAAGTCTAAGTCCTGGTTTAGGTTAAATACAGCTGAGTCTAAGTCCTGGTTTTCAACCGAGTCTAAGTCCAGGTTTACAGCCGAGTCTGAGTCCTGGTTTACAGACGAGTCTAAGTCCTGGTCTACAGACGAGCCTAAGTCCTGGTCTACAGACGAGTCTAAGTCCTGGTTTACAGACGAGTCTAAGTCCTGGTTTAGTTTAATTTAGAACCAGTTTTGTTGCTGTTTTAGTGCTGCTCTGGTTGGGCTTTAAATTTAAAGTGTACACCCCTGCTTAGTCCTAGATTATACCAGGTTTAGTTCTGGTTTACATCTGGTTTAATTCTTGTTTAGTCCTGATGTAGTCAAGGCTTAGTCCTGGCTTAAACCTGATTTGGACCTACATTAGTCCTTGTTTAAGTCTTGGTTTTGTTTTAGTCCTGGGTTAGCTTAGTTTTAGTCCTATTTTAGACCTGGTTTAGTCCAGGTTTAGGCATAGTTGAGTCCTGATTGTTTAAAGATCTGGTTTAGACTTAGATAAGTCCTAGTTTGGACCTGGTGCAGTCTATGTTTAGTCCAGTTTCAGTCCTCATTTAGTCTTGGTTTATTCCTGGTCTAGACCTTTTTAAAACCTGTTTTAGTCCTGATGTAGTCTAAGTTTAGCCCTGGTTTAGTCCAGGTTTAATCCTGGTTTAGTCCTGGTGTAGTCTATGTTTAGTCCAGTTTTGGTCCTCATTTAGACCTGATTTAGACCTGGTTTAGACCTGGTTTACTCCTGGTTTTGTCTTTATTCAGTAATGGTCACTTTAGTCTTTTAAAGATGGTTCTCTGAGCCCCAGTACTTTGAGAGTTGGTACTCAGAACCTCAGTACTTTGAGAGTTGGTACTCAGAACCTCAGTACTTTGAGAGTTGGTACTTGGAAACTCAGTACTTTGAGAGTTGGTACTTGGAGCCCAGTACTTCGAGAGTTGGTGTACTCTGAGCCCCAGTACTTTGAGAGTTGGTGTACTTGGAGCCCCAGTACTTCGAGAGTTGGTGTACTTGGAGCCCCAGTACTTCGAGAGTTGGTGTACTCTGAGCCCCAGTACTTTGAGAGTTGGTGTACTCTGAGCCCCAGTACTTCGAGAGTTGGTGTACTCTGAGCCCCAGTACTTTGAGAGTTGGTACTCAGAACCTCAGTACTTTGAGAGTTAGTACTCGGAGCCCAGTACTTCGAGAGTTGGTGTACTTGGAGCCCCAGTACTTTGAGAGTTGGTGTACTCTGAGCCCCAGTACTTTGAGAGTTGGTGTACTCTGAGCCCCAGTACTTCGAGAGTTGGTGTACTCTGAGCCCCAGTACTTTGAGAGTTGGTGTACTCTGAGCCCCCAGTACTTTGAGAGTTGGTGTACTTGGAGCCCAGTACTTTGAGAGTTGGTGTACTTGGAGCACAGTACTTTGAGAGTTGGTGTACTCTGAGCCCCAGTACTTTGAGAGTTGGTGTACTCTGAGCCCCAGTACTTTGAGAGTTGGTGTACTTGGAGCCCCAGTACTTTGAGAGTTGGTGTACTCTGAGCCCCAGTACTTTGAGAGTTGGTGTACTCTGAGCCCCAGTACTTTGAGAGTTGGTGTACTTGGAGCCCCAGTACTTTGAGAGTTGGTGTACTCTGAGCCCCAGTACTTCGAGAGTTGGTGTACTTGGAGCACAGTACTTTGAGAGTTGGTGTACTCTGAGCCCCAGTACTTTGAGAGTTGGTGTACTCTGAGCCCCAGTACTTCGAGAGTTGGTGTACTCTGAGCCCCCAGTACTTCGAGAGTTGGTGTACTCTGAGCCCCCAGTACTTCGAGAGTTAGTGTACTTGTACTCGTACCCCCCCAGTGGACCCCTGGGTTATGGGTTACTGTACAGAGGATAAAGGTTGTCTCAGGGACCCCAGATGTTGTGGTGGTTTACTGTCGGCTGTGGTAGATTTATGTTCTGGAGGTGTCACGCTCGAGGGGCTCCGGATCGCGCAGATGAGGATGGATCTTTTGTCCCGGGACAGTCTCAGAGAACCGGCCGAGGGGGGGTCCCACAGGAATCCCAAATATGTCCCTCTGAACAATGGACCTGAGTGCGGTGGTCCTCCTCCGAGTGAGCTGTCCACGGCCGAAGCTAACACTCAGCATCGATCTGAGGCTGTTCCAGTCTACCACAGTCTGTATACAGTGTTATCTAATGGCTCTGGTAAAGCGGGACTACCAGATTTTCCTCGTCCTGGTGCCGTAACAACACAACCTATCCCTAATCTATAGCATTTCTAACCCCAACTCTATTTTAGCAGCTTTTATATCTGTCATGCTAACACTTTATACAATAAGCAAATTCAAATCCACTTTATTTGTACAGCACATTTTACAAACAAAACAGTTTCCAAAGTATTTAGAACAATAAATAACAATAAAATACTCTATTCAGCTCCACCAGTCCCCATTAAATAATAAGAACCAGCAAAACCAAATAAAAATAATACAATAAAATAGCAATAATTAAATACGAAGAATTAAATAGTAAAAACAAAACAATAAAAAGACAACAGAGCACCACCTCACTTTCACAGAACCATCTTTAAGAGACAAAAAACAAAACAAGGGACCTAAACCTGGATTATACAAGGACTAAAACTGGACTAAACAAGAATTAAACTTTTAATGGACGTACATGCCCTGAAGGCCCTGAGAGGCTGAAACAAATTGGCGTTTTGTTTTTTTAAATAGATACTGCCCATGAAATAATAAAGGCTTTTTCATATTTTCGAAATCTCATTGAGTGGCTCAGTCTTTGTCTGTATCGTATGTGATCTGGGTAGAACTTTTGTGACTGTCAGACTCCAGCAGTGGAGGACTAAACCTCAAATTGAAGCTCCACCTAAAGCAGGACGACCTCAACCACTCACCAACAACAGCAGAGCTACTTTTATTCCATTAAAAATATAAAACGCAACCAATCTGCCACCCCAAAATTAAAACATATGACATACAACTGAAGTTTAGAGCTGACCTTAAACCTCTAGCTCTGAATTTAGCTTTAGCCCGATGCTAACCAGCGATTATGTACTCCTCGTTTAACATCACATCTTAGATTGTCATTTTTTAATGTGTTTTACTTTTGTTCCAACATTTGTTTTTCTTTTTAGCACTGTTTCTGAGTAAACAGATGTATCTAGAGTTATAATAGATAATTCCCCAGGCGGCCATTATTCAACAGCCAATCAGAGCACGCCTTACTGGAGTGTGCAGCAGATTAAAATCCTTAATAATAAAGCCTATATGGTGTTTTAACCTCTTTTTTTTTTTTTTTTTACAAATTATTTCTATTACAACAATGGTTCCCAAAGTGGGGTCTGGGGCCCCCTGGGGGTCCGCAAAGGTACTGCAGGGGGGCCCCCAGAGGCTGTCTAAGTTAAGTACATAAAAATAAATTGAGTTTGAAATGAATTACTTGCTTTATTAGTTATATACTTGTTTAAAAATAAGAGTTTAAAACAATTTTTAGCCAACAGTCAGTGTTTTTTGTGAGGTTTTTATAGAAATCTATGGAGAAAAACATGACTTAGTCTTTTGAAGAGAAGTTTTACAGGTGGGGGTGTGGGTGGGATTTTTAGAAGTTTAAGGGGCCTGTGACAGACTTAACTTTGGGAATGAATGTATTACAATATACTGTTAGATAATTACACAGGTTTCGTGTGATCCAAGGAGAAAACTCAGGTAGTCTGTGAAATTTGCCATAAATAAGACATAAAGTTTATTTTTATTCAGGCAAACAGTTTATTCTCGTTATTTCAGAATGTACAGTTGTGTGTGGCAGTGCCTTTCATAATGCCCCCCTGTTTTATACTGGCCCCCCTCCACGACTGTCATTTCTTTTTACTGTATATGTGACAGTTTTTTACAGTGCAGGCGTTGGCGTTCCCCTCAGGAGGCCCCACACAGAGGCAGGTTTGTTTTAGAGTGAGATGAGTGATGTGTTCACAGCTCATTATGTGGAGACTCCAGATACTGCTCTGCTACAGTTGATGACAGTTAGAGACGGACACCGGGGCCCCGTAAAACACAGGGCCCCCTTCAGATCTGCCTTTAAAATCTAGTCTGTACCATTGCAAGATAGGACCACCGGAATCTAAAATCTAAATCTCTGTCAGATGGAAGACCACAGCGTTATTGCGATATATTTAGATTCTTGCGATACGGATATTGCGTTTGCTGATTATCGATAACGATAATTTTGCGATATATTGTGCAGCCCTAGTTTAAATCTCCTGTTATAATCCAAGTAAGGCAATAATTCCGTTTTCTCGGCCTGCATGTAAACGCAGTGACTGACACCAGCTCTCGCTCCTCGGGAAACCTCCTCGGTCAGAGCGCTAAGCTAAATGAGGGTTTCTGGTAAAGAGTTCCTCTGCCTGTCCCAGGGCACTCACCACCTGCTCTCACAGGAGACGAAAAAACTCCTCAAATAAACCAGTCAGACGAGGATTCAAGACCCTCTGACTTTTCTTTCCTGAAGTGAATCATGGGCTGTGTCCGATCGTCATCCCTAGCCCCTAACCCCTCAGTCCCTGTACAGTCCAGCACTATACAGCAGACTGTAGTGCACTCATTTTGTGAATGATTCAGACTCGCACCCTTTTTTTCTCTCACCGGTGATCACATGACTCTGGCGTCTGTGTAAAAAAAGTTTGTCAAAACTCCGCTGATAATGTTCTTCTGTGACAAAGCCCGACCAGACTCAGATGTTTTAGTATTTATAGATAAATAATAGTCATATGTGTGATATTTAACATGAATTATGGCTGTAATGAATAAAACAGAGTGGATTATTGCAGCTCTGTGCCTTACGTGCGGAGGCTGAACGCTGGCTAAGCTAACGTTAGCAATTTTACACTGCAGCGGTTTATTTAAGAGCTTTTTATTTCTGATTACGACGTGACAGAAGTAAAAAAAAGGCGTTTCTGTTTTCATTCAGATGTGTTGTGTACAGTTTAAAGTCCTGTCGCTGTCCCGCTGTTCTCCTCCGAAACTCGCAACGCATTCTGTTCTATACTGACCTCTAGTGACCATCACTGTCCACTACTTTTCAAAAAACCTTTGTGGGAAATTTTGAGTGCACTATTTTTTATCCACTAGACATTCGGACACCGCTACAAAATGGCGTGACCACTACAGAGTGCACTACGGAGGGATTAGGGAGGACGTTCTGACACAGCCATGGAGATAGGGTTAAGCTAACGCTAACCGTCTAGACGTCTGGCTACATTAATGCTGTCTGGTGATTACTGAGCCTTCCTTGCTCCTCTCTGTTGTATATTAATAGGAAAAATCTGAATTTTGCGGCGGACTGTAGGATTTATGGGCCCAGTGTTCCCTGTGTGTAGTGAGCAGCAGGTGTAGTCAGTTCTTACAGTATCACAGACGCCTGAATGGAGTGAAGTGTGTTCATGCTGCTGCTCAGAGGAAATCAAATATTGGCGCCAAACCATTTCTTTTCGCTGTGGTCAGAGCTTCAGGCCTGAGTCAAAAGAGCTTCTCCTGGGGGGGTCCGGTCTGAATAGCCCCCCTCCCCCCCTCTTCTTTTCCCCCCAAAATCTCCACCAACCAACGACAACCAACCACCACCAGCACCAGCTCGGGCCGGTGCTGAGCTCTGCCACGTCCAGATGTCGACCAGGGGACAAAGACGTGCGTGGGGAGCGGAGGGGGGTGGAAGAATACAAAGATGGAGTGAAGAGAAGCCCCCCCTCCCACTGTCAGCCTCACACTCGGACCTTTACAGCCGCGTCATGTGCAGCCGGCAGCTCCAGAATGAGCCGGGGTTTGTGAAAAGGACTCTGAAGTGTTAGCAACTCAGAGACAGACTAATTCTAAACAACGAGTTCAATTTATTGGCCTTTTGCAGAAGAAAACCAACAAAAAACATACATACACATATAAATATAACTCATCTTAGAGCCAACTGACTATCCGTTGTTCAGAAAAAGCATTATTCTTGATAATAATAGCTAAAGATACTAAATTTAACAAAACAATGTAAAATTAAGTGAACAAAAAATATTCGTTGTTGAAAACTTGAGATTTTAAGTTGCCCCCAAAACTCATAAATCTGAAGGGGATCTTGTTGCCTTGAGTTTTTGTGTTTTCGCTGCATTTTTTTTTACAGTAAAGAGTAAAATCTAGTGCCAGTCTGCCCCCATTCAGACATTTACATTTTAATTTGTCATTTGGTCAAGTTACAACAAAGTCATTATCACAGCTGTGGTAGCAGGAACGTTTTTTATTTTATTTATTTTATTTTTTTACTTAAATTCTGATGAAATTTTGTGTGAAAAAAAGTTTTGAAACCGAATACAATGAATAAAAATACAACTTATTTAAATTAAAAATTCAGCGTAATGAAGGTCAGTGTCCCAAACTCAGAACCTACATCCAGAAGGAAAACCGAAGCACTCAGCCCTGTCCCACATCAGAGGGAACTGCTCTTTCAGTTTGTCGAAGCATGTTGGGCCATGTTTCTGCAAATTTTGGACACTGAATTTTTAGAGACTGTATTTTTTTACACTGAGTTTGTTTGCACTGAATTTTTATACACTGGGTGTAAAACACTGGATTTGGCTTGTGAAGTTTTATTCACTGAAATTTTCATCGGAATTTTAAGTAAAAAGAAAAAATCAGTTTACAAAATTCAATAGCAAAAAATGCATTTACATAAACTCTTTTTCTAAAATAAGCTTTAGTAATGGAGAGACAAAACAACTTTCATATGCAGCGGCAAACTGTGGTCTTCAAACAAACCCAGTGGAAATATTTTGTCATCATTTAACTCCTCATTTAACTTCTCCTCCAGAGATGTTGATTTATTTTATAGAAATTTATTGAAAGTGTCTATATTCTGCTTTTATTTATCTTTTTAAACAGTCTTGGTCTCCTCTAGAACAGCAGCACAGCCTTTAAAAACTTTATGTGACTAAAAGACAGTGTTTTTAATAAGTACTTTACTAGTGCCATAAGTGACCAGCAGAGGGCAGCAGAGTGTTGTGGCCTTTTGAACATTATCAAAGAAAAAGAGCTCTTCACTTCCTTAAACTTTGTGTCTGATGCCATTTTCCTGCAAAATTAAAAATGTCTGTGAGGAATCAGTGGAGTTTTTTGGATAAATGACTGAGAACAGACTGGATGTAGAGGGCTTGTTGTTGATTGGTCAGTGCTTCCTGGAGTGGGCGGGGCTTATGTATATGTATATGTATTGTTGTATTGTATTGTTATATTATTTTGTTTGTAGCTGTACTTCGTCCTGCTCTGATGTGAAAGCAGTAAGTTCTGTGGTGTATTTGCAGCAGGTGTTGTCTCTGATGATCTCTCGTTAGTCTCCTTTGTTAATTGGGCCTGAGGCAGCTCTGTTTGTGAGTAAACAGCTCAGGTTATCTCTGTTACTGTGCTCCTTCTCTAATGCGAGTGTGGGAGGACAAAATAAGACAGATTGGGATATTAATCATGAATAAAGATGTGAAATCCAGCTACAGAGGGTTGTGTACTCTGTGTGCCGCTCCCAAGCCTTTATAAATGGAGAGGGATGTAATAAGGAAGGGCATTTGGCGTAAAAACCATACCACGCCATACCATACCACGCCATACCATACCACGCCATACCATACCATGCCATACCACGCCACGCCATACCACGCCATACCACGCCATACCACACCACGCCATACCATACCACGCCACGCCATACCACGCCATGCCATACCACGCCATGCCATACCACGCCATGCCATACCACGCCATGCCATACCACACCACGCCATACCATACCACGCCATGCCATACCACACCACGCCATACCACGTCATACCATACCACACCACGCCATACCACGCCATAACATGCCATACCATACCACGCCATACCATACCATTCCATGCCTGCGGCGTCTCAGGGAAGTTTCTTGCCCTGAAATGTCTACTGTCGCCCATATTAGGATTTCCTGTTGGCTTCCTCTTCTGGGGTCGCCTCCCAGTGATACGTCTTGTGTAGGTTTTATGTCGAAAGCCCTTTCTGACGCAACCATCTGTATTTATCCAGGCCTGGGACTGGCACAAAGAGTACACAGGCTTGTGATCCCTTGAGTCTGGATTCAACACATTTGTGTATATTTTAACATAATTCATGATTTAGATTTCTTGCACATCACGTTCTTTCTCAGAATCAGAAGTTTTCTCATCTTCTCCTCTCCTTTCTCCTCCTTCCTCTGTCCTTCCCTCCTCTCTCCTCTTTCCTTTCCTCTCTACTCTCCTTCTTTCCTTCTCTCCTCTCTCTTTCCCTTCTTGTCTCCTCTCCTTCTTTCCTTCTCTCCTCTCCTTCTCTCCTCGTATCCTCTCTCATTCCCTCCTCTCTCCTCGTCTCCTTCCCTCCTTTCTCCTCTTTCTTTCCCTCTTGGTTTCCTTCCCTCATCCCTCCTCTCCTGTCACCTCTCTCCTCCCCTCCTTCCCTCCTCGTCTCCTCTCTCCTTCCCCTCTCTCCTCCTCTGCTTCTCTCCTCGTCTCCTTCCTTCCTCATCTCCTCTCTCCTTCCCTCCTTGCCTCCCCTCCTTCTCTTCTTGCCCCCCCCCCCCCCCCCCCCCCCCCCGGCCTCCTCCTGTCTGTAACATGTGGAGCGGTTGCCGTGGTGACGGGGGAGGGGCCTCAGACGGCAGAGCGGCGTTAGGTGGGTGGGTTAGAGTGCTGGGATATAAGGAACCTTCTTTTTAGCCGTCTCCAGTGGCGTGTCCTGTGTCCTGTGAGCCTCGTCATGGACGGGACGTGTCCCCGGAGCAGGACGTGTCCCCGGACCGGGATTAGGACAAAAACAGGGAAGTTTTTTCACACAGAGCGCTGGGACGAGGGAGAGGGACGTGGTTTTCCGAGGATGAGACGGAGAGGAATAGGGAATAGCGTCCGAGGAGGCATCCCTGGCATTACCTCATGGATTTTGGGTAGGATCTGTTTGCTATTTTTTCTCGAAAAACGTGGCTTTATTTCCTAAAACACACCGTGATTGCAGATTTTTGTGTTATAGTATTTTTTGTACCATCCCAGTGTTAATATATATCTTCATTCATTTATGATTTTAGTCACTGTGGCTACAAAACGCTTAAAATCTGTTGTAAAATTATAAAAATTGCTAGTACTCGCTTCAATTCCAAATAATTAAATGCACAACAAGACAAATAAAGATCATTTTTGGACCAGCTTTGCATTCACCGTTTAGTTTTACATGAACATTATTTACTCTCTATTACCTACAAATGTGTTAGAATTGTTTAAGTATCTATTTTTACGAAAGTGTAGGTCCTGAGCGTGCATTTCCTATGGCAGTGGTTCTCAAACTGTGGTATGGGTCCCAGGGGTGGTACGCAGCCTTCTTCTGGTGGGACTCAGGAGTCTTTTTGCCGTTTAAGCCCTGATTTTGTTCAATTCAGAGTCAGTTTTGTTCACGGTTTTAGTTGGAAATTAAATGTGGTGTAGACTACTGCTTCTCTTTTCAGCACAGATTATTCCTCTTTTAGTTCTAGTCCTGGCTTAGTCCTGTTTTTTTCCTGGCTTGGTTCTTGTTTAGTCCTGGTTTAGACCTGAGTCCTAGTTCAGTGCTGATTTAATCCTGGCTTAGTCCTGGTTCTGGCCTCATTTTAGTGCATTAAAGATGATTTGAGAACCGAATTTTTAGTAGGATTTCAATTGGATAGTTTATTTTTTTATTCATAAAATCGCTCTGTTTGACCTCATTCATTTACTCCAAATATCTCTGTATACTCCAATGTTAATATACTTTGAAATTCATTTTATTTCCCTTTTATTTGCTTCATTTGTGTACCTGTGTTGTAACAAATTTAATGAAACTAATGTTGAAATTTGGAGATTTGTGCAGATGTTCTGTATTTAAAGCTACATGATCATTGCTTTAAACACAGATTGGAGAAGTTTTTGATAGGATTTAAATTTGCTTCTGCTGTATTTGCTTTGTAAAATTACCCAGTTGTATTTAAACTACATTATAGCTTCTACTAAAAAAAAAAAAAAAGTTGGATGTTCAGTAATTTTCTGTTTAACCTGGCGGGAGACGTTTCAGAAGTGTAGCTCTCGTTGTGGGGCAGAGTGAAAACGTTTGTGAAGGGGCGGGACTTTCAGGAGAATATTTGGAGGTGATTGGATGAAGCTCCAGCTAGAGCCCGCCCACCATGATTTGTTTTAGCCAATCACAGCACAGACTCACATGACATCGCCAAACAACAAAACAAGGAGGATTTCTGCTGTTTTTGTAAACGTACGGCAGCATGTGTCATGTTTTTTGGTGTAGCCATGTTGGATTCACAGAGAGTCTTGTCGCTGTCTGCAAACTTAAAGCCCGCCCACTCGCTCCAGTGCTGCCACGCCATTGGCTGAAGCACCGTCTGTGTGGACCCAAACAAATCAGTGAGAGACCGATAATGGCTTTTTGTACCACTGCAGTATAAAACTCTCCAAGCGTCTCAGATAACTGCTAGTATTTATAACTCTCTTTATTCATTTATTCACGCCTTTAGCCCCAGAACATCATTTAGAATAAATTAGAATGCATTTATTACATTAAAGGTCCGATATTCTGCTTTCCTTAGTTTTTCTGAAACACTGTGTGACTCCTTTGCATTAGTATTTCAGGTTTTATCACTTAAAATAATGTATCTGTGGAAAACCCGGTGTCTGTCGCCCCCTGCTGGCAACGCTGGGGACTGGACACAGCATAAAATGGCTAATTAGTATGACTATTAGCAACATGATGCTAACAGATAGATTTCTGAGCTGATGCTTCGTAGTGACGGAGGTTTAAGGCTGAAATGATCAGAACGAGTCCGGTGACGGTGTCTGGGCTTTAGAAACGCGCAGGAGCACTTCCTGGTTTCACGTGTCTATGTAGAGCTGTGAGACCGAGCGTTTTCAGCTCTGGAGAAGGGCAGTGCCTTAGCATACAGGATTACTCAAACAGAATACTACTGCAGGTCTGTTTCTGAGGAGGAAACTAGGGCTGCACAATATATCACTAAATTATCGTTATCGCAAAATCAGCAATATCTGTATCGCAAGAATCTAAATATATCACAATAACGCTGTGGTCTTCCATCTGACAGAGATTTACACTGAAGAATCATTTTCCACCAGAGCCTTAAAAGAACATGTGTTGTGACTAAATAAAAATGTTTAAAAAGTCCAGTTTTAGTGGTAATTTAATTAATTTAGTCACAGCTTAGCCTTGTTTTATTCCTGGTTTAGTCTGTGTTAAGTTTTGATTTTGTCGCTGTTTTGACTTGTAAATACAGGAACTTACATTTTTGTGAAACGTAGTGAATTTAACTTACTATGTTCGATTAGTAAGTATTTTCAAATATCGCAATAATATCGTTATCGCAATTTTCAACATAGTTATCGAATATCGCATGTTTTTTCCATCACAGCCTTAAAATAACATGTGTTGTGACTAAATAAAAATGTTTAAAAAGTCCAGTTTTAGTGGTAATTTCCTTCACTTAGTCACAGTTTAGCCTTGTTTTATTCCTGGGTTAGTTTGTGTGGACAGAGACTGAGATTTTTGTTTTAAGAGAATTTAACTTACTGTGTCAGAAAAGTAGGCTCTATTTTAAAATAGTTATTAAATATTGCATGTTTTTTTTCCATATTGTGCAGCCCTAGTGGAAGCAACATTATAACATGATTAAAAGCTCAAAAAAAGAAAAAAAAGTGGGTTTATCAGAACAGGAGAGCTGAAGTGTGGTTTGTTGGTGTAGTTGTTGTTGACTGACGTGGCTCTCAGTGCGACTCCTGCTGCGCTCGCTCTGTAAACCTCTGGAATAACAGGCTTTGGAACGAGAGCTACTGCTGCTGGAGCTGCACAGAAACTAAACCTCCAGCTCAAACTGAGAAATGAGTTACCTACATTATTATTCCTCTGCACATTTTCCAGTTTTTACAGTTCGTCTTATTCATTCCTTTGGTGTTTTGCCTTCACCTTATTTCATTTCTGCCTAATTTGTCAAATGCTTGAAAATATTTATCGAGTTTTGTTCTCGTTGGCCGTTCACCAAGAGTCTGAGGTTTTAGACTTTGTTAACTTTAATCTAGAAAACTAAAATGCCAAACCTGAAGAGTCATTGTTGGCAACGTTTTAATTTGAGACATTAAGGCCAAGTTATAGACAATTTTTTATTCACTTTTTCAACTCTTTTCAAGTTTTAATACAGGTCATCATAACGTCTTTAGTTTATTTCAGAAATATTGTTAAAGTTAAAGTCAGGGTATCTCGCCTATGACTGCATTTATTCAGCGCAGAAATAAGATATCATCAATTATTAATATGGAAAGGCATTTTTTTATACATTTAGGACTGAAGAAGAAGTCTTAAATGAATGTAGACCAAAAATATTTGTGTGTGTGCAGGTCCAGAATCTCAAGTTAAAATAAATTGTCAATGGACAGAAACAAAGAATTCTGTTCCATTTTACAATAACTTTAGTAGATTTTTTCCCGCTGTGTGATATAAGGGCTTTAGAGCATTTACCCCTGAACAAAGAGATTTTTAAGTGTGAGTCCAGGTCTGGGCACTATTTCTTTACCATTGCAAGATAGGACCAGTGCCTTGGCAGAGGTCTACGCTCTTCACGTGCTTATAGTTTTGATTCTTCTTCTTCTTTTTCTTTTTCTTCTTCTTTTTCATTTTCTTCTTTATCATCATCACCATAATAATAATAATAAGGACACATCTCTGGTGCTCTGGCTTAATAAAAATTAAAAAGTGAGAATATTTCCCTGGCTTTCTGCTGCTTGTAGTTGTTCTCTGGCTTTTTTTTTTTTTTTTTTTTTGCTTTAAAAAACAAACAAAAGCAAAACAAAAAATGATAATGTTAGACAAGGAGCTTATTTTAGCATGGGATGGGATCTACTACACTTGTACAATGTGTTGTATGTGTATATTGTCTTGCAAATTTAATAAGAAGAGAATGAAAAGTAATAATAATAATAATAATAATGGATTTTTTTTGTATTTTTGCATAGAGAGAGATATTTTCCATGTTTTCAAGTAGATCTATCGTTGTCACACTGGTTTTAGGTCGGTTTCTTGGTTGTACCTCAGTGGTTTTCTGTCAGGTTTTACCCAGGACTCAGTGTCGGGCAGCGTCTGCTTAGAAATCTGTCTGTGTGAGGGGCAAAGGCAGGAATCTGGAGGTGTGTGTGGAGAACAGACCTCAGCTGCAGTCAGTCCGGACGCACTCGTTACCGACCGACCTCCTTTGTTTGATTTGTTTTCAGAACTGGGATTTTGGTCAGGTGCATGTGATCTGAAGGACCCCAGCTTGTCTCAGTTTGGGATCTTACTCTGCAGTTCGTAGGAAACATCCCAAATCTCTTTATCTCAGCCTGAAAAGCTCAAATCATCAATAAAAAGTATTAGTAAAACAAATGGCTGTATTAAATTAGGGCTGCACAATATATCGCAAAATTATCGTTATCGCAATATCATCTGTATCGCAAGAATCTAAATATATCGCAATAACGCTGTGGTCTTCCATCTGACAGAGATTTACACTGAAGAATTATTTTCCACCAGAGCCTTAAAAGAACATGTGTTGTGACTAAATAAAAATGTTTAAAAAGTCCAGTTTTAGTGGTAATTTAATTAATTTAGTCACAGCTTAGCCTTGTTTTATTCCTGGTTTAGTCTGTGTTTAGTTTAGATTTTATTGCTGTTTTGACTTGTAAATACAGGAACTTACATTTTTGTGAAATGTAGTGAATTTAACTTACTATGTTCGAAAAGTAGGCTCTATTTTCAAATATCGCAATAATATCGTTATCGCAATTTCAACATAGTTATCAAATATCGCAAGTTTTCTCCATATCGTGTAGCCCTAATACATATATGATATTTTTAATCAAAAACACAAAATGTACATTGTTTTTAACGTTTACTGCTCTATCTAGGAAATAAAACCTTCTCTCACAGAACATGGCATGTGTCAGAGTCTGTTAAATATCCCAGTTGGCGATTATTTGATTACTACATTAGTTGATATTTTAATAATTGATTAAAATTGATTAATCTGGTTAGTTGTTGCAGCCCTAGTTAAATGTTGTAATTTTTTTGATATTTTGAAATAGGTTCTACTTTTCTGACGCAGTAAGTTAAATTAACTTGACATTAACTTAACAACAGGAACTTACATTTTTATGAAATGTAGTGAATTTAACTTACTATGTTCGAAAAGTAGGCTCTATTTTCAAATATCGCAATAATATCGTTATCACAATTTTCAACATAGTTATCGAATATCGCATGTTTTCTCCATATCCTGCAGCTCGATATTAAATCTGCTGTGTTTTTTGGGCATTGTCTGCTCTGAATTTTAAAACTCGGTAGCGACATTGACCACAGAGAAACCATAGCAGGCGTCACCGTTGAGTGTTTGCGCCCCAGTCTTTTATTTTTCATGTAAAATCCTGCTGAAACCAGTCTGTTTGCGTGCGCT
The DNA here is from genome assembly GCA_020698575.1 of Bostrychus sinensis. NCBI lineage: Eukaryota > Metazoa > Chordata > Actinopteri > Gobiiformes > Eleotridae > Bostrychus > Bostrychus sinensis. The sequence goes on along the minus strand of CM036256.1, from coordinate 3,521,052 downwards.
CCGAGTCTTTTCAAAATCTGTATTGACTGTGAAAGTTGTCCCCGGCTTTAGAGGATCAGTCCGAGGTGATGGACACAGCTGTCGTCTTAGAGAGAAACAATAGACTACCCTGGCTCTCCCTCTGACCCCTGCGCTGCAGCTCTGAATAAACCCGGGACCTGCAAAATCCTGCTGCTTTTCTGATTCTACACAACTTTACCACACATTTCTCACTGTTTTATCGCAGTTACTCCGTATTAAAAAGGGTAAATTTTGCAAGTATTCGAACCTCAGCTCCTTCTGACTCTGCGGTGATGCTTTTGGAACAATATGTGCGTAATCTTTTCAGTAAATAGTGCCCTCTGCTTCTATTTACACAGATGTTTTGGAGCACTATGGAGTTCTGTAGCGCACACAGCCATGTCAGTGCTGGGACGCCTTTCTGTCCCGCAGGAGTTCAGGAGGGTAGTTTTATGTTGGGCTGTCACAGGATCATGAGCAAAACGCTAGGATTTTTGCTTGTTGTTTGGTTTGTTATGGCTGAGATGTTGTGTTTTTTTATTTGTAGTAAAGTTGTAGTGGAAAAATAGTATTTTTTGTGTGAGTGCAAAGGTAAAATAAGTTCACACTGGCATCAGGAAACTGCAGAGTGGGTTTGGTTGAGTTGGATTTATATGCACTTATGTTTTTGGAGAACTAGCTGTGTTGATATGTAGTGTTGGGGCTAAGCCAAGGCTAAACCAGGACTAAACCAGGACTAAACCAGGGCTAAACCAGGATTAAGCCAGGGCTAAATCAGGACTAAATCAAGGCTACACCAGGATTAAACCAGAACTAAATCAGGGCTAAACCAGGATTAAACCAGGACTAAATCAGGACTAAACCAGGGCTAAACCAGTGCTAAACCAGGATTAAGCCAGGGCTAAACCAGGACTAAATCAAGGCTAAACCAGGATTAAATCAGGGCTAACCCAGGGCTAAACCAGGACTAAGCCATGGCTAAACCAGGATTAAACCAGGGTTAAACCAGGACTATACCAGGTCTAAACCAGGATTAAATCAGGGCTAAACCAGGATTAAACCAGGACTGAGCCATGGCTAAACCAGGATTAAACCAGGGTTAAACCAGGACTATACCAGGTCTAAACCAGGATTAAATCAGGGCTAAACCAGGATTAAACCAGGACTGAGCCATGGCTAAACCAGGACTAAACCAGGGCTAAACCAGGACTATACCAGGTCTAAACCAGGACTAAGCCAGGGCTAAACCAGGACTAAATCAAGGCTACACCGGGATTAAACCAGGACTGAGCCATGGCTAAACCAGGACTATACCAGGTCTAAACCAGGACTAAACCAGGACTAAACCAGGATTAAATCAGGGCTAAACCAGTACTAAACCAGGGCTAAACCAGGACTATACCAGGTCTAAACCAGGACTAAACCAGGATTAAATCAGGGCTAAACCAGGACTAAGCCAGGGCTAAACCAGGACTAAATCAAGGCTTCACCGGGATTAAACCAGGACTGAGCCATGGCTAAACCAGGACTAAACCAGGGCTAAACCAGGACTATACCAGGTCTAAACCAGGACTAAACCAGGACTAAACCAGGATTAAATCAGGGCTAAACCAGGACTAAACCAGGGTTAAACCAGGGCTAAACCAGGACTAAACCAGGGTTAAACCAGGACTATACCAAGTCTAAACCAGGATTAAATCAGGGCTGAACCAGGATTAAACCAGGACTGAGCCATGGCTAAACCAGGACTAAACCAGGACTAAACCAGGACTAAACCAGGAAAAAAAAAAAAAAAAAAAAAACTGTGACAAATCAATATATTACCTGCAGCATTTATTTATAATATATCGTGCTGCACAGAGCTGCACAGAGCAACCCAGTGAAGCCATATTAGGTTTAACAAAGCATCTGGAACTGCATTACATGTTTAACATTTAACATTTATAACGACAAGGACATGAAAAAAGAGAGACATCTGTGAACCTGAGCGTTTCTAGCTCTAGAGAAGGGGCCCTCACCTTAATCCAAAACTAATACTAAACAAATGTTTTTAGGATGCGTTAATCTGAAGTTTTTTTTCATCTGTTTTCCTTTTTACATTCATAAGCAGCAGTGTTTTCCAGTGCTTATCTTGCAACCAAAGCTTCTGTGTGGACCCATGATATAATCTGTGTTTTTGTTTCTTGGAAGGTTTTTTGTTTTTCCACTCAGTTGAAAGCTGCCAGTTTGTCTGCAGGTTGCATGTGTGATTTTTTTTTTTTCTTTTCTAAAATAATTGAGAAGGATGAGTGGAGTGTCAGACCGCGGCCTGCTGTCTGCTGTGTGTGAGACCTACATTTGCAAGTCCGATGTGTTTGGTCTGAGCAGATGGACTATGGAGGAGGACTGGACTGGTCTGGTCTGGGCTGGACGGTCTGTCTGTGGGGAGGACCTCATTGTGGACGCAGTCAGCGGAAACGTCTGAGCCACAGAGAAGCAGTGTTTCTGTTTGTTTTGTAATCGCTTGGTAAAAAGAAAACAGGGACAGAGAAATGATTTTGGTTCAGTTGGACTTGGTCTCTGTGATTTTAGAAAACTAGCTCTGAAATGAAATGTGGACTCTAGGGCTGCACGATATGGAGAAAACATGCGATATTCGATAAATATGTTGAAAATTGCGATAACGATATTATTGCGATATTTGAAAATAGAGCCTACTTTTGGAACATAGTAAGTTAAATTCACTACATTTCACAAAAATGTAAGTTCCTGTATTTACAAGTCAAAACAGCCACAAAATCAAAACTTAACACAGACTAAACCAGGAATAAAACAAGGCTAAGCTGTGACTAAATTAATTAAATTACCACTAAAACTGGATTTTTTAAACATTTTTATTTAGTCACAACACATGTTCTTTTAAGGCTCTGGTGGAAAATGATTCTTCAGTGTAAATCTCTGTCAGATGGAAGACCACAGTGTTATTGCGATATATTTAGATTCTTACGATACAGATATCGCGTTTGCTGATATTGCGATAACGATAATTTTGCGATTTATTGTGCAGCCCTAGTGGATAATGTTGGGGCTGTACCAGAAATAAACCATGACAAAGCTACAGTTGTACCAGGACTAAACCAGGACTGTATCCAGGACCAGAGCGGAACAAAGTCTCTGCTAAATCAGGAAAAAAACAGGACTAAAACAGAACTAATTCCAGGGCTAAACCAGGGCTTAACCAGGAAAGAAAACAGGATTAAACAAAGACTAAACCAGGACTAGGGCAGAACTAAACCAGGGCTAAACCAGGTTCAAATTAGAACTAAGTTATGCACCATTACGGATCGGCTTTTGTTCAAAGCTAAGCTAAAAACTTGTTTAGACTTTCTTTTGGTACTTAACTGCTGTATGACATTTGCATTACTTTTTTTTTTTTTACTCTTATTTTTTACTCTTGTCTTAAACTGTTATAGTTAACTTGTTTTTAGTTGTTTCTGTTTTATTATTGCACTTTGGAAAGCACTTTGGTTCAGCTGCTGCTGTTGAAAAGCATACAAATAAAGACTGATTAAGATTGATTGACTAAACCAGAACTAAACCAGAACTAAACCAGGACTTAATCACTGACACCAGGACTAGGGCAAAGTAAGGACTAAACTACGACTAAACCAGGACTAAACCAGGATTAAACCAGGACTAAACCAGGATTAAACTACGACTAAACCAGGGGTAAACCAGAATTAAACCAGGACTAAACCAGGACTAAACCAGGGCTAAACCAGGACTAAACCAGGACTAAACCAGGGGTAAACCAGGGCTAAACCAGGACTAAACCAGGACTAAACCAGGGGTAAACCAGGATTAAACCAGGACTAAACCAGGACTAAACCAGGGCTAAACCAGGACTAAACCAGGACTAAACCAGGACTAAACCAGGGCTAAACCAGGACTAAACCAGGACTAAACCAGGACTAAACCAGGGCTAAACCAGGACTAAACCAGGTTAAACCAAGGGTAAATCAGGATTAAACCAGGACTAAACCAGGGGTAAACCAGGATTAAACCAGGACTAAACCAGGGCTAAACCAGGACTAAACCAGGGCTAAACCAGGACTAAACCAGGACTAAACCAGGACTAAACCAGGGCTAAACCAGGACTAAACCAGGTTAAACCAAGGGTAAATCAGGATTAAACCAGGACTAAACCAAGGGTAAATCAGGATTAAACCAGGACTAAACCAGGGCTAAACCAGGACTAAACCAGGGGTAAACCAGGATTAAACCAGGACTAAACCAGGACTAAACCAGGACTAAACCAGGGGTAAACCAGGATTAAACCAGGACTAAACCAGGACTAAACCAGGGCTAAACCAGGACTAAACCAGGACTAAACCAGGACTAAACCAGGGCTAAACCAGGACTAAACCAGGGCTAAACCAGGACTAAACCAGGATTAAACCAGGACTAAACCAGGGCTAAACCAGGACTAAACCAGGGCTAAACCAGGACTAAACCAGGGGTAAATCAGGATTAAACCAGGACTAAACCAGGGGTAAACCAGGATTAAACCAACACTAAATCAGAACTCAATCCAGAGCTAGTGCAGGAATGAACCAAGCCTAAACCGAGACTAAACCATAACTAAATTCAGAACTAAACCAGAACAAACTAAATTAGAACTAATCGAGGACTAATCAAGTCTTGGACCCAAAGCTGGCTCTACATGAAACTAAACCAGGACTTGAACTTCAAAAGAGTACCACCAGTGTGACCTGAACCCCAGTTTGAGAACCCTTATCCTTCCCCAGCCCTTTAACTCTCCGCTGTGCCACAGAGAGGCCTGGGAGCTGCTGCTGCACTCTGCGCTGGTGAATTACGGCCCGGGACAAACCAAACACAGAGTAACGCCTCTCCTCAGAACCAAAGCCTTGTGGGTAAAAAGACGAATGAAGCTCTGGGCCGCGGTGAAATACGACGGCTGCACAAACACAGCAGCGGCAGCTCTGAACATAATGAACCTTAAACACCCCGAACAAACAGCACGTATTTTATAGACCTGTAATGCAATATTAATATCTGGGGCCGTATAGCGTGGAGTAAAGGGGCACTGCATTTTGTTTATGACGGGAGTATTAATCATTGGTACGGTGCAGGTCTTACATTAGCTGCGTTCAGCTCAGTTTGATACATGGACTGTAGTTTGTCATTGAAGATGCTTTTAACTCTGTATTAGAGCTGCACGATGAGAAAAACATGACATACAATAACTACGTTGAATATAGGGCTGCAACTAATGATTATTTTGATAATTGATTAATCTCTTGATTATTTTTTTGATTAGTTGATTAATAATCGGATAGAGAAGCGTGAGTAAAATGGTTAAAAACTTGAGGTGTTTTATAGTTTTTGTTAAAAATTGGTGATAATGCTACCAAAAATCACTTTTTTACAAAATTAAATCAGACAAAGCTACAAGCTTCTTGAAGATGTTTATATAGAGCATATATACATCAAATATCATCTGTAATACATATTAGGGCTGCACAATATATCGCAAAATTATCGTTATCGCAATATCCATATCGCAAGAATCTAAATATATCGCAATAACGCTGTGGTCTTCCATCTGACAGAGATTTACACTGAAGAATCATTTTCCACCAGAGCCTTAAAAGAACATGTGTTGTGACTAAATAAAAATGTTTAAAAAGTCCAGTTTTAGTGGTAATTTAATGAATTTAGTCACAGCTTAGCCTTGTTTTATTCCTGGTTTAGTCTGTGTTAAGTTTTGATTTTGTGGCTGTTTTGACTTGTAAATACAGGAACTTACATTTTTGTGAAATGTAGTGAATTTAACTTACTATGTGCGAAAAGTACGCTCTATTTTCAAATATCGCAAAAATATTGTTATCGATATTTTCAACATAATTATCAAATATCGCATGTTTTTTCCATATCGTGCAGCCCTAATACATATATGATATTTTTAATCAAAAACACAGAATGTACATTGTTTTTAACGTTTACTGCTCTATCTAGGAAATAAAATCTTCTCTCACAGAACATGGCATGTGTCAGAGTCTGTTAAATATCCCAGTTGGCGATTATTCGATTACTACATTAGTTGACGATATTTTAATAATCGATTAAAATTGATTAATTTGATTAGTTGTTGCAGCCCTAGTTAAATGTTGTATTTTTTTTTTTTATATTTTGAAATAGGTTCTACTTTTCTGGCGCAGTAAGTTAAATTAACTTAACAGTAAAATGTAAGCCACAAGTCAAAACTTAACAGAGACTAAACCAGGAATAAAACAAGGCTAAATGTTGACAAAATTAAGGAAATTACCACTAAAACTGGACTTTTTAAACATTTTTATTTAGTCACAACACATGTTCTTTTAAGGCTCTGGTGGAAAATGATTCTTCAGTGTAAATCTCTGTCAGATGGAAGACCACAGCGTTATTGTGATACATTTAGATTCTTGCGATACAGATATTGCGTTTGCTGATATTGCGATAATGATAATTTCCCAATATATTGTGCAACCTGATACTGTTATTGAGAGCTGTGGTTCTCAATCTGTGGCACAGGTCCCACTGGTGGTACACAGGCTTCTTCTGGTGGGACTCAGGAGTTTTTTTGCAGTTCAATTCCTGATTAATTTTTATTCATAGTTAATTCCTGTTAGTCCTGCTCTGGTTGGGCCATTGCCATAGACCTGGTTTGGTCCTGATTTATTCTGGTTATGTGCTGGCTGAAACCTTAAACCCTAAATTATTACTTATCTCAATTTATTAAAGATGATATTTTCTGCTCCTCTTCTTCGCTCTTCCTCATGTTTTAATGTTGTTCCCTCATCAGAAACAGACCTGAAGTTGTTTTCTGTTTTGAGTAATCCTTTATGCTCTGGCGCTGAGTTTTTGAGTCCTCGAAGCCCCGCCCACTCCAGGAAGCACTGACCAATCAACAACAAGACCTCTACATCCAGTCTGCTCTCATTCATTTATCCAAAAAACGGTGCACAGCTCTGTTTCCACCAATTCCTCACAGACATTTTTACTTTGAAGGAAAATGGCATCAGACAAAAAGTTTAAGGAAATAAAAAGCTTTTTTTCTTTGATTACCAGTAGAGTACTTATTTAAAATCACTTTCTTGTAGTCACATAATGTTTTTAAAGGCTGTGGTGGGCAAGATTGGTTTAAAAATATGAATAAAAGGCATAATATAGCTCATTTGAAGACTGTACCATAAAAAACAAATATTATTCTTAAAAATATATTAAGACATCTTTATTTTAGCTTATGAATGTTGTTAAACCTTCCTTAAGAAACATGAGTGTGCTTCTGCTCCAGCAGTGCTCAGTTTGTTCACAGGTTGTAAATAAATTTCCATTGACTTCTATAGAGCTTTTTTTTTTTTACCAGGATAGACACATGCCTGCTATTTTAACAGTGTTTTTACCTCTTTATAGACTATTAATACTACATTTTACACCGTGTATATTTTATGTTCTGTGTTGAAGCTGTTACAAGTAATTTTATAGAGAAAAGTCTTGTTAGAAATACTATAAAACATGTCACAAAACGTTGATATATCACATCCTGGTCGTGGATTTGTAAATCTGTGTGAATAATCTCCTAAATACTTGATTCAAACCTCGCTTTTTGCATCGCGGCCCACAGCTCTGTCCTCCTGAGTGTGGTCCCATTGTGGCTCTGTCTCCAGCTCTTGATCAGGCGCAGAGGAAACTCACAGGGAGAGGGCGGCCATCTTGGATCTGTCGGTGGTAGCGGGGGGTTGGGGTTCAGGCTGGAGTGGACCCGGGAGGATAATGGCTGAGCGGGGTCCGGTCTCTGGTCCCTCCTCTCTTTTTAAACTTTCCTTCTGTTGCCAAGCCGTCTTCAGAGTGCGACAAGGTTTTTATGTGATTATTAAACATCGTTGACTGCAAATACAAAGATCTTTCAAAGTACAGACATCTCACTCGGTCTATTTTTAAACAACAATACTTTTAACAGCTTTTACCATAAATTTCACTTATTTATTGATCAACTATGAATGTATTACCTTCAAGTGACTGATCTTATGAACTTATTAACCTAAAGACATCACAGGAGCCTAAAGCAGTCATTAATCCACTTTTGTACATTATGTGTTTAAATGTCCCAGTTCTGAATCAAATAAACAACACTTATAACTGATAACACATTGCTCTTTCTTACCTACAGGTTAGTGTTTGCTTAAAATAACAGGTTTTATTATAAATAATGCTATAGTCGATGAATTAAAATAGCATAAGTATTGTTTAGGTACCGGTATCGAAAACCATGTATTATCTAAGTATTGGTATCAATTTTTTTTATTTTTATGTGAACTTACTGTGCCAGAATAGCATGCCCTATTTCAAAATCGCAAAAATATTGTTATTGCAGTATTCAACAAAATTATCCAATAATGCATGTTTTTTCCAGATCGTGCAGCCCTACTCCGGCTAAAATAAACTGGAAAGTAACTTAAAACAGCATCATTCTTATAGTTGGGCTGCACAAAATATCACAAAATTATCGTTATCGCAATATCAGCAAATGCAATATCCGTATCACAAGAATCTAAATATCTATATATATGGTAATTTGATTAATTTAGTCACAGCTTAGCCTTGTTTTATTCCTGGTTTAGTCTGTGTTAAGTTTTGATTTTGTGGCTGTTTTGACTTGTAAATACAGGAACTTACATTTTTGTGAAATGTAGTGAATTTAACTTACTATGTTCGAAAAATAGGCTCTATTTTCAAATATCGCAATAATCATTATCGCAATTTTCAACATAGTTATTGAATATCGCATGTTTTCTCCATATCGTGCAGCCCTAGTTTTTTGGTTAACAAATTTTTGTCTTGACCTGGTCTCATTTGGCCTTGTTCTTGGTCCTGAGTCGGTCTGGTCTGGTCTGGTCTGGTCTTGGAGAGGTTTAAGTCTTCATTAGTATGGTCTTGACTTCAACACTCGTGGATTGTTTAGTATTGGGGAAAACTGTTCTCTTCAATCAGTTTCATATTCTAGAATGTAGTAGACCTTTTTCCACAAAAAACTGAAGTAGTTGCTCGTCGTGTTGTCCCATTTCCAAATTCTTGCATGAAGGATTTATTCATGATTATTCAGGAAAGTAAAGAAGAAAATTTAAATGCTATCAACATTAGCATTAGCTCACGACTGATGACAGCAGATAAACAGTGTTCAGGTCTCTGAGACTGAGCTGTAGTTTATAAATTTACACTGAGTCTGACTCGCAGAGAGATCGATGCTGATGTTTTGTTAATGAAAACCTGCTCATCTGTGGAAATAGAGGTAACCAGTTTTAATATGTAATAACCTGTATCTTTTGTTTCTGAATCTGTATGAAGTGTAGTCGAGGGGGCGGTCGTTGTCAGAGCCAAACGTTTTTTTTATTTTTGGGTTCAGCTATTTTACACCACTTGCAATCACGACTAGAATTATCATGACACGACTTTGGTTAAAAACGGGACAGTGTGAAAAAGGTCTGCTATATTTACAGCGAGTGACCAGGTGACAGGAAGCACACCTTTTCTGATTACCCTGAAGCCACTCGCATGCTGCAGTTGATTATTTAGGTTCCATGAGAGCAGGTGGAGCTGTGAGACAGAGCTATAACCATGCTTACACATTAGGGCTGCACAATGTATCGCAAAATTATCGTTATCGCAATATCCGTATCGCAAGAATCTAAATATATCGCAATAACGCTGTGGTCTTCCATCTGACAGAGATTTACACTGAAGAATCATTTTCCACCAGAGCCTTAAAAGAACATGTGCTGTGACTAAATAAAAATGTTTAAAAAGTCCAGTTTTAGTGGTAATTTAATTAATTTAGTCACAGCTTAGCCTTGTTTTATTCCTGGTTTAGTCTGTGTTAAGTTTTGATTTTGTTGCTGTTTTTGACTTGTAAATACAGGAACTTACATTTTTGTGAAATGTAGTGAATTTAACTTACTATGTTTGAAAAGTAGGCTCTTTTTTTAAATATTGCAAAAAATTGTTATCGCAATTTTCAACACAGTTATCGAATATCGCATGTTTTCTCCATATCATGCAGCCCTATTACACATAGCAAACTTTTCCTAATCAAACATAATCTTTCTAGAAATTGGAGTTGTTGTTTTTTTGTTTTGTTTTTTGTTTTTTTGTTTTGCTATTGGTTGCAAACATACAGGTTGCAGTCCCACAGCTCTGCTCCTTTATAGAACAGGAGACAGCTATGGTAGCCCTGCAGGGAAAAGCTGCTGTGTGCTGAAATGGAAATAGGATTCATTCTGATTTTAATGAAAAAAAAAAGTTTGACGCTCTTCCTCTGTGTCCCGCAGGAGAACCAGATCAACCAGATCCCGACCAAGTACAGCCAGGCCGAGTCCACCAAGTTCCTGGTCCTGACGGTGGTGTCCATCCTGTGCATAATCGGCGTGTTGCTGGGCTCCACCGTGGTGTACTGCCTCAGACACCGGTCCCACCACAAACTGAAGGAGAAGCTCACCAACCTGGGCCAGGAGTCCAGCACCGACCCCACCTCCACGTACCAGGTCAGAGCCGGGACACACTCACACCGTTTCTGCACCAAAGTGTCACTGGTGGTTGTTCTTAAAGCTGAACTACCCAATTTTCCTCCTGCCGTCCCAGTGCTGTTGTAATAAAATCGGTTCCCTTTAATGTTTCCAACCCCGCCTCTCACCAACAGCAACAGTACAGACACATATTATTATTTTAATAACAAAATAAACCCAACCAGTTCTCTTTCTCAAAATACAAATACAGTACAGACTCGGACTGAAATTTGGAGCTGACCTCAAACTTCTGTCTCTGAGTTTTGGCTGTAGCTCGACAGCCAGTCTTAGGTCAAGTTTTATCTTTATCGTTTTACTTTCCCTCCCTTTTTCCCCAATATGTTTTTCTTTTTAGCTCTGTTTCTCTGTGTAAACAGTAGGGATGCACCGATACCGATACCAGTATCGGGTATTGGTACCGATACCATGTCCAAGTACTCATACTCGTATTCATAAAAGTGGGCCGATACCAACAACCGATACCACTTTACAGCGCTGTCACGTGACCTTCCCCTCTCAGCTGAGCAGTGAGAAACCTGTGGATGGATTTCAAAGTGAACTGTATGGAGATAAAAGCAAAGCTGAGTTTACATTCTGCTCAACCAGACTTATCCCAAATCATACGTGAGTTTTAAAACTTAAGCAGTTGTCCTTTTGTTGTCCTAGTTGTCCCGAAAATTATATAAGCGCGAAGCAGTTGTTGTCTATTAAAGCCTAAGAAGTACCGTTGCTAATTGTGTTAGCTGCTGTATGTCTTGGCGAATCTCCGCTGGTTATGCGCAGATGCTCAGTCTGTCTTTAAAATGATTTTAGCGACTGAATAGAGGAGAATCTTAGCTTTAAAATGAGGTATAACATGTCCATGTTGAGCAAAGTTTAGCCATGGTTAGCTGTGTTCAAACCACTTTGTTGCAAAAATAACTTAGCATCCCAGAGCGGGGATAGACGGCAAAAAGACGACACCGTATGGGATGAATGAGATACAGCAGTGTGACTGTATAAACTATAAAGTAACCCCTATATAAGTACTCGTATCGGTACTCGGTATCGGCGAGTACTCAAATGGAAGTACTCGTACTCGTATCGGTTTGAAAAAAAGTGGTATCGGTGCATTCCTAGTAAACAGACATATCTACCTCTAAAACAGATAGTCAACAACCAAATTGAAGTGTGCCAGTGTGCCTATTGGGGTGTATCAATGGTTTTGCAACAATGCAATACGTACTGAATGACATTGTTTCAATACCATTCAGAAGGATATCGGCTGATTTAGAGCAATACGATTCAACTTCTTCATATCGATACAAACGATACAGTAACTTTTTCACAAAAGTCTACACTCAAGCAGACCGAGGGCAAAGCTAAGTTGAATTTTTTTTTCAACAAAAACACAAAAAATGCGTCCAAGAAGACACATCTGTTTTTATTTTAACATGCAAATTCCTGATATCAGTATTTCAGATTTTGTATCAATGTCAACTTCCTAGTAGGGATGCACATTTGGTTAATTTTCTTTAATCGATTAATTGGTCTTAACTGTTAACTTAACCACCAACCTGACATCATCTCTCATTACATTTTATAAAAAAAACAGCACTTTATTAAATTCAAAGCCATGAACCATAATAAAAAGTGTCTTTTTTAAACTAAAGACAAGTTATAGGCTTGTATATTTTAGTAAACAGTTGCTTAATTTTATGTTTAATTTTCCTTAACTCGCCAATGGTACTGTACTTTACTCTACTGTACAGCAGAACCATTAATTGTTAGCATTTCTTTCAATCGATTATGGCCATAATGCTGATCAATCAATTAACTACGAACGCTCTTACTTCCTAGAAAATGTTACAAGCCGATACAAGGCGATACGTATCAAAGTAGTCGTATCGTAGGAATAAAAAAAGCTATACATCGATGTAGTAACTGTATACACCTATAAAACCTGCAAACGCTTCACAGTTGTGTTGTTAATTAAGTACAATGAGCCCGAACGATATGGATTTTTTGAGGCCGATACCGATACTAGGAAGCCAAAAAATACCGATATCCGATACATCGGCCGATACAGTTAGGAAAAAGTATTTTAAAGCATTTTTCTTTCTGCTGTTGTTTACATGAATATGGCGAGTCCACCCCAGGCCACTGTATTAGAATAAACTTATTTTTAAAATGTTGTAGAAAGCTGCTTATTGTTTTTTATGCTGATTGTTCTGTAGGCTGTAGTGATTATTGGTGTGGGGAGTATTATTATGTAGGAGTATTGGACCACTGCTGAAATTCTATCAAAAATGGACATTCCTTTAGGAGACGAGAGTTAGCAAGGCTAACTGGTACCAATGCAGAGTTATTACTCTTAATCTTTGTCTTAGTTCAGTGTATATATTTTTATATATGTACGCTACAATTATGTATTTTATGTATTATATTTATTTATTTTATTTAGCTCTAACTAAATGTGTTTAACTTAAATTTTATTTAAACTTGCTCTGCAGGTAGAGCATGGGGAGAACTACAAAATGCATTTTGAATTTTTGTTCTATGAGGTTATTTGGCAGAGAAATGAGCAAAATATTTTTATTGCCTTTTTGAGCTTTTCATGCCATGAGAAGGAGATTTGGGGAGTTTCCTATGAACTGCAGAGTAAAAGCTTCGCACTTTGGAAACATCAGCGCCCTCTGCTGCACAAATAGCAGAAGGCCATCATTTGCAAGTAAACAGGTCCTATTCCAGCACACGGTAAAAAAGTACTGTTTATATCGGTGGATATCGGCCAAATTTAGGCCGATAACAGATAATTTTCTAATGGGCTGTATGCACTGATATTCTTGGCCGGCCGATATATCGGTTGGCTCTACAATGAATCATCTGGACTCTGTAGATGGTGAGGTGAAGATGTTTTTTAAATATATTGGTTACATTTAGCATCATTACTCTCAGTCAGCTTTAGTTTGCTTGCCTTTGCACCGATGCAATAAAAAACAAAAAATTCTATCATCACAGCATTCCATGAAATCATATGTGAGCAGGGAATGTTCCAGTGTGTTTCAAGCTTCAGTCAGTCTTTTTAAGTGGTCACTGATGTTGCAAAGTCTGACGTAATTACAGGATATTTTCTGGCGCCAGGAGCCCTCGTCACAGACCTCATTTGTGACTGAAATTGACAAACAGCAGCCGTGCCTTCACATCTCCATCTCGTTCACTTTTTTGCAGAATGTTGTGTCCCTGTTTGGTAAATTGCAGTTGGATTTAAAGTCCAGCAGGTCCCTCACCCCCATCGTCTCCTCTCTCCGTCTGTAATTATCCCGTGGCTCGAACGGTGGGCTGTGAAATTTAATTTGCACGATCCGATATTAAGTGAAGAGTCAGAGTGAGATTTCCGCGTCTGCGTCTGACCTTCTCCTGGCTGTGTTTTTTAAATACGGCTGGAGCTGAGAGTATTGATTTTATAATGAGTGTGGTGTGTGGCTCCAAGTGCTTACATCTGAGGGGCTTCTCCTGGGACGTCCAGCGCCTGAAATAGACCGAACCGGGAGATGAGGGCTGGAGATGCACAACGCTCATTTACAGGTTTACAGGAGGAATGATGAGAGGGCAACACTTCAGCGAGAGGTCTCTTTATAGAAGGAAGACTTAAGAAAGGCAGGTGTTGGATATATTAGGATGCCACTGATCTTCTCTGCATTACAAACAGACGTGTTTCTGTTGGAGATCACTGCATGGATCAGGAACACTTCCAGAAGTCTCAGTTAGCACAGAGGTTACAGGTCAGGAAACACTGCCGTCTTCTCTGGACTAAAGCTCGTTTGAATGAACTGAGGCAAGACAGAAAACTGTTGTTATTACTTTTCTGATTACTTTATTTCAAAAGTTATTAGATTACTGATTACTAGTTACATTAGTTAGTTCGAAATAAAAACAAGAACCGGACAATCTCCAGCTCAGGAATGAAGTTTATGGAAGATGCAAATCCCATAATATCCCACCCTCTTTCTGAAGAGTTTTACCTTCTCCCCTCGCGTCGAAAGTTTCAGGTTCACGCTGTTGGACTAAGAAAAAGCTTTGTCCCATCCTCAATTGTGGTTTTCAACAAATCATAGTTCCTTTGCACATATTTATATTTAACAATGTTTTAAGTGATGTTTAGTTTTTATCTCCATGATCCGATCTTATTTATTTGTTTATGCATCATCATTGAGTTATGTTTTGTAAGCGTCTTGTTGTCTGTCATTGATTTCTCTCTGTGGAACAACTGTCTGTTATTGTGATTGTGTGATTGTTTTATTGTGATTGCTTGTGTTTGGACGCTAGCCTCTGTTTTTTTTTTTTTTTGCTGCAAAACAAATCTACCTACAGGTACAAATAAAGTCAACTGAACTGAAATTCTGCAACAAACAAATAAAGCTTCTGAGCATTTAACTCTGACTTAGAACTTAAAAATAATCTAACTCAGTCTCTCCTGACTCGTTAGTCACACCAAAAGTTCTTTTCTGTATAGTTCATTCCACAGGTCTACAGCAAAATGCTTCCGGAACAAAAGTAGTGAAATTTTTCTTGGATTAGGTCACTAATAAAGACAAAGTAAGTGAGAAGTGCAGATATAGTTTCCAAGAAACAGTATTGGGTCAAAATAGGAAATTTATGCAAAATAAGACAAAAACGGTATTTTATCAGAAGGTACAGCGTCTACAAGCAACCAGTTCTATCTGAAAGCTGCACATTCAATACATTCATTTTAATATGGCTAGAGTTTTGACATAAAATGTTTTGTTTTTATTTGCAGAAATCTCTCTCTTGGAAGTGGACAAAATGCATGCATGTAGAGAAATTAAATATTTTCAAAATATAAATATTATTTTTAAGCAAAAATGCCTAAATCTATTGTATAAACAGATGTGATTTTAATGTGAAACAATATCATTAAATATCTTGAATACATTAGCAAACCAGCACAGTTATCAATTGATTTTCAGTTCATCTTATCAAAATAAATGAGATTTAGCCGCTTTTATCTCGGAAGCAGATCGAGTCCAAACATTTGTAGAGCAATGTTATATACTTTATATACTTTTTCACTACCAAGGACCACGCCAACGATGACATAGGATTTAAGTGTTTAATGAAAGTGTGTTAGATGAAGTGTTTTAGGCGATGGCTGGGTTGGAAGAGACTCAGTGTGGGGGTTCTGTCTCAGGCAGGACGCCCAGCCGAATATGGACCCCACTGCAGTCTAGGGCTGCACGATATGGAGAAAACATGCGATATTCAATAACTATGTTGAAAATTGAGATAACGATATTATTGCGATATTTGAAAATAGAGCCTACTTTTTGAACATAGTAAGTTAAATTCACTACATTTCACAAAAATGTAAGTTCCTGTATTTCCAAGTCAAAACAGCGACAAAATCAAAACTTAACACAGACTAAACCAGGAATAAAACAAGGCTAAGCTGTGACTAAATTAATTAAATTACCACTAAAACTGGACTTTTTAAACATTTTTATTTAGTCACAACACATGTTCTTTTAAGGCTCTGCTGGAAAATGATTCTTCAGTGTAAATCTCTGTCAGATGGAAGACCACAGCGTTATTGTGATATATTTAAATTCTTGCAATAATGATAATTTTGTGATACATTGTGCAGCCCTACTATAGTGTGTAAATCCTGTTCCAACCATTTCAGGGTCGTTGTCCTGGGCCAGAGTCAGCTGTGACGGTGTCGGTGCTGTTAAATGACTGTAATCTCACGCACTTATGTTTCAGTCTGAGGGAGGTGTAGCCCTCTGTGTTCTCCTCTGCACCTCCTCTTAATTAAGATGCCTCCCACGCTCTCGGCGCAGCGTCCCGAGCCCAGTTCCCCAGCCCGCAGAGAATGTCCCACATCTATCTGAGTGCGTGGCTGTAATGTAACGCGTCGCTGTCTGAGAGAGTGACGTCCTTCATTTGTCTCTCTGATAAAAACCTGGCTCGTTTCGCGGACCTTAACTCTTCTTCTTGGAGCAGAACAGTTCACTTTGCATTATTCAGCTTGCACACACAGCAGTAAGTCTGTTTTCAGCTCAGAAAGTTGGAATATTAACGTCACAGCTGATCGACTGATGGAGTTATTGGCCTGTAATTATAATATTAGCATTTAACACAGCTCACTAGTCAGATTTAACTGGAAAGCTGAACGTTAAAGGGGCTACGTTATGTTTTTTTAAAGCTTTTTAAACCAATCTTTGTCACCTCTAGAACAACATTGCACCTTTAAACCTCCCCTATTCTGCTAAATAGATTTTTTTAAAGCTTTTAACCATGTTATAATGTTGTTTCCTCCTCAAAAACAGACCAGGAGTAGTGTTTTGTTTCATTCACGCATGTTTGACAAGGTTCCCACCATTAAAAAGCATTAAAAGGCATTAAAAAGCATTAAATTTGATTCCAACAGGCATTAAAATTTTAAAACAGTTTTGAAGTAAAATTGCTGACATTATTAGCTTTATTTGTGACTATAAATATGTAAATATAAATAATAATTTCTCATTTTCTTAGCCTACAGTAGTGTGATAGACGGCAAAACGAGTTTGCTTCCAGCGAGACCAAATTACCCAAACGTCAGATGTTTAACTTTCAGCATCAGTGGAGCTTTGTGAACTTTGTTTTACAATAATTGCAAATACATTTTGACAATTTAAGCTGCCACGAGTGTTTTTGTGGCATTAAAAATGTTAAAAATTGTATAAAAAATGGCAGTAAAAGCATTAAAATAGACTTTGTGATACCTGCAGGAATCCGAGTTTGAATAATCTGTAACAGAAAAACATTTTCTATACATATACATTATTTTAAGTTATAAAACCTGAAAAACTAATGCAAAGTAGTCCAACACTGTTTCAGAAAGACAGAAAAAAAAGCTAAATTTGGGACCTTTAAGGAATCTAAGTTTATTTTATGAACAGATTGAACTCAAATATACATCCCAGAAAATGAGTGTGGCTCATGAATCACATGACCTGGATATGACCAAAAAAACCTGAAAAAACCTTTTATTAATGCAACAAGTACAGCTTTAGGTAGGAACCAGTTTATTGTCCCCGTAAGGAAATTGGTTTGCAGTGAGTAAAAACATTTAACATTTATGTACAGTGTATTCAACATCCAACATAAAAACAAGCAGGCTTTGACCAGGCCACACGTTACTCAGAGGTAAGTTCAAACATCGCCATACTATCAAATACTTTAGCTTGATACATAATACCTTTTTTAATTACCGTATTTTCTGGACTATAAGTCGCTCCGGAGTATAAGTGGCACTAGCCAAAAAATGCATAATGAAGAAGAAAAAAACGTATATAAGTCGCACTGGACTATAAGTCGCATTTTTGGGGGGGAAATTTATTTTACAAAATCCGACACCAAGAACAGACATTTCATGTTGAAAGGCGAGTTATAGTAATAATAGAATAGAGAACAACAGCTGAATAGGTGTGCGCTATGCTAACGTAACACATTGATGGTTATTCAGCTACATGAAGCATAAACAACGAACTGAACAGGTGTCTCGTATGTTAACGTAATATATTAACAGTTATTCACATAACTATAGCATAAAGAACATAATATAACAAGTTCACCAAACTCACCATCTCACTCCTAATCACTAAATCCTTTAAATTCTTCATCCTCGGTGTTGCTTCTGAACAACTCCGCCAACTCCGGAGGTAGACGAAGCGCCGCTTCCTCCTCTGCGTGGCTGTCGTCAGACTCAGCATCAGTTCCATTTCCAATTATTCCGCTCTTTCTCAGTTGTCTTTATAGCCTAAGTTGTTGTTGGTAATGTTTACATTTTAAATTGTCAGTGGTACAGGTGCAGCAGATGCTGGTACACAAGCCTAGAGCGCCCTCTAACCAACACCTGAAATATTTTAATATATAAGTCACACCTGAGGATACGTCACACCCCTCGCCAGACGATGGAAAAAAGTGCGACTTATAGTCCGGAAAATACAGTATCAAAAAACTCTAAAATTATGAAATTAGAATAGATTTTGCCCTGTGCAGATCAGCTGAACACAGAGATAAATAGTTTATTATTAAGAATTTAGATTTAAAAATGTATTCAGTGAGCCAGTTACCTGTGGGACAAACGATTGTCTGCTTCTATTTTTGCTGATGGCTGGATATCGATACCAGCGTCCTGAGGGGAGCCGCTCAAATGCGTCAAAGAGCGCGTGTTTTGGATCTGATACGAGTTTCCCTGCAGATTTTTGTGAGTGGTGCCTTGTATTTTAATGGCAGTGATAACTATTTTTCCGAGTGACTGTTTTTTGTGCCCCAAACCAACAGATAATGCAAAAAAAAGTCAGCACACTCTCCACAAAAGCGCTGTAAAACACGCATTTGGCTACAGAACTTGTACAGACCTCGGCCCCTCCTCGTCGGTCCGCCCCGCGTGTGTCTCCGTCCCGGGCCAAGCGCTCAGGTCAGAGGGCCTTGTACACAGCACGCCCCTCTCCTCTCCGCGCTTTTGTTTTAACTCAGGACGTCCCATCCCTCTCCAGCGAAGGGGCCCGGGCTGGCACACTTCTACATGGGCTTACATTAGAAACGGTCCACGGAGCCAAGATCAGGAGCTGGCAGGACGCCCAAGAGGGGGCTGCTGTCCGGTCCCAAAAAAACCCAAAAAAACCCAAGAGACCGCTGCAGAAGAATCAGTTTCTCAGGGTTTATCTTTTACAGGTGCAACATGAACACTTGTTTTTGTGACCTGTTGATGATATTTCTCCTAGTTTTTATATTAAACGATTTTTATTTAGAGCAGTGGTTCTCAGATTGTGGTGCAGGTCCCACTGGTGGTACACAGGAGTCTGTTGCAGTCCAAGTCCAGGGTTAGTCCTGCTCTGTTTGGGAATTACATTGGAAGATCACTGCTTGGTTTAGTCTTGGTTTAGACCTTGTTTAGTCTTGGTTTAGACCTTGTTTAGTCCTGGTTTAGTCCTGGTTTAGTCCTGGTTTAGACCTGGTTTTGTCCTGGTTTTGTCCTGGTTTAGTCCTGGTTTAGACCTGGTTTACACTTGGTTTAGTCCTGGATTTGTCCTGGTTTAGACCTTGTTTAGTCCTGGTTTAGTCCTGGTTTAGTCCTGGTTTAGACCTGGTTTTGTCCTAGTTTAGTCCTGGTTTAGTCCTGGTTTAGACCTGGTTTTGTCCTGGTTTAGTCCTGGTTTAGACCTTGTTTAGTCCTGGTTTAGACCTGGTTTTGTCCTAGTTTAGTCCTGGTTTAGACCTGGTTTAGTCCTAGTTTAGTCCTGATTTAGTCCTGGTTTAGTCCTGGTTTAGTCCTGATTTAGTCCTTGTTTAGACCTTGTTTAGACCTGGTTTAGACCTGGTTTAGACCTTGTTTAGTCCTGGTTTAGTCCTGGTTTCGTCCTGGTTTAGACCTGGTTTAGACCTGGTTTAGAGCTGGTTTAGTCCTGGTTTAGACCTGGTTTAGACCTGGTTTAGTCCTGGTTTAGACCTGGTTTAGACCTGGTTTAGACCTGGTTTAGTCCTGGTTTAGACCTGGTTTAGTCCTGGTTTAGACCTTTTTTAGTCCTGGTTTAGACCTGGTTTAGACCTGGTTTAGACCTGGTTTATACCTTGTTTAGTCCTAGTTTAGTCCTGGTTTAGACCTGGTTTAGACCTGGTTTAGACCTGGTTTAGTCCTGGTTAAGACCTGGTTTAGACCTGGTTTAGACCTGGTTTAGTCCTGGTTTAGTCCTGGTTTAGACCTTGTTTAGTCCTGGTTTTGTCCTGGTTTAGACCTTTTTTAGTCCTGGTTTAGTCCTGGTTTAGACCTGGTTTAGTCCTGGTTTAGACCTGGTTTAGTCCTGGTTTAGACCTTGTTTAGTCCTGGTTTAGACCTGGTTTAGACCTGGTTTAGACCTGGTTTAGTCCTGGTTTAGACCTGGTTTAGTCCTGGTTTAGTCCTGGTTTAGACCTTGTTTAGTCCTGGTTTAGTCCTGGTTTAGACCTTGTTTAGTCCTGGTTTTGTCCTGGTTTAGACCTTTTTTAGTCCTGGTTTAGACCTGGTTTAGTCCTGGTTTAGACCTGGTTTAGACCTGGTTTAGTCCTGGTTTAGACCTGGTTTAGACCTGGTTTAGACCTGGTTTAGACCTGGTTTAGTCCTGGTTTCGTCCTGGTTTAGACCTGATTTAGACCTGGTTTAGTCCTTGTTTAGTCCTGGTTTAGTCCTGGTTTCGTCCTGGTTTAGACCTGGTTTAGTCCTGGTTTAGACCTGGTTTAGACCTTGTTTAGTCCTGGTTTAGACCTGGTTTAGACCTTGTTTAGTCCTGGTTTAGACCTGGTTTAGACCTTGTTTAGTCCTGGTTTAGACCTGGTTTAGACCTTGTTTAGTCCTGGTTTAGACCTGGTTTAGTCCTGGTTTAGACTTGGTTTAGACCTTGTTTAGACCTGAATTTGTCCTGGTTTAGTCCTGGTTTAGACCTGGTTTAGTTCTGGTTTAGTCCTGGTTTAGTCCTGGTTTAGACCTGGTTTAGACCTTGTTTAGTCCTGGTTTAGACCTGGTTTAGTCCTGGTTTAGACTTGGTTTAGACCTGGATTTGTCCTGGTTTAGACCTGGTTTAGTCCTGGTTTAGTCCTGGTTTAGACCTTGTTTAGTCCTGGTTTTGTCCTGGTTTAGACCTTTTTTAGTCCTGGTTTAGTCCTGGTTTCGTCCTGGTTTAGACCTGGTTTAGTCCTGGTTTAGACCTGGTTTAGTCCTGGTTTAGACCTTGTTTAGTCCTGGTTTAGTCCTGGTTTAGACCTGGTTTAGACCTGGTTTAGACCTGGTTAAGACCTGGTTTAGACCTGGTTTAGTCCTGGTTTAGTCCTGGTTTAGACCTTGTTTAGTCCTGGTTTAGTCCTGGTTTAGTCCTGGTTTAGACCTGGTTTAGTCCTGGTTTAGACCTGGTTTAGACCTGGTTTAGTCCTGGTTTAGACCTGGTTTAGACCTGGTTTAGACCTGGTTTAGTCCTGGTTTCGTCCTGGTTTAGACCTGGTTTAGTCCTGGTTTAGTCCTGGTTTAGACCTGGTTTAGACCTGGTTTAGACCTGGTTTAGTCCTGGTTTCGTCCTGGTTTAGACCTGATTTAGACCTGGTTTAGTCCTTGTTTAGTCCTGGTTTAGTCCTGGTTTCGTCCTGGTTTAGACCTGGTTTAGACCTGGTTTAGTCCTGGTTTAGACCTGGTTTAGACCTTGTTTAGTCCTGTTTTAGACCTGGTTTAGACCTTGTTTAGTCCTGGTTTAGACCTGGTTTAGACCTTGTTTAGTCCTGGTTTAGACCTGGTTTAGACCTTGTTTAGTCCTGGTTTAGACCTGGTTTAGTCCTGGTTTAGACTTGGTTTAGACCTGGATTTGTCCTGGTTTAGTCCTGGTTTAGTCCTGGTTTAGTCCTGGTTTAGTCCTGGTTTAGACTTGGTTTAGACCTGGTTTAGACCTGGTTTAGTCCTGGTTTAGACCTGGTTTAGTCCTGGTTTAGTCCTGGTTTAGACCTGGTTTAGACCTGGTTTAGTCCTGGTTTAGTCCTAGTTTAGATCTGGTTTAGTCTTGGTTTAGACCTGGTTTAGACCTGGTTTAGACCTGGTTTAGACCTGGATTTGTCCTGGTTTAGTCCTGGTTTAGACCTGGTTTAGTCCTGGTTTAGTCCTGGTTTAGACCTGGTTTAGACCTGGTTTAGACCTGGTTTAGACCTGGTTTAGTCCTAGTTTAGATCTGGTTTAGTCTTGGTTTAGACCTGGTTTAGACCTGGTTTAGACCTGGTTTAGACCTGGATTTGTCCTGGTTTAGTCCTGGTTTAGACCTGGTTTAGTCCTGGTTTAGTCCTGGTTTAGTCCTGGTTTAGTCCTGGTTTAGTCCTCGTTTAGACCTGGTTTAGACCTGGTTTAGACCTGGTTTAGACCTGGTTTAGTCCTGGTTTAGTCCTGGTTTAGTCCTGGTTTAGTCCTCGTTTAGACCTGGTTTAGACCTGGTTTAGACCTGGTTTAGACCTGGTTTAGTCCTGTTATGCTCTGGGTGGATTGAGGCTGAGAGGAGAAGAAACTTCTGTGGTCTTTTATTTTTCTTAATAATTCCTTTTTGGATATAATGTCATGATTATATTGTGAACGTATATTTTACAGAACAGTGTTTTTTTTCTGATGTAATCTCTTTAATCCAGTTTGAAGGTACTTCCTCAGATTGGAGATCCATCATGTCCAACATTAGTCCTCTTTGTTCTGCTCCTTTGTTTAATGATGGAAAATAAAACGTCCTGTTCCAACTTCAGAGCTAATGTTGCTGCCAACACATATTACATTTAGTTTTTTTCTTCTTTTTTTTTTTTTTTTTCCAGGTAACATCAAAGCAAAACATGGTCGGAAGTTTTGCTTACTGGTTCAATTTAGGTTTCTGTGCCATAATTTACACATTTTGTTTTGTTATTTCTATGGTTGTTGTTACATTTATATTAACTAAAAGATTTTTTTTAAAGATTTATCCTGAGCTGTGTCTGCTTAAAGTTGCAAGCCACTGCAAGAAAAGCAATTTAATTTTGCAACTGTGCATTTTGTCCTTTTTCCCCTTTTTGTTGCTTGCGTTTTTCAGACATACAAACATAACTGCTTTTTACTGATAACTGATTATTTATTCACTCCAGAATACTAAAACGTCATGACTTAATTGAGTTTCAAACAGTACAAACACTGTTTACGGCTAAAAATAAGCAATTACCACCAAATATTCAGGAATTGTTTGCTGAAAGAGAATTGTGTCACAGTTTAAGGAGCTTGGATCATTTTAAAACAAAAAGTGTACGCACTGCTAAGAAGAGTTTTTGTGTTTCGGTTTGTGGGGAGAATAAATGGAACGACTTGAATCATGAACTAAAACAGTGTCCAACTATGAAACAGTTTAAAAACAGATATAAAGAAATGATTTTTGCTCGGTGTGTTGATAAATGTCTGAGTTTAGGGCTTTCATATGACATTAGCACCGAGAGAAGTATGAAGAAAAAGATGGTGCTGTTAATCAGAAAGATGACAATTTTTAATTCAGAATACAACAGTGTTTTCAAATCTAGACCAACTAAATCCTGCATCAGTCAGCTTTAACAACTGTGTACTGTAAATGAACTGGCAACATATATTAATATACTATAGAATGTTAGTATTATTATTATTATTATTAATAATTATTGGATAAATGGGGAGCATTCTCTCCACCATCAAGTTCGTTCTTGGGAACTAACCCTAACCTTTCGGCTCTTTTATTTATGTCAACTTGTTTAATACAATTAGCATTTAATAACGAAATTTCTCCATTTCTTTTAACATTTTGACTTTATTTTGTTGGGTTTATGTGCCCCGCTCTCCATACCGTCCCCTCTCCCCGTATACATCTCCTAAAAAGAAAAGTAATAACAAACTAAACAATAACATTGAAAATATAGTAAGATTAATAAATAAATAAAAAAAGATAAATAGCCAGTTTAATGATCCACAGCTGCAAAAAAAATAAAAAATATATATATGGTGGTGTTAAAATAGGAAGTTAAATGAATAAATGGTGAAGGAGTTATGAAAGGGGGTGGGATTAAACAAGTTTTTACCTCCTCCCACTCCTAAAGTGGTTATGCGCTAACGACTTTTAGCCATTTAGCCGAAGATCCACAGTTTGTAAGCGAGCAGCCGGACAAGGGCAGCTTCAAAAAACATATTTATGTCGTACACATCGCAAAATAAAATCACCAGACTATGCTATGGACTAACGCAGTTTTATCCTTCAAACAAGGGTTTTAGCATTTGTGTGTTAAATATTTCACTAATCGCTGAGTGCGGATGTGAGATATTGTTGTGTCAATTAACTAAAGCCGTCACCCGGTGCACTTTATTTCAGCGGATAAAAAGCACACAGGAACATTTTACTAAAGTATGCGACCAAAAACAGCCACAGTGTGCACAAAAACATCTGAAAACACCACAGAAGAGCTGTGAAAGCGGCTTCAAATCAACGGTTGTAGCCTCGGAGTAGAAATTAATAAATACGTCAAAGTGCCTTAATAGGTGTATAATAAATTAAGACTGTGCTAAAATGGGCAGTTGTGTTGTTTGTGAGTATCACGTAATTTAATTTGCTGTGTGCTTTATATCCGCGTTCAGCGATTAGTTAAATATTTAACACACAAATGCTAAAACCCTTGTTTGAAGGATAAAACTGCGTTAGTCCATAGCAGCGTTAGTTTGGTGATTTTATTTTGCGATGTGTACGACATAAATATGTTTTTTGAAGCTGCCCTTGTCCGGTTGCTCGCTTACAAGCTGTGACCAGAAGTGGATCATTCCGTTTAGCCGAATGCAGAAATAGTTAGCGCATTAACTCTATTCAGAAGTTTGTTATGAACGTATTTATGCTGAGTACGTCTGAACAAACACACTCATTCATTCTTTTACCCAAAATGATGTTTTTATTAAATCTTAGAGGTGTCACCAGTTCTTTTGTTTGATTATTCTGTCACTGTGTACTGATCTAACTCTCGCTCCGCCGCCCCCTGCAGGAGCTGTGTCGCCAGCGCATGTCGGTCAAACCTCCGGCCGAGCGCTCGGAGCCGCTCTCCTCCAGGATCAACAGCGTCTCGTCCCAGTTCAGTGACGGGGGCCCAGCCCTCAGCCCCTCGGCCCGCAGCAGCATCTCGTCCTGGAGCGAGGAGCCGGCCCACTCCAACATGGACATCTCCACGGGACACATGATCCTGGTGAGTCAAGACCCGCCTCCTGAAGTACGGTAGACCCGGTCCTGGGGAGGATTAACAGCAACAGTGCCTGCCCCCCTCTGGCTGGGCGTATACCGTATTTTCCGCACTATAAGGCGCACCTAAAAGCCTTTAATTTTCTCAAAAACCGACAGTGCGCCTTATAATCCGATGCGCCTTATATATGGATCAATGTTGGTTAATTATGGCTACCGTATTCAGGGGGCGTCGCCGAAGTGACAGGTTTTAAAAGCAAAGCTGGCTCTACATTCTGCTCAACCAGACTTATCCCAAATCATACGTGAGTTCTAAAACTTAAGCAGTTGTCCTTTTGTTGTCCTAGTTGTCCCGAAAATGATATAAGCGCGGAGTCTGAAGCAGTTGTTGTCTGATAAAACATAAGAAGTACCGTTGCTAATTGTGTTAGCTCCTGTATGTAATGGCGAATCTCCACAGGTGATGCGCAGATGCTCAGTCTGTCTTTAAAATGATTTTAGCGACTGAATAGAGGAGAATCTAAGCTTTAAAATGAGGTATAACATGTCCATATTCAGCAAATTTTAGCCATGGTTAGCTGTGTTCAAACCACTCTGTTGTAAAAATAACTTAGCATCGCAGAGCGGGGACAGACGGCAAAAAGACGACACCGTATGGGATGAATGAGATACAGCAGTGTGACTGTATAAACTATAAAGTAACTGCTATATAAGTACTCGTATCGGTACGTACTCAAATGGAAGTACTCGTACTCGTACCGGTTTGAAAAAAAGTGGTATCGGTGCATCCCTAGTTTTCAACGAGGGAGTTGTAAGAACGCTGGTTTGTATTCTATTAATAAAGTTTGACTGACTGACTTATCTTACTGTTTTATTGACATTCCCTTTAGCGCAGCGCCATCTAGTGGATGCGCCTTATAATGCGGTGCGCCCTATATATGAAAACAATTTTAAAATAGGCCATTAATTGAAGGTGAGCCTTATAAGCCGATGCGCCTTATAGTGCGGAAAATACGGTAAATAAATCCCATTAATTTTTCCCATAGACTTTTTAAAAAATGCATATAAAAGAGTTCAAAACCTCGACGAAGGATAATCTTATCATATCTGTGGTAACTCATGACAATAACGCAAAGCTACAAATGTATTTAAATGATTATTCAAGTTTAAGATATATTTTTTTATTAATTGCGCTATGCTCAGCGAAATTCCAACTGAGCCAAACCAGTATTAAAATGTGACGCTGACAGATCGCTGAGAACGTTGTCAGTTGTGTGCCATAAGAGCGATGTTAGCCACAAAAACATAATAAACAAACAAAATAAACGCCATTTTTAAAAGTCCCGAGAACATCTGAGCATAGCATTTCTTTTTTTGCGAGACACTGTGGAGCTTTGTTGATGGAGAAAACACGCGATATTCAATAACTATGTTGAAAATTGCGATTACAATATTATGAGATATTTGAAAATGGAGCCTACTTTTTGAACATTGTAAGTTAAATTCACTACATTTCACAAAAATGTAAGTTCCTGTATTTACAAGTCAAAACAGCCACAAAATCAAAACCTAACACAGACTAAACCAGGAATAAAACAAGGCTAAGCTGTGACTAAATTAATTAAATTACCACTAAAACTGGACTTTTTAAACATTTTTATTTAGTCACAACACATGTTCTTTTAAGGCTCTGGTGGAAAATGATTCTTCAGTGTAAATCTCTGTCAGATGGAAGACCACAGCGTTATTGCGATATATTTAGATTATTGCGATACAGATATTGCGATAACGATAATTGTGCGATATATTGTGCAGCCCCAGTCCATACATTCATTTTCTTTGGCTTTGCAGGACAAAAAACAAAACAAAACAAAACAAAAAAAACAACACAAAACCAGAACAAAGTACAACATCGCTTCTGCGTCCTCCATTGTTGTCGTTTATGTGGCGTTTACAGGACGTCCCATCAGTAAGAAGCCTGCAAACCGGTACTACGAAGTAACGAAAAACAACCCAAACCGAGTAGAACCGAGTGAAGTAAAAAGAGGAGAAATGAAAACAGAAATGAAAAGAAAATAAGCCAGACCTATTCAAATAAGCCTCGCCTATGGAGTGAGCCAGTTGTCTCTTAATTTAGGAGGGTTAGGGTTAGAGTTGTTGATAACTTGATAACAGATTGTGGGATGCTTAATTTTGCACAGCTCTATCAATCACAGTGAAAAAATAATGACTTAAATATGAAATATATATGAATAATACTTGGAGTGGAAGTATTGTGGCTCTTGTGTGCAGGTTTCTTTACAAATGCACCGACTCGCTCCGAAATCTCCCAAGTGTCTCCATTTATTTATTTCTGATATCCGTGTCCTATTTTCCTCTCTGCATTTTCTTCTTTTGTTCCTGCACACGTCATAATCCACCCACAGCTTCCACACGAGCAGCCTCAGAAACCCCGCTCGCATCCCATGTTTCTCCTGCGTAATTACAGTCTGCATCCACCTACCCGCTCCTGGCCCATCCCCCGCCCAAACCCTGTGTCTGTGCGTTTGAAGTTCTCAGAAGACACACACACACAGAATAAAAACCTCAGAGTGCAGTGTTGAACAGAAATGATCCGCTTTGTTTTACACACTTTCAGTAAAACGTGTGTCTCTTGTAATGACTCTCCCACTCACAGCAGAACAATGCATTACAGGCTTTTAATTTGGCGGGGTGTACAGGGGCTTTGACAGTCTGTCTGCTGGAATGATAAAATAAGTGTTTTAGGACTCATTTAGTGTTTTCAGAAAATCTTTAATACCAGGAGTTGAGGCCATTTGACCGGAGGCTGAGGCGAGGAAGAAGCTGCTGTGAGCTGTCGTTAAACAGAGCCACAGGAAGAAGCAGGGTTGATAGTTTTATGTTTTTCTGAAGGCAGTTGCTGTAAAGTCACACTACTGCATAAGACGCTCAGCTTTAGACCCACAGACGCACTTTTACCGCGGGTTAGCTCTGAGCACAGCCTGCTCCTGTTGCCAATGTTCACAAGTTTTACGCAAAATAACCAGCAGCCCTCACTCCGACGACAGTGTGGGTGTTTTTTTAGTGTGGATCTTATTTATTATGTTACAGGTGAATGCAAAGTGTGTCCTGCATGTGAGGACTAGGGAAGAAATATTTGGTATAAGTAACATTTTTCATCCATTCATCCGTCTTCTTCTGCTTTATCTGGGGCTGGGCTGCGGGGGCAGCAATCTAAGCATGGACACCCAGACTTTCCTCTCCCTGGACACTTCCTCCACCTCCCCCCAAGGCGTTCCCAGGCTGAGAGACAGGGAGGCGTCCAGGAGGCATCCGGAACAGATGCCCAAGGAGCAACGGCTCTACTCTGAGCTCCTCCCCCTATCTCTAAGGGAGCGCCCAGCCACCCTGCGGAGGAAACTCTTTTTGGCCATGACCCAAAAGCTCCTGACCATAGGTGAGAGTAGGAACATAGATTGACAATAAATCGAGAGCTTTGCCTTTTGGCTCAGCTCCTTCTTCATCACAACGACCGATACAACGACCGCATTACTGCAGATCCTCTGTCAGTCTCAGCTCCATCCTTTACTCACTGTGAAGAAGACCCAGAGATACTTACGCCAGGTTCACACTGAGTGCATTGCGTGTGCAGCACGTCTCCGACCAGAGCCAGCTGGGAGACCACCATGAGTTCACGCCATAATAACCACCAACAGAGAACTGCAGGTAAAAAGTATGGTAAAAAGCCACGTTTGCCTCTGACCACGATCTCTTGTTCATTTTGAGATAGTTTGGCGATTTAACCACGGTTGAAGCCCAATAGTCACAGAAATATATTCTTCAACACTGGGTAAGGACGCTACGTATATAAATACTTTAATTTTACTCAGGTTTAATGCTGTCCGATGTCGTCTGTGACCTGTGTCCTCAGTTAAGACGTAATGTTTACAGCGATGTGAGCAAGAGGCCGCACAAGTGTTTTTATTTTGAAATTTAGTGGATCCTCTTCACTGGACCCAGGTCTGACTTCCTGTCTGGCTCCATCTGCTCTGTTCAACTTTATACCTGACGGATGCGGCATCCAGCAAAAATAGACTTGATACGTATTTCTGACGGAGCACTTGCATTGCGTCTATTTCTTTGCGTGAGTCGTACGGGACACGCAACGGATTCAGTGTGAGTTGGGCTTTAAACTCCTCCACCTGAGCTCTCCTCCGATCTGGAGAGGGCATCAATTTCTACCAAATTTGTAAATGCCAACATAACAGTATTAGCCACTTGCCCTTGGCAGCCCTTAATGTGGCAGTCCCTTCACGAGAAAGCGTAAAATTCAGTGGCAGTGCATTTAGTGAAGGAGTAAAATAAAAAGTGAGAAAAATAAGTGGTCCTGTAAAAAGATGGGTTCACATAAAATCAGGTCCCATAATCAAAAGGAGAGCTTCTAATGCCCATGGTTTAGAAAAGATTTTAGTGCTGCTGCTCTGCATTTTGGTGTCAGCCATCTTGGATTTGAGACTGAGGGATTGGTCCAGTGGTGCCAGAGTCAAGAGTCCAGGAGAAGTTATAAAATTAAATTATATTCTTTTAAACAATTCCACTCATCTCCCCAGACAGCAGTAGTTTTGTCCCAGAGTGTCCTCAGTGAATCCAGCTCCAGTGCAGCAGTACAGCAGTACAACAGTATAATAACAGCATAATGTGGGGAGCTAATGGGATGAGCTGCTGTGTTCGGCCTGTGATTTATGGAGGCAGTTACAAATGACTGCGATCCTTATCAAAATGAGTTTCTGAAAAGGCCTAATGGTGCTGTGCTAAAACGAGAGGCCTGAGTTAAAAATGGAAGATGACACGACTGTGGTTCATGATACGAGATCCTGAGCTGGACTCGGAGACGCCATCTGATGCTAAAATACATCACAGCGGTACAAGCCTTCAGCTGGAGAAGAGCTGGCGGACAGAACAGTTAGCGGTTAATAATGCCATCAAGAGATCAGTCGCACACTTATTTTGGTTGAATACTGACAAAAAGTTCAGTGCCTCCAAATGACTGCTTTCATCGACATGCTGCTGTTGAGTTTTTACAAATATTTACTCTGGAAGCTGTTTTCTGCCTGAAAACTCCATTTATATGTGCACAAGAGGCACAAATAAAGAGAAAAAAGGTGTGATGTTAAAAAGTGGACATTTAATTTAACTGAGCTTTACATTTGAGCTGCTGTAACTCAACTAACATCAGCAGCTAACCACGCCGGCGAGCCAGCTTCTACAGCTTCTACAGCTTCTACAGCTTCTACAGCTTTCTTTTCTAAAGCAGGACGGTCCGGTTCCTCTCTCGCAGAGTGGCATTTCTCTCTAGTTGATCTGGAACTGGCCGTTTATCTGCAGTGCATCTTACAAACACAGAAACAGTGAATTTACTAACTTCTCCTCTCTGATTAACGGCGTTTAGGGATTTCCTTCGTCTCCTGTTGGTTCTGCTGAAGTCCTAGTTGTTGTTCAGTCCTCTGTGGGATTTTTGTCTTCGTCCTGTTTCCATTTTAACAACAGTAAAGTCCCTCTGACGTCCCACGTAACCACCACATTCAAACAAACCCACTTTTTCTTCCACAAGTCTTTGGACAACTGGCTTCTGCTGCTGTCCCCGCTCACAAATAAGGACAGAGCTGCTCAGATTCACAGGATTCTGGGCTTTTATGGCTGTAACTGTATTGATTTTTTCCCTATGATACAACTACATCGATACACATGACCTTGTATCGAATTGTATCATTTTCTAGGTAGTGAATATTGATACACATGAAGTATCGGTCGATAATATTGGAAATATCAAAATTAGAAATTTGTATGTTAAATTAAAACCAGATATGGCTTTTTGGAGATAAATTTTGTGTTTTTAATTAAATAAAATGTTATATTCAACTTTTCTTCACTCTGTCTGCTGGACATAATCAACCCCAGCCTCGGTGCTACATTTGAGAGTAAACTTTTATGATTTTTGGCAGAAAGTTGCTGTATCGATTATTGATACGAAGATGTTGAATCGTATCGAATCGTATTGTTCCAAATTAGCCAATATCTTTCTTGAATCGTATCAAAACACTTCTAATCAATACATTTCGTATCGTTGCAAAAACGTATCATTACGCCCCTAGTCCCGCCCTTTGTTTCTCTGAGTGATTACTCCGCCTGTGATTGTTCCGCCCATAGAAATGTAATTTAAGTGAAGGGATCAGACTCACTTCTGTGTATAGAACAGGAAACATTTGTCTGGTTTAGCCAGGCTAAAACTTAAATTATTTAAATTCTAAATATGGCAAAAATATAAAATCTTTTAACAATGTTGCATGAAATAAAAATATATTTTCATAGCAAATACACATTTCTGATTTGGATGAGAAGTGAAACATCTTCTAACCCTGTGGTTCCCAACCTGGGGCCTGGGACACCCTTGAGGGACGTCAGAGAGTCTGCTCTGAAGGTGCGAGGTTATCAACATTATATTTGGGTACATTATATGAAATATTATACGATTCTGGGGTTTTATGGAAAAACTGGCAAGAATCCACCATGTTTCTTGCTCTGCTTGCATCCCGGTTTTCGTTTCTCTGATTGGTTACTTCGCCTGTGATTGTTCTGCCCATAGAAATGAAACTT
The DNA here is from genome assembly GCA_020698575.1 of Bostrychus sinensis. NCBI lineage: Eukaryota > Metazoa > Chordata > Actinopteri > Gobiiformes > Eleotridae > Bostrychus > Bostrychus sinensis. The sequence goes on along the minus strand of CM036256.1, from coordinate 3,489,059 downwards.
AAACAAAGGGACCAGACTGACTTCTGTGTATAGAACAAGAAAATAGTTTGTCTGGCCGACCAGGCTGGAGTGTGCAGTGGTCAGGATCTATCAAAGTGGTCCAAGGAAGGCACAAAGATGATCCGGCGACGTAGGGAGTTCAGACTGCAGAAGGAGTTAATGCTGGTTCTGAGAGACAGGAGTCAGAATAACCAGGACAGAGCGGTGTGTTGTGTATTAGCCAGGTGGTAATGTGTCTCTTATTGCTGCAGGAGTGAAGCTAACACTCGTGTCCTACATGAGCGGCCCTGTCTCTGAGGCGGATCTAATGCGGTTTGTGGCTGAGTAAAAGGATTAGTTCAATCCAATCAGGAGGAGCTCGGAGTAATCCTCTCACAGCGGGGGGGCTCGCGGCTCTGGAACCGGACCTGCCGCAGCCGCCGTCGTGGCTCAGAACATCGCCGTCCTGCAGCCGGAGGAGGGGGAGGCGGCCATTTTGGATCAATACAGAGACTGCACCCTGGGGTCAGCTCTGACACTTTGCAAGAAAAACCCTCCAAGCATTGTTCATTTGGTCAGTTCTCCGAGTCTCTGATGCAATAACCTAAAATGTATATTAAACCATTTATTATTTACCAGTTTGTAGACTGCAGGTTCTTCAGCTTTTGATTTAAAAGACTTTGCACCTACAGATACAGTTTAACCCTCACCTCAGAAGCCATTATAATGACGTGAATGAAAGATAATGAGAATAAATTACAAAAAAACTCTGAAGTTCTAATGAAACTGTCTCTTTTAGCACAGGCCCATGGACAGTATTGCGCTTCAGGACTGTGTGGAGCATCTTTGTAACTTTTATAACTTCTAAAAAACGTTTTGGGTCACTGCTAACACCTCTTCTTACACCTCTCCACTCAAGTCTCTGCCCATTCTTCACCTGCAAAAGCCTCAGTGATGTTTGATGGCCTCTCTGCTGCAGCTGCCTTCTTTAAAGCAGCAAAACTCAGTAACTTCTCTTGTTTCTTCGCTGTTTTTGCCTCATGTTCCTCTCAGGAGCGCCCCCTACATTTGGGAGTTAAGCACTATTGTAAACACTCACAAATCCACACAAGCTTTACTTTCGTTTTCTCCTCCTCGTTAGAGATAAGGCTCTTTAACGGGAGCCGAATCTTTGAAATCCGTTAATTTCTAAGAGCCGCTCAAAAGACTGGCTCATTTTTGTATTTAAATAATTTTAAGAAGCCAGTCAGTTTATTCAGAAAATAAACACTGGGATAATTTTAATCAGAAGAAAACATTTTCTATTGGTGAGACATTATTATTTTTTTATTCAGTGATGCTAATAAAATGAGCATGTGTGGACTAAATTCTCTAATGGTGACGTCATAAACCTCTGCACAGAGTGAGACCACCATTTAGGATTTATAATATGTCCAAAAAGTGCAAAAAAATGTCAGTATAAACTAAGCAGGCAACAGTAAACTTTCAGGCACACGTGTAGGCAGTGTGTACAACTAAAGACTTCTGACTAATGACTAAACTTTTCTTATGAGTTTTTTTTATGGTTGGCAAACAAAAAAGCTTATTCATTTCAATGCAAGAGTAAAAAAAACAACAAAAGAAAAAAAGAACGGTTTCTGTGCCACCATGACTCGGTTCTTGTCGTTCACAGTGAAGAGCCGTCCTAAAGATTCGGATCGTTCATGAACGTCACATCTCTCCTCCTCGTACGAATTTTTTCTTCCATTTGTCCGCTCTGCAATAACAAAAATCAAGAAATAAAGCCATCTCTAGCTTGTTGTTTGGCTCTTACCGCGATTTCCTCACGGGACTCGACACTTCCTTTACTCTGGGTCGGCGACACTCAGACTCTTAAGTGTCGTTCTCGGCCCAGAGACAGCAGGGGGCGCTGCAGGGCGCTTCATTTACCCCACAACAACTCATTTAACACTCGCACAGACTCGGAAACTGGTAAAAAAGTTAATGAGCTCTGTCTTTAGCCTCGACCCCTTTTGTATGTTGTACTTTTCCTCTATTTTAACCATTTTAATGTTGTCTCTTCCTCAAAAACAGCATATGTACAGTAATGAGTTGTATTGATATTAGCTGCTTATGGCCCCTCCAATCCACACAACTTAACGACATGTCTTTTTTGTGATGTCTCTTCTAATTTTTTACCATGTTTTGCACTGGTCCGAGGAAAGCCGCTGTCCCTGGGCCCAGCGGCGATGCTCAGAAGCTGATTGCGAGTGCAGCTGATGTGGACAGAGCAGGCTAATCCATAACACTTAGACCTGCGCTAACACAAGAGAAGATAATGTGCTTTATTAAAGAGAGTGCTCTAATCCTCTTAAGACACAGGCAGAGACACATGGGACCAGCTCCGGCTCGAGTCTCATCGGACCTGGATCGGACCAGGACCAGGATCAGACCAGGATCAGACCAGGATCAGACCAGGAGAGGGCTTCTCACATGATTAAAAACTGTGGGAGGAAAGACCAGTACCAAACAGATTTATGACGCACCGGTGATGGAGAAGTACTCATAATCTGAGAAAGTTAAAGTACTAACTTTAACTTCTGCTGCTACTGTTACTACTACTGCTACCACAATGTATAATTTCTTAAAAAATGTATTTAAAGCTCCCATATTCTGCTTTTTTAGTCTTTCGGAAACAGTGTTGCATTAGTAGTTTGGGTTTTATAACTTAAAATAATGTATCTGTGGAAAACCTTTTATTTAGGAAGCTGACTGCAGAGAATGTTTGAATTAGGCGTCTGTCGCCCCCTGCTGGCAATGGTGGGGACTGGACAGAGCATAAAATGGATATTTAGCACAGCTGTTAGCGACATGATGCTAACAGATAGATTTCTGAGCTGATGCTTCGTAGTGACGGAGGTTTAAGGCTGAAATGATCAGAACGAGTCCGGTGACGGTGTCTGGGCTTTAGAAACACGCAGGAGCACTTCATGGTTTCACGTTTCTATGTAGAGCTGTGAGACCGAGCGTTTTCAGCTCTGGAGAAGGGCAGCGCCTCAGCATACAGGATTACTCAAACAGAATACTACTGCAGGTCTGTTTCTGAGGAGGAGACATTATAACAGGGTTGAAAGAGAGGAAAAGTTGATTTAGCAGAATAGGGGACCTTTAAATAAATAACTTACCACTGATGTAGAGGTTTTTCTAGAGTGAAAAGTAGGAATGTACAAAATAGTTGTAAAAAAGTTGCAGAAACAGAAATCTGTCGATGTGCAGCTCAGCGCCGGAGTGAGCTGAGAGCATTAAAAGTAATTATAACGTGACAAGTTTTGACCCTGAGAAATAATCAAATATAACGAGAGTCAGAGGTCGCTGAGATGCCGCTGCGGTCTGCGCTTTTATAACGTTTTATGTAAATGAGGAAAATCTAAACCTGGACTGGGTTTGTCGTTGGTGGAAGTGTGGAGCTGTCCAGAGTGCTGAAGTGCTCTCTGCTGCCTCGGTGTAACGTCAGCGCAGAGGAGCTGTTCTCATGAACTCTGTGTAAAGAATTGGATGTTGCTTTTTGTAATGGGTCACATGAGGACTAACCTGTCTCTCCAGATGGTCTGTTACACGTCCTGTTGTTTGTAAAGGCCAGGTAATGGTTAAAACTGCCATAGCATTGGTCTGAAGCTGTGGATAAATTAAAACTTATCTGTGTACATTGCAATGGACAACGCTGATCAAGACCAAGCCCAGTCCGAGTCCAGAGTGAACAGAGACCAAGACAAGGCTGAGACTTTCAAGGTCAAGAACAAGGATTTGAAGGTCCGAGACCGAGTCAAGACCAAGACCAAGGCAAACCGAGACCAAGTCGACACCAATTCCTGTGAACTAACACTGGTGGTGGTTTAAATACATTAATAATCACAATAAAAGGTTTAAAGAAGTCACGTGGACTTGTTTTTTCAAAGAAGAAAATGTTTCATCTCTTATTCAAGAAGCTATCTCAATTTGAGCTCTTTTTAACCTTTTGTTGTGTTCATTTTGCTTGGACGAGCGAGAGTCTCTACAGACACATTAATCATAATTTTAAGAATTCAATGCAAAATACTCAACAACAAAAACAGAGACAGATCATGTTCCAGGTTCTTCTAATGCAGAAAACAAAATTATAAATATGTTATAACTTTCTTAAGTTTTTTAACGTTTGCTAAATAAAATCTCTTTCCAGACTGAAACAAGACGGAGCAAAACTGGATTCAAGCCCAAGGCCGAGTAAAACTGCAGCCAAAATCCTAAAAAAACTCTTTTAAAGACCAAGACTTGGGTGCTACAACACTACTGGACGACTCTCTAACTCTTGAGCGAATCTTTCGTGGTTTAGCGGCGAACTCTGTCATGATTAGTTACCTGGAAAAAATGCTTTAAAAAAAACTTCCTGGAAAATTTCATTTGGAGGCAGTTGCTCAAAGTCCCATTAGTTGATTATGAATAGTGTATATGAGGTAATGGCCTGCTGTGCGATCTCATTACGAGGTTTATGAGAGAAACCTGAGCCTAATGGACTTTTAGATTAAAGATGGTTTCTGTGATACGACCCTGGATTACCTGTGTTTGAATATCACAGCGGTCAGTCTCATTCTGCTCTGAACATGTTACATTCAGCATAATCCAACCACAAGAAGTCCCAAGCTTGGATAAACCGAGAGGTGTGCGTCAGGAAGGGCATCTGGCGTAAAAATCGATGCATTATGTGAATGGCTGCACTCTAGGAGGACGAGGATTAACTGTGGCGACCCAAAAAAAAACGCATTCAGAACACAACAGCACAGAGGAACCTTGTTATCCGTGTACATTTGGGTTCTAGTTCTAGTTCTAGTGTTGTGTGCACGTTTTCCTTTGGTTAGACCAGTGGTTCTTAAACTGTGGTCTGGGTCCCGCTGGTGGTACATGGGCACTTTCTAGTGGGACTCATGAGTATCTGGGATTTTTGAAGAGGAAAAACGGTAAATAGATGATTACAGACTGGTTTAGTTTAAGTTTAATTACTGCAACTTGGGGCTTGCTTAGTCCTGGATTTAGTCCTGGATTAGGCTCAGTTCAGTCCTAGTTTTGATTTGGTTTAGTTCTTACCTTAGTTCTGGTTTAGGCCCATTTTAGTTTTGGATTTAGCTCCTGGTTTAGTCCTGGATTTAGTTCTGGTTTATTTCAGATATGGGCCTAGTTTAGTCCTGCTTTTGATTAGGTTTAGTCCTGGATTTAGTTTTGGTTTAGTCCTGGTTTAGTCCTGGTTTAGGCTCAGTTTAGTCCCAGATAAGGCCCAGTTTAGTCCTGGGCCTTATCTGGAGCTAAACTGAGCCTTTTTGACCTGGGTTAGTTCTGATTTAGTCCTGGTTTAGTACTGGTTTAGACACTGGCTTAGTCCTGGATTTTGTCCTGGTTTAGCCCATGCTTTGTCTTTATTTAGTAATGTTTTTTTATTTTAGTTTAGACTTTAGACTAAGACGGTCCTTGCTGAGCTCAGTCAGTCCTAGTTTTGATTTGGTTTAGTTCTTACCTTCCTCTGGTTTAGGCCCAGTTTTATAGAGGATTTAGTTCTGGTTTAGGCCCATTTTAGTCCTGGATTTAGTTTTGGTTCATTTCAGATATGGGCCTAGTTTAGTCCTGCTTTTGATTAGATTTAGTCTTGGATTTAGTTTTGGTTTAGTCCTGGTTTAGGCTGACTTTAGTCCTGGGCCTTATCCAGGACTAAGCTGAGCCTTTTTGACCTGGGTTAGTTCTGATTTTGAGCCTGGTTTAGTCCTGGTTTAGACCCTGACTTAGTCCTAGATTTTGTCCTAGTTTAGTCCATGCTTCGTCTTTATTTAGTAATGTTTGTTTTTTTTAGTTTAGACTTTAGACTAAGACGGTTCTTGCTGAGTCTTTTCTGAGCGGGTCCTCGCACTGAAACCTGCAGTAGATGTTCAGCAGCATCATTATTAATAAAAATGTGCGTTAAACGTCTTCTGTGTCCTTCTGTGTCCTTCTCTGTCCTCAGTCTTACATGGAGGACCACCTGAAGAACAAGGACCGTCTGGAGAAGGAGTGGGAGGCTCTGTGCGCGTACCAGGCCGAGCCCAACGCCACCACTGCCGGCCTGAAGGACGGCAACGCCAAGAAGAACCGCTCTGCCGCCGTCGTCGCCTGTAAGCCCACGCTGCACGGCTCTTAGCTCACAACCACTGGGATTTTCTGTAATCATTTTAATCTTTGGTTGTACAAAGTGAGGTTGGTTATCTTTGATCCGAAGTCAGTTTTAAACCAACAACAATTTGTAATTTTAATTAACTACTCACTTATTAGCAACGGCCAAAATTGTGCTTAACGGTAGATTGTGATGGTAAATTATTCAGCAGTAAGGAAAGTAATGCTTTTATGCAATTGCTATTTGAAGATACTCCTTATATAATCAAGACAAATACTGACCTCAGAACAGTTCATTTTTGCGTTTGAAGATTTTATTTTGAAGCAAATATTTCTACTTCAGATGCCCCCCAAAAAAAACTAGATCTGTACACTTGATGTCACAATCCTTGGGATTCCCTCTGTGACAGCAGCACAGTGTGGTTTCTAACGAGGGAAGATTCTTTTTAAAAAAGAGATCTCACAGTTGTGTGAAAAATGCACTCATCTTTCTTTAATGAATGAAGTTATCACCGCTAAAGCTCTGCAGAAACGCCTTTGTTCATTTATCACTGAGTTATTAAACTACAGTAGAAACATCTCCTGATATAACTCTCTACCACAGTTTTAATGATGTATTTATTTGTTTACTATGAAACAACAAGGATATGCAAATATTGTTTTGTTGTTATTGTGAGGAGCCGCGGGTGTTTTTTCGAGCTGAACTCGTGAGTGGACATTTTTCAGAAGTTGGCTTTTTTAGGTCGGAGCTTCTGAGATTCGGATGTATCATGAACGCGGCATAAACCCACCAGAGGAACAGAAAACACAAGAGTCAGTCAGTCCCGAAGGAAATTCATTTGTTCAGCTGCTCAGAGCACCACAATCACACAAAACGCATGAATGCAACAATTACAAAAAGGTAATAAAAACAGCAGCAACAATTAATATTAACAATAAATTTGGCAGTACTATAAATAAATAGAACACTGTCAATACATGAGTAAAGATTCTGCAAAGGTTTGATTGTGGCTTGGCTTTTGTTTACACGAGGACTGGGTTTCCGTTTTCCAAATCCGTAAAGGTTTGAAAACTGTGGAGGAGGTGTTTTGGTCTCACAGCGGGAGCCGCTCGGAGCCGCTCCGCTCTCTGTAAACTGTGAAAACACCGTACTCGCTCAGAAAAGACTCCCGTTAACAGCCCCAATCTGAACAGTGGCTGTCTGCCGATCACGCGTCAGCTGACCCACGATCACAAAATATCAGAGTCTTTCGTGTCTCACGCGTGCAGATTTAGTCAGGAACTGTAATATCTGTGTAAGTATTTTTATGAGAATGGCTCCAGAAAACCACAAGATCCTTAAGTAGTTAGAAAGTTACAGCCCAGAGCTATCATTTCCTCTGCTGTTTACGCTCTGTGTGGTGTAGAGCATTTGCAGGGCCCTTAGTTCACTTCAGCCCACAGCGGCCCCCGCCCCCTTCCCATTCACTGCTGCTCTGCTCCGGGCAGGAAAGACCTCCTGAGTCTGTGGAGCAGTTCAGAGAGAGCAGCCTCCTCTGCTTCACCTCCGGGTCGTGCTGAGGGTGGCTGCTGTTGTCCATGATGTTCTCCAGTAACGACACATCAAAATAAAACACAGACAAACACATCGTGATAACAACAAATACTGTAAATGTGCATTGAACTGTGTCTTGTTTTGTGTTTTCAGACGATCACTCCAGGATCACCTTGAAAGTGGAGAGCAGCCAGGCCAACTCCGACTACATCAACGCCAGCCCCATCGTGAGTTCACCTCCCCCTCCCCCCCCTTTACACCACACTAACTCTACCCCCACCACCACCACGGGCCCCCGGAGACCCCTGACGTCCCCCGGAGACCCCGCTCCAGGACACGGCCCGCTCTCTCACTGTACACACATTTACATTCAGCTCCTGCTCAGCTCCAGCTCTGCTCCCTGAATACTGAATACTGAATACTGAATACTGAATACTGAATACTGAATACTGAATACTGAATACTGAATACTGACGCTGGAGCTCAGAGGAGGAGGAGGAGGCGTGGGAAAGTTTCTCATTTGTAAAAACAAATTGATCTGCGGCTCCTGGGAAATGATTCCTGACCTTGGCTCGTGCTAATTCGACTCCGGCTTGGTGTTTACAGTCACAGAGCGATCGGCCAATAGGAACAGAGGATTAAGAGTCATGTGATCTTTAGTTACTGCACTGATGAGCAACTCTTGAAATGTAGATAACTTTTTTATTTTCTTTAAGTAAATATGAATGTATTTAAAGGGCTAAGCTGAAGCTGTGACCAGACCACATTTATTTATTTTTCTAACATAACGATTGTGTTAGAGATGAGAAATAAATTTGAATGATTACATTTTTGGTACAGGAGATAAAGGTTTTTTTTTCCCAAGAATGAGCCGAAAACTTAAATCACCATCTCTGCCAGCCCCAAGCCCAGATAAACAGATAATAACAAACTTTTGCAGTTCTGAATTAGTTTCATTTAGAGCCAGTTTTATTCCTGTTCTAGTCCTGCTCTGACTGGGGCATAAATTCGATAAAAGACCACTGCTTAGTCCTGGTTTAGTCCCAATTTAGTCCTAGTTTAGTCCTGTTTTACACAAACTTGAGTCTTAGTTTATTCCTAGATTTGTTCCTGGTTTAGTCTTGGTTTTAGTTCTAGTAAAGTCCTTGTTTTGCAGTAGTAGTAGTGCATTTTTCTGTGTTTTAAGATATTTTTTTTAGGCCTTTTCGGCTTTATTAGAGTCCAGAGTCAGGAAGTGACAGGAAATCATGGGGGAGAGACGTTCGGCAAAGTGTCAGAGTCCGGACTCGAAGGCAGGCCAAAAACTTACCCCAAGCCCGAATAAATGGCCCCCTGAATGAAAGAAAGCAGATGACTGTCACAGAAACTTTTTATTGTAGTTTGAAGATTTGCAGATTTTGCAGTTTATAATCTGCAATTGAGACTTTTAAGAACACTGAGTAAAAACGAAAGCCAGACAGAGATGTGAGGGTTTTTAGTGAGGAAACGTCTTGTGAGCAGTGTGGCAGAGAGCGGGCGGCACAGGTGGGACAGCTCCATAATTAAGGAACAGATTTGGTTCATAATTTCTACCTGAGTCATCTGTAGCTGTCCTCCCTCAGACCAGACACAGGTAGGCACGCTTCAGTTCTAAACCAGGTCTAAACAAACTCTAAACCAGGTCTAAACCAACTCTAAACCAGGGCTAAACAAGGACTTAACCAGGGCTAAATCAGGTCTAAACAAGGATTAAACCAGACTTAAACCAGAGCTAAACAAGGGCTAAACAAGGACTAAACCAGCGCTAAACAAGGACTAAACCAGGGCTAAACAAGGACAAAACCAGGGTTAAATCAGGTCTTAACAAGGACTAAACCAGACCTAAACCAGGGCTAAACAAGGACTAAACCAGGGCTAAACCAGGTCTAAACAAGGACTAAACCAGGGCTAAACAAGGACTAAACCAGGGCTAAACCAGGGCTAAAAAAGGACAAAACTAGGGTTAAATCAGGTCTAAACAAGGACTAAACCAGACCTAAACCAGGGCTAAACCAGGGCTAAACCAGACCTAAACCAGGGCTAAACCAGGGCTAAACAAGGAATAAACCAGGGCTAAACCAGGGCTAAACAAGGACTAAACCCGGGCTAAACCAGGGCTAAACAAGGTCTAAACAACGACTAAACCAGGGCTAAACAAGGGCTAAACCAGGACTAAACTACTGTAGTTCTACATCAGGACTAAATCAGATGTAAACCAAGTCTAAATCACAACTATACCAGGTCTAAACCAGGGCTAAATAAGGAGCTAAACTATGTCTATGTCTGGTCAGAGCTAGACCAGGACTACATCAGGACTAAACCAAGACTAAACCAGACCTAAACCAGGTCTAAACCAGGTCTAAACCAGGACTAAACCAGGACTTAAGTACCTGGGTCATGTGTAGCTGTCCTCCCTCAGACTGAGCGCAGGTAGAGAAGCCCACTCTTGTGTTTTTGGGAGGCCTTTTCTCTCTCCTCCATATGAACTTCATTAGAGCGCATTATTGCGGAGCATTGTTATTAAAAAAGAAGTGAAGGACGTGGAAGTGGTATTGTGAATGCAGAGAATTATCATCGGCCTTTGTCTCTAATTGCTTTGGCCCTAATTGGTTTGAGTAATTATTCCATTTACTGTATGATTTGCATATTAATGGAGCTGTTGTCAGTCATGTTGCTCTCTGTTCTCCCACACACTCAGTTTAATGGACTATACCTCTATACAAGGACAAAAATATGAGAATTATCAAAATTATTCTGTAAAATCCAGCTATTGGAGGGTCATACAAGGCGCTGTACTCTTTGTGCCAGTCCCAAGCCCACACCACTGACTCTCAAACATTACAAAACTTCAAAAAATATTAGCAACAAAGATAAGTACTATCTTTAAAGGACTAAACCGGGTCTAAATCACGACTAAAACCAAGTCAAAATCAGGTCTAAACAATGGGTAAATCAGAACTAAACTAGCCAGTTCTAAACCAGGACTAAACCAGGACTAAACCAGGACTAAACCAGGACGAATCCAGGACTAATCCAGGTGTCAAGTCAAAATCAGGACTAAACAAGAGCTAAACCAGGACTTTTTACCTCTACCTCCTATTGTGAGATAGGGCCAAAGATACTCACTCCAGCCACACATAATTAATCTTGGTGTGGATCTGGTTTAATCCCAGTTTAAACCTGGTTTTGACCTGTTTTTTTTTTCCTGGCTTTGTTGTAGTTTAGTCCTGGTTTAGTCCCCGTTTAGTCCTGTTTTGTTCTCGGTTTAGGCCTGGTTTAGACATACTCTAGTGTACGCTTATTCTTAGATTTCTTCCTAGTTTAGTCTTGATTATGCTTTTGTTTTAGTTCAGACCCAGTTGTAGTCCTGGCTTTTAAAGTCTTTGTAGAGTCCATGTTTTGTTCTTACCTAGTAATCCATTTTTCTGGGTTAATCTCTGGGTTAGTCCTGGTTTAGTCCTGGTTTAGTTGGTACTTTGAAAGCCAAAGATTTTTCTGTGGTTGTACTTGGTGTACCTGACAGACTCACACTGTTGTGCTTTGAAATTATAGCTACACCACCGCCCATACTGCAACTTTAATTATTAATTCCTAACGTTTCTTTGTCCTCCAGATGGACCACGATCCCCGGAGCCCCGCCTACATCGCCACCCAGGGGCCTCTGCCGTCCACTGTGGCCGACTTCTGGCAGGTACAGCTCCCACACGAACACGGAAATCAATACGTGTCAGTCTGCTGAAGTGGAGTTAGCAGGCTTTATTAGCGACAGTGAGAACGGCGCCGTCGCTTCTCATCTCTCAGACTCCAGCTCGGACAGGAGCACTCCCCTGGTCCCAGCACAGAGACCGGGACAAACAAGTTACCCTCTGTCCTCAACGTGTTAGAAACGTGTTAGGATTGGAAACTAGAGAATCGATATGTTATTGTACAAAGTCATGGAGCATTACGTGCCTTTAGGAGTTCTCTACAGCTCTGTTTCCCAACCAGGGACCCCTAGGGGTACGCGAGCACTCTGCAGGGGGATTTATTTGATCATTTATGTCAAAAATCATGAGACAATATATGCAATCTTTATATTAAACTATAGAAACATGTGAAAAACAAGTGTCCTAGTAAGGACCAGGAGGAGAGAGAGGAGACAGAGCTGTGCGGGGATCAGGAGGAGAGAGAGGAGACAGAGCTGTGTGGGGATCAGGAGGAGAGAGGAGACAAATCTGTGCGGGGATCAGGAGGAGAGAGAGGAGGCAGGCAGAGCTGTGCGGGGATCAGGAGGAGAGAGGAGACAGAGCTGTGTGAGGATCAGGAGGAGAGAGGAAACAGATCTGTGTGAGGATCAGGAGGAGAGAGGAAACAGATCTGTGTGAGGACCAGGAGGAGAGAGGAGACAGATCTGTGCGGAGATCAGGAGGAGAGAGAGGAGACGGATTTGTGTGAGGATCAGGAGGAGAGAGAGGAGACAGATCTGTGGGAGGATCATGAGTAGACAGTAGACAGATCTGTCTGAGGATCAAGAGGAGGAGACAGATCTGTGCAGGGATCAGGAGGAGAGAGGAGACAGATCTGTGAGGATCAGGAGGAGAGAGAGGAGACAGATCTGTGTGAGAATCCGGAGGAGAGAGGAGACAGATCTGTGCGGGGATCAGGAGGAGAGAGCAGACGGATCTGTGTGGGGATCAGGTGGAGAGAGGAGACAGGTCTGTGTGAGGATCAGGAGGAGAGACGAGACAGATCTGTGTGAGGATCAGGAGAGAGAGGGGACAGATCTGTGTTAGGATCAGGAGGAGAGAGGAGACAGATCTGTGTGAGGATCAGGAGAGAGAGGGGACAGATCTGTGTTAGGATCAGGAGGAGAGAGGAGACAGATCTGTGTGAGGATCAGGTGGAGAGAGGAGACAGGTCTGTGTGAGGATCAGGAGGAGAGAGAGAAGACAGATCTGTGCGGAGATCAGGAGGACAGAGAGGAGACAGATCTGTGTGAGGATCAGGAGGAGAGAGGAGACAGATCTGTGTGAGGATCAGATGGAGAGAGGAGACAGATCTGTGTGAGGATCAGGAGGAGAGAGAGGCGCGCTCCTGCATTACGTTCACTCAGAGGTCAATGCACAAACACTGAATACTGCCCTGTCTGACAGCTGTGGTAGTGTGAAATTCAAGTTAAAATACACCAGAACATGGGCAGTCACGTGGGCAGCAGTTTAAGCAGAGATGCCCAGACTTCCCTCTCCCTGGACACTTCCTCAAGCTCTCCCGGGGGAATCCTGAGGCTTTCCCAGGCCAGCCTTTCTTTTACTCAAGTCAGTTTTTGAAGAAGTAAAAGAATTGTTTAGCTCTTGGGCAAAGTAGAAAGTAATACTGCTTGTACTAATTAGTAATAATAGTAGTAATAATGGTAGTAGTGGCAGTGGTAGTAATAATAATTGTTGTAGCAGGAGAAGACAAGTAGTAGCTCAAATACAAACTTAGTTCATCGCTTTATTTAGTTCTGGTTTAGACCTGGTTTAGTCCCGTTATGTCCTTATTTAGTGGCCTGGGGCAGGACAGTCTGGTTCTTCTCTCACAGAGAAAAGTTTCTCTTCGGTCGATTTGGAGCTGGCCTCTCACAGACGTTTATCTGCAGCGAGTCTCACGAATGTGGAAGCAGAGTGAATGTAGTAACTTCTCTCTGATTAACAGCGTTTAGGTCTTTCCTTCGTCTCCTGTTGGTTCTGCTGAAGTCCTCGTTGTTGTTCAGTCCTCTGTGGGATTTTTGTCTTCGTCCTGTTTCCATTTTAACAACAGTAAAGTCCCTCTGACGTCCCACGTAACCACCACATTCAAACAAACCCACTTTTTCTTCCACAAGTCTTTGTACAACTGGCTTCTGCTGCTGTCCCCGCTCACAAATAAGGACAGAGATGTTCACAATACACAGGATTCTGGGGTTTTATGGCAAAAACCGACAACAGTTCACCATGTTTGTATTGGTGACAGGTCAGTGCTGCTTACGTAAAAGGACCAGACTGACTTCTTTGTAAAGAACAGGAAAAGAGTTTGTCTGGCCAGCCAAGCTACTCAGTTTTATGATACTGGAACTCATTGGTCAGACTAAAAAACAGGTCACCGTGAACATAACATCTTTGTAATCAAGACTGAAGCTAATATTTCTCTCTCTAAAAAATTCTGCAGCTAAATGTAATCCAACACTTTTATATTTGACACATAAATACAACTTTAGAGAGGCTTTTACCAGAAATAATTGTGAAATATCTTTGCTCTTTAGTTCAAAATGAAGTCCAGCCTTTATGAACTCACCACTCTCACACATTTCTCTGCCCAGACGGAGCGCTCATTTGTGGGTCATGGTACATTTGGGACATAACCCACCGCTGCAGTCGCTGTATTTCTCTTCAGTTTCATATTCTCAGTGTCTCTAACAGCGGCCATAATGGAGGCCATAAAACACACATTACATAACGGTCCACTCTGCTCCATACGGACACTATTTCAAAAGGTTTATAACAATACACACTGCACTGTGTGCTGAAATACTGTAGAAATGAGTGTTTAGGCTGGAGATAAATGTGTAACAGTGCACTTTTTAAACAGTGAATAGTGTTAAGTAATTAGCTATAGGTGACCTCTGGAGGTAAACTCGGGATATAACACAGAAATAAAACAAGTGGGGTAAAGTAGAGACTGACACAAATGCATGCATTAATAAATAAGTAGCCCGGCTGCCCAGACAAACTCTTTTCCTGTTCTATACAAAGACGTTAGTCTGGTTTGTTTGCGTAAGTTTCATTTCTACAGGCGGAATAATCACAGACAGAGTAACCAATCAGAGAATTGAAGGGCGGGACGTAAGCAGTAGGGCTGCACAATATATCGCAAAATTATCGTTTTCGCAATATCAGCAAACGCAATATCTGTATCGCAAGAATCTAAATATATCACAATACCACTGTGGTCTTCCATCTGACAGAGATTTACACTGGAGAATCATTTTCCACCAGAGCCTTAAAAGAACATGTGTTGTGACTAAATAAAAATGTTTAAAAAGTCCAGTTTTAGTGGTAATTTAATTAATTTAGTCACAGCTTAGCCTTGCTTTATTCCTGGTTTAGTCTGTGTTAAGTTTTGATTTTGTGGCTGTTTTGACTTGTAAATACAGGAACTTACATTTTTGTGAAATGTAGTGAATTTAACTTACTATGTTCGAAAAGTACGCTCTATTTTCAAATATCGCAATAATATCGTTATCACAATTTTCAACATAGTTATCAAATATTGTATGTTTTCTCCATATCCTGCAGCCCTAGGAAGCAGCACGCCACTGATCTGTAACCAATACAAACATGGCGGATTGTTGCAGTTTTTGCCATAAAACACCAGAACTACTACTACTACTTCTGTTATTACCGCTACTCCTGCTGCAACTACTAGTACTGCTGCTGCTACCCCCAATACTATTACTACTTTGCCACTGAGTTTACAAAAATACCAAGTGTAATAGTATATGAACATGTACTCAGAAAGTATAAAGTACTTGAGGAAATGTATCAAGTTAGTCTCCACCTGGTGTACTTTAATAGTTGATAACAGTACTACCTAACTTTGCAGGTGCCGTTCATTCCAAACCGTTTCATGTTTCGAGTACTTACTTGTGTGTATATTCTGTATATTTACTTGGTGCTACTGGCAGAGGTGGAAGTAGTGCAAAATCTGTACTTGAGTAAAAGTTCTGTTACTGCAAAATAACATTACTCTTTCAGCAGAAGTTAAAAAGTGCTGAGTGTGAAATAGGAAGTGCATTTAAACATTTTTGGTCACAGCAGTTTCTACTACGACTACTACGACTACTTCGACTACTACGACGACTACTACTACTCCCAAACCTGTATCAACTCCTTCTGATTGTGCTCCCCACTTTACCAAGGAGGTCAAGACAATACTTTTACTTAATTTGAGACTTTTCTTTGGTAAGAGAAACATCTTTAGTACCGTATTTTCCGCACTATAAGGCGCATCGGATTATAAGGCGCACCTTCAATGAATGGCCTATTTTAAAACTGTTTTCATATATTGGGCGCACCGCATTATAAGGCGCATCCACTAGATGGCGCTGCGCTAAAGGGAATGTCAATAAAACAGTCAGATAAGTCAGTCAGTCAAACTTTATTAATAGAATACAAACCAGCGTTCTTACAACTCCCTCGTTAAAAACTAGGGATGCACAGATACCACTTTTTATCAAACCAATACGAGTACGAGTACTTCCATTTGAGTACGTACCGATACGAGTACTTATATAGGGGTAACTTTATAGTTTATACAGTCACACTTCTGTATGTCATTCATCCCATACCGTGTCGTCTTTTTGCCGTCTGTCCCCGCTCTGCGATGCTAAGTTATTTTTACAACAGAGTGGTTTGAACACAGCTAACCATGGCTAAAATTAGCTGAATATGGACATGTTATACCTCATTTTAAAGCTTAGATTCTCCTCTATTCAGTCGCTAAAATCATTTTAAAGACAGATTGAGCATCTGCGCATCACCTGCGTAGATTCGCCATTACATACAGGAGCTAACACAATTAGCAACGGTACTTCTTATGTTTTATCAGACAACAACTGCTTCAGACTCCGTGCTTATATCATTTTCGGGACAACTAGGACAACAAAAGGACAACTGCTTAAGTTTTAGGACTCACGTATGATTTGGGATAAGTCTGGTTGAGCAGAATGTAGAGCCAGCTTTGCTTTTAAAACCTGTCACTTCGGCGACGCCCCCTGAATACGGTAGCCATAATTAACCAACATTGATCCATATATAAGGCGCATCGGATTATAAGGCGCACTGTCGGTTTTTGAGAAAATTAAAGGCTTTTAGGTGCGCCTTATAGTGCGGAAAATACGGTATATGTTTTAGATTTTGTACGGTGTGTCCATGGCTTCATCTGTACATTTGTGCATCTCATCTACTATTCTCTGCCTTGTGTTTTCTGCACATTTTGAAGTATTACAAATTACTCTATTACACATAACTCATAGTAATCATTAAAATCAGCCTGAGCTCAATGTAAATTACCAAGAGGATGGTTTTTTTATGTTCAACAATGTTATTTTGTTGGGTCTTGTTTTAGATTTTGTTGTGAATGAAAATGAAAAACATAAGGAGGGACTGTCGGCCCTTGGACTGTTGCACATCCTGAAATCTGGCCCTCTTTGGAAAAAGTTTGGACGCCCCTGTTTTAGAGAATGCATCTTGAAAATATGTTATTGAGTAAAACTATTTAAAAGCAATAGTAATCTTGTTAGTACAGTGATGAGTTTCTCTGCCTTGGACACGGGAGGTCATGGGTTCATTTGCCTGATGGGGAGCCTAAAACATTAGCTACACTTTGTGCTAGTCCCAAGCCTGGACAAATCATCTGGTCCTAAATGTACACAGACTGAATATGGAAATGATTCGCTGTGGCAAACCTGGGCAGAAAGCAGCAGATGAAACGGCCTTTTTCTATTTAATTCTTGCTTTTTTTTTATATTGTTGAGCCGTTGCATGACCCATGTGGTTTTCTCTGTAAATAAACCGTAAAAAAAGAAAAAACCTCAATATTTTAAACCATACACTTAACAGAGTCATGTAAAGTCCAGTCATAAGTTGGTACGAGTTTCTTACCGAACTCTGTCGTCCGTAAACTCATCTGAAGCGTGTGCTCTTTCCTCGTAATGAGATTAAATTTAGCTGAGGTTTGTCCTGATGGGAGCGAGTGGGAGAGCCGACGTGTCACTGTTAGCACGTTTCTGTGGAAGTGTTGAAAACTTCATCCGAGCGCCGCTTCCAACTTCAATAATTAACTCTGAGGGATCAGATTTTCACCAAACTTTGGAAAGCACGAGTACGGAGGAGAAGAACCTATGTTGGTTTGGTTAAAGGTCGAGTCACATCTGTGGTAAACCTGAGAGTCTGGTTTTTAGGAAAGGTTTTGAACAAAGAAAGGTGTATCAATGAACAAAAATACATAAAAATACAAGCATTTGAAGTGAAATAGACCTCTGCCATTGTGCAACTGCAGGTCGATTTCTAATCCTAGGAGCCAAAACTAATTTTCTTAAACACACATTGCTTTTCAGAGCCATGAAACCTGGAATGCATTGCCAGTAATTTTATATAGAATTAAACAAGTATCAAATGTTTAAAAAATAACAAATTAAACAGCTTTTAGGATAAGACACAATCAATTTTAGCCCGAAATTATTCATACCCCTGGCAAATTCTGACTTAAAGTTACTTTCATCCAACCAGCAAGTTTTTTTTAACCGGAAATGACACAGGTTTCTCCCAAAAGATAATAAGACGATGTACAAGAGGTATCACTGTGGAAAAAAATATTTCTCAGCTTTTTTTTCTGGTTAAAAAAAAACAATTTTTTTTACATATTTCATAAAAATGACCCACATGTGTTCAAGATATGATGTAAACATGTTTAAATAAAATATTAGTTTCACTGATAACAATGTTACATCTGAGTTATTAATAATAAAATAAAAATATATTTTACATAATGCCCAAGTTGTTTTTATTCACATTTTTTGTTTTGGTTCTAAAACTGCATCACCGATCGTCCAATCAGAAAAGAGACCATTGTTTTAATTTAGACTGCAGTACCGTTTTAAAACAGTAGAGCGCTGCTGCTTACTGTACCTTTAAGATACAAAATAAAATGTAAAGGATTATTTGTCAGATATTTTTGTAGACCTTTTACATGTATGCCCCGCTGGGTAAAATATCTAAAAATTTCTGTAATGTAAACATATTTTAGATTAGAATTTTGAAGACCTTCTGTAACTTTGTGATGTATTTTTTAGTGCTGCACGATTTGGCGAAAACATGCGATATTCGATAACTATGTTGAAAATTGCGATAATGATATTATTGCGATATTTGAAAATAGAGCCTACTTTTCAAACATAGTAAGTTAAATTCATTTCACAAAAATGTAAGTTCCTGTATTTACAAGTCAAAACAACGACAAACTCAAAACTAAACCAGGAATAAAACAAGGCTAAGCTGTGACTAAATTAATTAAATTACCACTAAAACTGGACTTTTTAAACATTTTTATTTAGTCACAACACATGTTCTTTTAAGGCTCTGGTGGAAAATGATTCTTCAGTGTAAATCTCTGTCAGATGGAAGACCACAGCGTTATTGTGATATATTTAGATTCTTGCGATACAGATATTGCGATAACGATAATTTTGAGATACATTGTGCAGCTCTAATGTATTTTTTGTATTTTTTTGTAGCTTTTGTCAGTGAAGTACAGCAGGAAGTGTACCCCAGGAAGAACAGCTGGCTCTAGGGCACAGGAAATAATTACACAAACTCTAAGATCTTCTAGTTCAGGGGTAAATGCTCTAAACCCCTTATATCTCACAATGGTAAAGGATCCACTACAGCCTTCAGTGAGTGAAGTTAGTGTCTTGGGTCTGTTTCTCAAACTGGAATTGAATTTTTTAAATCTCTCCTGGCTCTAAACAAAGATCTGGACCCAGACCGGGATTAAGCGTTTTATCCTCGGCCCATTACTGCCCTGTCAAGATAGGTTCATAACAAAAATAAACAGGCTATCCCCAAGGTCTTAAAAGCCTTAAATAGGTATTAAATTTGATCTCAAGGCCTTAAAAGTATTAAATATTATCAGTAGGTTTTAAATTTTGTTCTTTTAGGTCTTAAAATTTGCAAAACTTTGTTCATTTTACAAAAAAGTAGAGTCACTGCAATAACAAAATATATTTGTTGAAGAAATATTGTCATTGAAATGCATGATTTAGTTGATGATTGATGACGATTTTTAACGCAGCACTGGAGTTCTTTCATCTGTATTAAAATTTTACTCTATTAAAAAGTCTTAAAAAGGTCTGAAGTTGCACAAGACAAAACCTGGAGTTACTCTGATAAAGTGTGCCTTGCCTCAGTTTGTTTATTTGTTTATTGAGTGTGTTTTTTGTTTTTCAGATGGTGTGGGAGAACGGCTGCGTGGTCATCGTCATGCTCACTCCTCTGGTGGAGAGCGGAGTTAAACAGTGTTACCACTACTGGCCCGACGAAGGATCCAACCTCTACCACATCTACGAGGTACAGCCCGGGTCCACGCACAGGACTTTCATCACTCATTCACTCATTCATCTGCTTCTGCTTATGTCAGGTTATCTCTGACTTCTAAAACCCAGAACAGAACGGAGGACAGAGGCTCATCTTTGTCACTTTTATTATTCAGCTTTGTTGTGTAGCAGCAGGTGGAAAACCTTAGAAACAAACAAGACAATTAATAAAGAAAATACACACAATCAAAGCAATTGATTTATGCGTAATAACAGATTCTAACTGAATTGTAAATATCAAATAATCATTTAAAGCATTTGCATTGTTTACAATACAGCAGCCTTTCCCAAAGTCAAGAGTATCGCGAGTATCAGACAAACTTATACAATATCCACTATATTCAAAAGTTTGTCATGTTTTTCCTCAAAGATTTCTATATAAATGTTACAAAAACACAGACTGATGAATAAAAATTGCTTCAAAGTGATATTTTTAAACAAGTTTTTTATGTACTTGATGTAGACAACCTCTGGCGGCACAACTGCAGTACCTTTGTGGCCCACCAGGGGGTCCCGGACCCCACTTTGGGAAACACTGCATTACAGTATTTATTCAATATTTTATTCAATAAACATTTTAATTAATCAGTTTGTTACTGATTTTAATAATATGTATAAAACCTCCAAAAATATGTAAGGCTACTCATCTTCAGTATTTCATTATTTAAAGAGGCTTTTAACTAAACTATAATGTTTATAATAAATGTGCTATGAATTGAAAAACCCTGTTGTCTTTATTTACAAAAGCATATTTAATTAATTTAATAATGTAGTTTTAATCAAGCCAAGTAATATTTATTGTTAAAGCCCAAACACGTTGCCTAAATTTAAGAAGCTTTTCAAATAACCTTATGTTGTCAAAATACCTGGTAATGGAGGCTTGCAATGGCACCAAACTTTGTGCCTAAACAATCCCAGACTGCAGCAGCAGCTACAAGCTAAAGTCAAAAATGTTTTCATACGATCATAAACGACTTGAGGAGATTTTTTATTTTTAGTTTATATGACTATAAACGAGTTTGTAAAGCTTTTAAATTATGTTTTTTTTTTATTTCATATGAATATAAATGACTTTAGAAGATGTAAAGAATTTTGATTTTAGGTTTACACGATCATAAACGACTCTGCTAAGTCGTGAAATTATGCTTTTTATTATTATTTTTTCTTTTTTTTTCTTTCATACGATTATAAACAACCAAATTTTGAAATTGTGGCATTTGTTTTGGATCTGTCTGAGGTGTTGAAAACGGGGGAGGGAGGTGAATATTGAGAGCGGTTGTGCTCTGCTGTTATGTTATTTTTGAATTTAAGTTGAGGACGCCCAAGAAAACGAGATGGTTCATCTCAAGGGGCTTTTCCTCCTAATAATAAAGAAATTTGCATAAATGTAAACTACTATATTTAAACTAAATTAGGCTGATTACCCACGGGGCCTGTGGTGGCAGACGGGACAGTGGCGAGTTAATCACAGCACTGTCATACGCAACAGACACAGGATTCACTCTGTTATAGATATTTTTGTCACCCAAAATATGTTCATAACTAGGGTTTTAGGGATTTTAAGAGGTCTAAATGTCAGCCTTCTTAGTCTGGGTCTCAGCGTTAGTCCAGGATCTACACTCAGAGCATTCACTGCCTTGCAACCATAAAGAATAAAAAACAAGGTGAATAAATGAATCCAAAGTGAAATATAGAACAGAAACCATTTGTAACTGCTTAACCTTTGTTTTGTTTTGTTGCTGCAGGTGAACTTGGTGTCCGAACACATCTGGTGCGATGACTTCCTAGTGCGGAGCTTCTACCTGAAGAACATGCAGACCAACGAGACCCGGACCGTGACCCAGTTCCACTTCCTGACCTGGCTCAGCAACGCGGTCCCCGAGAGCAGCCGCACCCTGCTGGACTTCCGCAGGTACAAGTCCTACTTCTCATTCAGCTTTGTCTCAGGAATATTTCTGGACTCAACACCTCCTTTTCTGCTTTTCCGCAATTTTTTTCTGCCTGAAACACTGTCCCAGCTGATGCATCGTGTGTGTGTGTGTGTGTGTGTGTGTGTGTGTGTAATGGAGTGAGGTAAGAGTGAGCTCAGAGTCTGGTGGGCGTCCTGTGAAATACGGTCTTTACTCACTGGGGTCACAACACCGGCCTAACTCACTTTTATTTCTAGCTTCTGGTGCTTTTATGCCACAGAGCTATAGTTTTCCACATTAGAAGAGAGAGTTAGAGCAGTGGTTCCCTGTTTGTGTCCAGGACAAGCCAGCCCTGACTCCACCTCTAACCCCCTTTCTGCACCAGAAGAATAAAATAATTACATACAAACCTTTATTTCCAAAAATAAACAGCTGTTACAGTTTTTGTCCCTATTCCCATTTGTTTTCCAGTATAATATTTCATATAATGTACACAAATATAATGTTGATAACCTCGCACCTTCAGAGCGGACTCTCTGACGTCCCCCGAGGGTGTCCCAGACCCAAGGTTGGGAACCACAGGGTTAGAAGATGTTTCACTTCTCATCCAAATCAGAAATGTGTATTTGCAGTGAAAATATATTTTTATTTCATGCAACAGTGTTAAAAGATTTTATATTTTTTGCCATATTTAGAATTTAAGTAATTTAAGTTTTAGCCTGGCCGACCAGACAAATGTTTCCTGTTCTATACACAGAAGTGAGTCTGGTCCCTTCACTTAAATTACATTTCTATGGGCGGAACAATCACAGGCGGAGTAACCAATCAGAGAAACGAAGGGCGGGACTAGGGGTGTAACAATAAGTTTTTGCAACGATACAAAATGTATCGATTAGAAGTGTTTTGATACGATTTAAGAAAGATATTGACTAATTTGGAACGATACGATTCGATACGATTCAACACCTTCGTATCAATAATCGATACAGCAACTTTCTGCCAAAAATCATAAAAGTTTACTCTCAAATGTAGCACCGAGGCTGGGGTTGATTATGTCCAGCAGACAGAGAGTGAAGAAAAGTTGAATATAACATTTTATTTAATTAAAAACACAAAATGTATCTCCAAAAAGCCATATCTGGTTTTATTTTAACATACAAATTTCTAATTTTGATATTTCCAGTATTATCGATCGATACTTCATGTGTATAAATATCACTTCCTAGAAAATGATACGATTCGATACAAGGTCATGTGTATCGATGTAGTTGTATCATAGGGAAAAAATCAGTACAGTTACTGTATCGTTACACCTCTGGGTGGGACGTCTTTTTATTTTTGCAAGTTTAGCAATAAAACCCCAGAATCCTGTGTATTGTGAGCAGCTCTGTCCTTATTTGTGAACGGGGACAGCAGCAGAAGCCAGTTGTACAAAGACTTGTGGAAGAAAAAGTGGGTTTGTTTGAATGTGGTGGTTACGTGGGACGTCAGAGGGACTTTACTGTTGTTAAAATGGAAACAGGACGAAGACAAAAATCCCACAGAGGACTGAACAACAACGAGGACTTCAGCAGAACCAACAGGAGACGAAGGAAAGACCTAAACGCTGTTAATCAGAGAGGACAAGTTAGTAAATTCGCTCGGTAGCCAGCGCTACTTTGGTTAGCTTCTGTATTTGTAAGACACTCTGTGAGAGGCCAGCTCCAAATTGACCGGAGAGAAACACTTTCCTCCAAGAAAGAACCAGACTGGCCTGCTTTTGAAAAGAAAGTAAGACAGTCTGGTTCACCAAGCCAGAGACATTTGGCCACTAACCCAGAGGTTGGGGGTTTGATCCCCGCTCCTGGCATTGCATCCTGTTGTTGTGACCTTTGGTTAAGACACTCCCCCTCCTCGGATGAATGGTTGTGTGAGAGTGCGACTGAAGAGGAATAACAGACCAAAAAAAAAGTTAAGCGACTTTGAGTGTCTAGAAAAGCACTTTTATGAGACCAGTGCATTATTTTTATTAATATTATTTATAGGAAAATGGATGTAGTACAGACCCTTTACGTTTACTGTGTGTGCAGTTTTGGATTTGCATTATCAGGAGACAAAAAGCAGCATAAAAATGTTCAATGTCTCTGCCTTTTTGTTGTCACTGGTGGAGCATAAATGGGACCTAAAGCTGAGCGAGGTGGTTTTGTTCATATTCTTACAAGAAACCCCTGCTAAAATCACTGAGCATAGCTGTAATGTTGAACTGTATCTTACTGTTCATTACAAGATTAAGACGCAACATAATAATGTTTAGATCTAGCTTAATATTTTTCTGCCGAAAGTCGTTTGCAGCAGTGCCTTTATCCATCTGAGTGACTTGGAGACACATCTTTTATCTCTCCTCCATGCTCCCTCTTGCCCCCTTCCTCGCCGCTGACTGACCCTTAACCCCCAGCCCTGACCCTTGACCCCTCCCTGCCCTCTCCTCTCTCTCTCCTCTCTGTCCTGCCCTCGTTTTACCAGCTAACTAGCGGTTTCCAGTGTCATTTTTGTGATGTTGCAGCTAGTAATATGAGCCCAGTTGCATAGTCACAAAAGTGATCATTGGAGACTGTGACTCTGCAACCAAAGACCCCTCCCCCTTTCCTTCCCCCCTTTTTAACCCCGCCCACCTCCACCCACTAACTCCGCCCGCTCCCTCCTTGTACCCTCGCTGTGCCCGCTGACCCAGTATGACCTGCCTTTTGCTTGCTCATGGGTTGCTTGGCTTCTCTCGCTCTCTCCTTTCACTCTCCTTGGTTTTTAATCTAAAGCCTTCTCCGTCTCTGTCTCTCTGTGTGTGTGTCTCCTGGGGGAGGTTCACTTCTTGCATTTTAATGTGTTTTTTAGTTAGACAATCACACGTAGCCACCTCGACGTGTTCTGTTTGCAGCTCTGGCATCGTCCGAGTCTAATGTAGAGGGCTGATGTGCGGTTATTGCTTTAAAAAAGCTTCAAAGAATGACAGAAATGTGAATTCATCTGAGCAGGAGAGCGTCACGAGTAAAGAAATGAGAAATACTGCACATGAAGTCCAGCGTTTGGAGCTATATTCAGTCATTTTAGCTCATCAGACAGGGTACTCCGTGGCATATTGCTTTTGGTTGTTTGGGTCTCTCACATAAAAAAGCAAAAAGCCAGTCCTTCGTATCTTATGATGTGCTTTTCAGGTGTTCGTCTTTCAGAGATGAGTCGTGTTCATGTTGATATGGGATATTGACGTCACCACATGTAGACCAACGGAGTCATTGGTCAGGAACTAATTAGCATTTAACACCGCTAACGGGTCAGATTTAACGTTAGCCTTTTCACTACTGAAAGGCCAAACATTCATATATTTTGCAAATATAGCTTTAGCCAAAGAGCTTGGATGTTAGGTGTAAAATAAATTAATGGCAATGATTAGCAATGCAATTCTGTTTCTTTTATTTGAGCATCAACATTTAGTCAAAGAGCTCATGTACAAAACACAGTTGAATGAATCTGCTTTTCAGCTCTGTCCATGAAGCAGATGACGTCAGCAGGAGAGGTCGGGAGCAGTTTTTTGACCCGAGTTCTTTTTCTGACTTGTGCAGGCGTTCATGTGTATCTTGTAACTCGGAAAAATGCTTTCCCGAGTTTCCAAGGACCACATGAATGCACCGTTAAGATGCATCTTTGTCTCACCACTGTCATGGCTCCGTTACTGCCGAGTGTTTCGAGATAACGACAGGTACATTTTCTCTGTAGATTTTCTGTTCTGTCTTTTTATGCTGTCTCTCTGTGGAAGCTGATGTAGAGTAGCCCGGCCAGTCAGCCCCTCCTACTTTCTTTTCTAAAGCAGGAGGGGCTGGTTCCTCAGCCATTTCACCACAGTTGATTTGGATCCAGACCTATCACAGCCGTTTATCTGCAGCTCTGTGTCTCACATAAGCACAAGATAATCTCCTCTCACAAATAACCAAGATGGCTGTGGCTTATACAGAGCGAATGTAATAACTTCTCTCTGATTAGGTCTTTCCTTCGTCTCCTGTTGGTTCTGCTGAAGTCCTCGTTGTTGTTCAGATTTTTGTCTTCGTCCTGTTTCCATTTTAACAACAGTAAAGTCCCTCTGACGTCCCACATAACCACCACATTCTAACAAACCCACTTTTTCTTCCACAAGTCTTTGTACAACTGGCTTCTGCTGCTGTCCCCGCTCACAAATAAAGACAGAGCTGCTCACGATACACAGGATTCTGGTGTTTTATGCCAAAAACTGCAACATCTCTCGTCCTTTCTCTGACTGGTCACTCTGCCTGTTATTGTTCTGCCCTTAGAAATTAACTTCAAGTGAATAGGAACAGTGTTGGAATAGACACTTTCTGCCTCTGTTGATTCAGTGTCGCGAATAGTGGGAGCATCTATTTTTTGCAGTAATATGAGTCCTGTGTGTATGTGATTGGCCAAATATTGTGACCAGATGCACACACAGCAGACACCGCATTTCCTTTCTTTTTTGTCACCACACGGACCTTTATTCAGCCTTCCATACCATTGTGTTACAGTCTGCAGTTAGTAAAGGCAGACCAGGTAAACTCGTACTGATGAAACTGAGACTATGAGTAACTTTCTCATAAGATGTCAATTTTCCCATCGTAGTTAGCCACTCCTCATAGGGAGGAGGGCGTTTTTTCATCCAAAGTCTCAATAGATTCCGTTGGACAAAGCTTTTTAAATTAAAAAAACATGTGTCCCCCTAAGGTCTCTTTGTTGCTTTCATTGACGGTGGCTGTAGGTGATTTGACAGCGTTGTCTTGTCTTTGCTGTTCAGCGGAAACAAGGCAAGAAAACCCATTACCTGCATGGCAACCATTCAAATCCTGCTGTTCACATAAGGTTAGGGCTTAGTTCTGGTTCTGGACCTGTGTAGTTCTGATTTAGGCCCAGTTTTGTCAGTTAAAGCTGAATATTTTCCCAGATAAAGCCCAGTTTGAAGCCCCCTGTCCATTTGTCCGCTCTGTATCCTCTCTTCATTATAAACCCACACACCTCTGTCTCGCTCTCCTCTCGTCTCCATCGCACGCCGTCTGCTGCTGTTGCCACGGTAACCTTGAATCCGTCCGACTCCAGCTTTTCCATTTGGAGCCGAGACGAGGACGAGAATGAGTTCACGATGGGAACGCAGAGCTGTAAACAATGACACAGCTGAGATTTTTTATTTTTACGAATTTGATCACAGCACAGTTTATGAGGCGCTTTGTAGAACTGACCTCTGGCCAGGGTTCATCACTGACAACAGCAAAGTTGAATATAACATTTTATTTCATTAACAACATAAAAATTGAAAATAAAAATAACATAAAAGACATATCTGGTTTTAGTTTAACAAATGACCAATATCGATATTTTCAATATTATCGATTTCCCCCCCCTTTTTATCAATACACACGACCTAGAAAACGATACAATTTGATACAAGGTGATGCGTATCGATATAGTTGTTTCGTAGGAATAAAAAAATTATTTATCATAAGTATCAGCCCTAGTAGAAACCCAGTTGGACCAATCACGACTGTGAAATGTGGCAGAGTGTATGCAGTGTTTGTTTTTCTGTGGTTGCATCCATGAGTAGTTTAAGCTCTATCCATTTGTTCTGCCAACAGGAAATCTGTATTTGTACAAAATTTAAACCAAGAGAAGCCATGTGTACGCAACTGGAGGACGTTTTTGAATTAAAAACTCAAAATGTGCTTTGTATTTAGTTGGGTTTTTTTTTTAGGTTTTTTTTTTTTTTTTTTTTTTTTTTTTTTGCTTTACTGCTCTGTCTTGGTAATAAAGCTCCTCTCTCAGCTCATGTTTCAGAGTCTATGAACACCTCAGTGAACGATAAATCGATTACTAAATTTGTTGACGATTATTTCAATAACCGTTTATAATCGATTTATCCAATTAGTTGTTGCAGGCCCAGTCATCTCCACTCCACTCAGCCCCGCAGCTCACAGACTTCCTCCTCTCATGAGTGAACTCGGATGCTGCTGACTTCATTCTGATGTGTGAAGGTCAGGGCAGGATCAGGAGGCGCTCCTTCTGCGAGAGTCCAGAGCGGCTGCACGATATGGAGAAAACATGCGATATTCGATAACTATGTTGAAAATTATAACGATATTATTGCGATATTTGAAAATAGAGCGTACTTTTTGAACATACTAAGTTAAATTCACTACATTTCACAAAAATGTCCTGTATTTACAAGTCAAAACAGCGACAAAATCAAAACTTAACACAGACTAAACCAGGAATAAAACAAGGCTAAGCTGTGACTAAATTCTCAACTCAACTTTATTTATAAAGCACTTTAAAAACAACACAGTCAGCCAAAGTGCTGTATATATAAATAAAAACACAACAAAGAAAAATCCATGTAAGGAAATAAAAGAACAGAGACTTATGACTGATATAAAACAAAGGTGAATCGATAATAAATAATAAATAAAAACAATAAAACTCAACATCTCAAACTGAGGTAAAAACCAAAGAGAAAAGGTGCGTTTTAAGAGAGGACTTAAAACAGGAAGTGATTCAGCTCAGGTCTAAGGTGCAGGGGCAGCTCATTCCACAGTAAATTAATTAAATTACCACTAAAACTGGACTTTTTAAACATTTTTATTTAATCACAACACATGTTCTTTTAAGGCTCTGGTGGAAAATGATTCTTCAGTGTAAATCTCTGTCAGATGGAAGACCACAGCGTTATTGTGATATATTTAGATTCTTGTGATACGGATATTGCGATAACGATAATTTTGCGATTGTGCAGCCCTGGTCCAGAGGCGCTGTTTTTTAAAGAGCTGTTCTTGTTTGTATTTTTAAAACTGCACAGAGAGGACAAACTGAGCACTGCTGGAGGAGAATCACACTCGATTTTTTTATTCCATATTCTTGATGAAGGCTCAGGAAATGCATGAACAGACAACAGCATGTCCCTACAGGGCTACCGTAGCTGTTCACATTCTCTAAAAGGAGCTAAAGGTGTGGATTTGCACCACCACTAGATGTCACCAAAAAATTGATCAACTCCACTGTCGAGAGGATTGCTCCGTCAAATCTAAGGGCCAGATTTATCAAAGGTTTGCGTGCACGCTAACTGAAAAAAAGTGCTAAAATGGAGCAAACCCAGGCGCCGCCGAGATTTGCGTCTCTCACAGGAGCAAATTCAGCGCAGCGCAGATTTTGCTCCTGTGATTCAATGAATCTGTAAAACAAGGAGTTCTTGCCAAAACGCGCAAAATTCAAGGCGTGGAAAATGCAAATGAAGTCGGTTTGCAGTCGCTGTTTGATTTATCACGAGTACGGAGCTAAATCTGTTTTAGTGCACAGATGAGGCGTTGAAAATAAGTTCTAATGCTTTAACAGGGCTCATTTACAAAGATACAACAGTAATGTGTTGATTTGAAGACGAAGGAAACAAAGAAACAGACTTTACCTGCAGCACTTTTTCCTTGATTCTCGCTCGTATTTCCCTGAACTTCAGCCTTTTACAGCTGCTGTCTCTGGGCTTTCAGTCTGTTTAACATTCTTTGAAATCCTTACGGTGACAGAAAAGTCTTTAAACGCTGCGCAAACTCTACTCACTGTGTTTATCTCATTGCCTCCCAGCGCTCGCTGCGGCGCTGACAGCTGCCCACAGAGGCTCAAGGCTGCGTGGATTTGATCGAGCGGAGGACATCGAAAATGTTTTTTAAGTGTTATTTTTATTCGATCACCATCAGCACGCCATACAGGCTACTGATACATTTTATATAATTGTTTGAAAGATTACTGGCTGTGACAGACAGTGAAAAGGACTTTCCTCTCCCTCCGCTGTCTTTCACAGAGGGGACATAAGTCACGTGACTCTGGTCAGCGAACACAGCTCTGCTACAGTCAGTCCTGTTATTTGTTGGACTCTCAG
The DNA here is from genome assembly GCA_020698575.1 of Bostrychus sinensis. NCBI lineage: Eukaryota > Metazoa > Chordata > Actinopteri > Gobiiformes > Eleotridae > Bostrychus > Bostrychus sinensis. The sequence continues at coordinate 3,459,393 of CM036256.1, read as the reverse complement.
ATTGTGTTTTGTGTTGCATCTCTGTAGGAAAGATGCAGTCAGAGCTGGCAAACAGCGTTGCTTTCGCTGTCAGTGCAGTTTATGCTCACGCAAAATTCTCATTTACATATCAGATTTGCGGCAGCAGTTACTTGCGCAGTTTCTCTTCGTACATCACACGCAACACGCCCACAAATACCAGACGCTATTTTTTAAGCTGCACTTGCAATTTTGCACTTGTCTTAGTAAATATGGCCCTAAGTGTTTTGGTTTCTACCGAGCTAACACAGCAAAAATCTAATTATAATGAATAAAGAGAGAAGCTTATTGTGTGTTAAGGAACTTTGCTAATGGCTTTTCTTGTGTTTTTGTTCATTTTACTAAAAAGCGAGTTGTCATTCAGCGGCTAACACACCATAATGAAGCAGTTTCAGGCAGAGCGAGGTGAATTTTGCACATTTCCTGGCGTTTGAATCAAAGTCTGGAGGTGCAGAGATCCCGACGAGTTCAAAGAAACCCATTTGAATGTCTCTCTGTCAGTCTCCTCTCTGCATTATACATCACACACACACACACACACTCCAGGCTTACATAATACACACGGAGCTGAATATTGTTCTGGAGGTTTGTGCATGAAAAAGAATAAGAGATGATCTCCGGCTGAGAGCAGTGAGACTGGCATCGTCCACTCCGATTGCTTTTTCTGCGCAGATCCAGGTGTTTTCTGCAGATCTGAGCGTGAGCTGAGTGGAGTTTGTTTTGCGAAGCTGTTTCAACGCCGACAGATGCTAATGGATGAGGAGATTTGGAAAAGTTACTGAAAGTTTGTTGGTTGACGTCAGAGAAGTCGAGCTAGACGCAGAGTAGGAGGCTGAGCGCAGAGGTGTTACGGTTTAGAGAACAGAGGAGGGACAGTGAATAAATGGTAGAAAGAAAAGGCTGAGGTTAGAGAGCAGGGTTTGTACAGTCATGGAAAACCTGGAAAAGTCATGAAATTTTATAATTTGGTGTAAAGTTTTGGAAGTTTAAACAGTCTGAGGAACATTCTGTAAATATAAGTGTTCAGTAGAAACGCTCACTGCAGGAAGAAGTGACCTATATCTATTTTTTGCCAGATTTTGGTAATGTTTTAAAGCAGCATAGATGATTAGTTTTTACAGTGAAGCCCAAAATTATTCATCTCCCCGGCAAATTCTGACTTAAACTTTTATTGTAAATATAAATAAAATGTAAATAAAAGCTGAGAAATATTTTTTTTCCACAATGATACGTCTTGTACATCGTCTTATTATCTTTTGGGAGTCATTTCCAGTAAAAAAAAAAACAGAATTTGCCAGGGGTGTGAATAATTTCAGGCTTCACTGTATAAACTAATCATCTCTGCTGCTTTAAAGCATTACCAAAATCTGACCAAAGACGAGCAAAAAAATTATTTAGTTCAAATATTCTGACAAAAAATACATAAAGGTCACTTTTTCCTGCAGTGAGCGTTTCTACTGAGCACTTATATTTACAGAATGTTACTCAGACTCAAAACTTTACACCAAATTATAAAATTGTATCTAATATTGCATATTTATCTTTTAATCACCAGGCTAAGTCAGTAAAATTAGTGGAATAATATATTTCTGGGGGAAAAAGCCCCAATAGTTTCTTTTTCAACTTTCCAAATAATAATACATCAATTTTATATAGTGCTTTTCACACAACTCAGTTGCTTTACAATTTTTGATCTATTATTCATTCACTCCTCAGTCACACTCAGTGGTGGTGAGCTACTTCTGTAGCCACAGCTGCCCTGGGGCAGACTGATGGAAGTGTGGCTGCCAATCTGCGCCAACGGCCCCTCTGACCACCAAACACAGTCACGCTAACACAGGCAAGGTGGGTGAGGTGTCTTGCCCAGGGACACAATGACAGTATGTGCTTCAAATGGGATTTGAACTGGCTACCTTCCGGTTGCTGGGCAAATGCTTAACCCACTGCACCACCATCGCCCCATAAAGGAAACTGCAGGAAAAGTACCACATTTTTAACACTGTTTAAACACATCTAAGTGATTTTTTAGGTATTAGAAATTCAGCCACAAGTTTTGGAAAAGTCATGGACAGTTATTGGTAAAAAAGTGTATGAATCCTGGCAGAGGAAGACGAGAGAGGAGGTTTGCAGAGAGAGAGGTCATGAGGTTAGTTGGTGTGAGAGAAGAGGATGCAGAGGCTGAAGCCCTGCGGACTCTTTTGCAACGCCATAAACCCTCTCAAAACCTACACTGTAGCTCTGACGTGCACTTTCCCAGAGATGTAACTCTGCGTTGAGGCGACAAGGACTGGACTCTGATTGGTTGCTTGGTCTGGCACTGCATAAAACAACCCAGAAGTGCGAAGGTTAAATGGGCTCAACGCACAGAGAAAGTTAAGAAATGTCAAGTTTCCATCGCTATCGTCTGAGGAGAACCGAGCAGGAGTTTAATCAGCGAACAGATGAGATCAACATGGAGGAGAAAAGAAAACCCTCGTGTCAGGCGTTAGGACATTTACAGAGAACGTTACAGAGATGTAACAAAAAAACAAAACAAAAAATAAAACAGTAGCACTTTTTTTTTCTTGACTGCTAGTGGTTGCAGGCTCATCTTTTTCTTGTTCTCAAATAAAAGTCTACTTCATTCAATTTGAACAAAATCTTGCTGTAAGAGCCTTGTTTATATTTGCCTAATTTTCTTTCCCCAATTGTTTAAAACCTCAAATTCCCTTCAATTTGACCAAATAAATTCTGCGATTTTCTTTAAAACTGAGCTCAGCGCTCGTCCTGTGGCTGGTTGCGCCCCTCATCTCCTCCGTGTGTTGGGTCATCACACAGTGGCGCTGAGTTTCGTCGGTCGCTGTCGTTTGTCGCCCCCTGGTGTCGAGCCCAGTACAGCGTTAGTCGTTAGTTTGTCCTCAGTTGGAGGCAGAAGAATAAACCTGGCTTTAGAAAGTTCACAGTGGACGCCTCTGAAGACACAGCTGCAAGGAAACCAAGAAAGCTTTAACGAGTTTATTTTTATTTATTCAAGTAAAACAACTTTGCCACCAAAGAGACTTGCGGTGTTGCCGTGCTCCTGTCCCTGTCCCTGTCCCTGTCTCTGTCCCTGTCCCTGTCCCTGTCCCTGTCCCGTCTCGTGTCCCGCTGCTCTGGACAGATGCAGTTTATCAGGACCTGTAATTCTTTCTCTGTTGTGTTTTTTTTAGGAAAGTGAACAAATGTTACCGAGGCCGCTCCTGCCCCATCATCGTCCACTGCAGGCAAGTCTCAGCACAAACACCACACAGTCACCAACATCTGGCCAACATCTGGCACTAACATCACTAACATCACTAACATCTGGCCAACATCTGTCACTAACATCACTAACATCTGACCAACATCTGTCACTAACATCACTAACATCTGACCAACATCTGGCACTAACATCACTAACATCTGGCCAACATCTGTCACTAACATCACTAACATCTGGCCAACATCTGTCACTAACATCACTAACATCACTAACATCTGGCCAACATCTGTCACTAACATCACTAACATCAGTCACTAACATCTGACCAACATCAGTCACTAACATCTGACCAACATCAGTCACTAACATCTGACCAACATCAGTCACTAACATCTGACCAACATCAGTCACTAACATCTGACCAACATCTGTCACTAACATCTGACCAACATCTGTCACTAACATCACTAACATCACTAACATCTGACCAACATCTGTCACTAACATCACTAACATCAGTCACTAACGTCTGACCAACATCTGTCACTAACATCTGACCAACATCTGGCACTAACATCACTAACATCTGGCCAACATCTGTCACTAACATCACTAACATCTGACCAACATCTGTCACTAACATCACTAACATCTGACCAACATCTGACCAACATCTGACCAACATCTGTCACTAACATCTGACCAACATCTGTCACTAATGTCTGACCAACATCTGACCAACATCTGTCACTAACATCTCACCAACATCAGTCACTAACATCTGACCAACATCTGTCACTAACATCTGACCAACATCTGTCACTAACGTCTGACCAACATCTGTCACTAACATCTGACCAACATCAGTCACTAACATCTGACCAACATCTGTCACTAACATCACTAACATCTGACCAACATCTGTCACTAACATCTGACCAACATCAGTCACTAACATCTGACCAACATCAGTCACTAACATCTGACCAACATCTGTCACTAACATCACTAACATCTGACCAACATCTGTCACTAACATCACTAACATCTGACCAACATCAGTCACTAACATCTGACCAACATCTGTCACTAACATCACTAACATCTGACCAACATCTGTCACTAACATCACTAACATCTGACCAACATCAGTCACTAACATCTGACCAACATCTGTCACTAACATCACTAACATCTGACCAACATCTGTCACTAACATCTGACCAACATCAGTCACTAACATCTGACCAACATCAGTCACTAACATCTGACCAACATCTGTCACTAACATCACTAACATCAGTCACTAACGTCTGACCAACATCTGTCACTAACATCTGACCAACATCTGGCACTAACATCACTAACATCTGGCCAACATCTGTCACTAACATCACTAACATCTGACCAACATCTGTCACTAACATCACTAACATCTGACCAACATCTGTCACTAACATCTCACCAACATCAGTCACTAACGTCTGACCAACATCTGACCAACATCTGACCAACATCTGTCACTAACATCTGACCAACATCTGTCACTAATGTCTGACCAACATCAGTCACTAACGTCTGACCAACATCTGACCAACATCTGACCAACATCTGTCACTAACATCTGACCAACATCTGTCACTAATGTCTGACCAACATCTGACCAACATCTGTCACTAACATCTCACCAACATCAGTCACTAACATCTGACCAACATCTGTCACTAACATCTGACCAACATCTGTCACTAACGTCTGACCAACATCTGTCACTAATGTCTGACCAACATCTGACCAACATCTGTCACTAACGTCTGACCAACATCTGTCACTAATGTCTGACCAACATCTGACCAACATCTGTCACTAACATCTCACCAACATCAGTCACTAACATCTGACCAACATCTGTCACTAACGTCTGACCAACATCTGTCACTAACGTCTGACCAACATCTGTCACTAATGTCTGACCAACATCTGTCACTAACATCTGACCAACATCTGTCACTAACATCTGACCAACATCTTACCAACATCTGTCACTAACATCTGACCAACATCTGTCACTAACATCTGACCAACATCTGTCACTAACATCTATTGTTGGTCTGAATTTGTTTATTTTAGTTAGGGTTTGTAGTTTATTCTTGCTTTATTTTAGATTAGTCCTGGTTTGGTTTTGACCTGGTCTAGTTAGGGTTAGTCCAGGTTTATATCCGGTTTGGTCCTGTATTTGTCCTTGTTAGACCTGGTTTAGTCCTGGTTTAGTCCTGGTTTAGTCCTGGTTTAGACCTGGTTTAGTCCTGGTTTAGTCCTGGTTTAGACCTGGTTTAGTCCTGGTTTAGTCCTGGTTTAGTCCTGGTTTAGACCTGGTTTAGTCCTGGTTTAGTCCTGGTTTAGACCTGGTTTAGTCCTGGTTTAGTCCTGGTTTAAACCTGGTTTAGACCTGGTTTAGACCTGGTTTAGACCTGGTTTAGTCCTGGTTTAGACCTGGTTTAGTCCTTGTTTAGTCCTGGTTTAGGCCTGGTTTAGACCTGGTTTAGTCCTGGTTTAGTCCTGGTTTAGGCCTGGTTTAGACCTGGTTTAGACCTGGTTTAGGCCTGGTTTAGACCTGGTTTAGGCCTGGTTTAGACCTGGTTTAGTCCTGGTTTAGGCCTGGTTTAGACCTGGTTTAGTCCTGGTTTAGGCCTGGTTTAGACCTGGTTTAGGCCTGGTTTAGACCTGGTTTAGTCCTGGTTTAGGCCTGGTTTAGGCCTGGTTTAGGCCTGGTTTAGGCCTGGTTTAGACCTGGTTTAGACCTGGTTTAGTCCTGGTTTAGTCGTGTTTTTGTGTTGTTTGTGATCCCTGTCTCCTCTCTGACTGTGTTTCTGTGAACAGCCCCAGGGCCGTTCTCTTTATCAGTGCTGTGCTGAAATGAAGCTGCAGAAATGACAGATCTAATCTCACTGTAATAACCTGTTCACACCTCCACCTCCTGCTCTGACGATGACGAGATTACTGTACACGATCTGTTCAAGAGCAGCACTAAAATTACCTCCAGCCTACTTGGCCTACGACAGAAACAATTCAAACCACCACATACCACATTTTTTCAAACCAATATGAGTTTGAAAAATACGTATATGAGAAACTTATATACTATATCTCATTCCTCCTATTGTGAGTTTTTTTGGCCGTCTATCTACAACAGAGTGGACCAAAAAAGTGATAACAGCACAAGAAGTATACTTTAAAAAGCTTTTAATTTAATGTATCAACCTACTAAAGGTCTCCGTCAGGGCTCACATAAAGGTTCAGGGGTGGGCGTGGCTTGAATACTGTCCAAACAAAGCAAAGTGTGAAAGAACACACCTGTACTGTATCTACCGTATTTTCCGCACTATAAGGCACCTAAAAGCCTTTAATTTTCTCAAAAACAAGACAGTGCGCCTTATAATCCGATGTGCCTTATATATGGATCAGTGTTGGTTAATTATGGCTACCATATTCAGGGGGCGTCGCCGAAGTGACAGCGGTAAAAACGGTAAAGGGGAATTCCAGTCCCAGCTGTTCATGTGTGCCATAGGCGTGTTTATGGATCCTACCGCAAAAGAACAAGGAGGCGTGGCCTTTGCTCCATCTCAGTAGAAGAGTTGCGACATTGAGGGGACAGAAAACTGAGCGCTCGAACCCTGTTCATGTAGCTTTGAACTGCGACAAATGGAGTTGGAAATACATTGTTTTCAACGAGGGAGTTGTAAGAACGCTGGTTTGTATTCTATTAATAAAGTTTGACTGACTGACTTATCTTACTGTTTTATTGACATTCCCTTTAGCGCAGCGCCATCTAGTGGATGCGCCTTATAATGCGGTGCGCCCTATATATGAAAACAGTTTTAAAATAGGCCATTAATTGAAGGTGCGCCTTATAATCCGATGCGCCTTATAGTGCGGAAAATACGGTAATTGAATCTGCTTTGTTTTTGATTTGAACACCAAGAGCAACCAGTTACTTTTTTGCCTTTTTTACAAACTGTGTTCAACATAGAAATGCACCGGCATTTTTTTCAGGACAGCATAAGGACAACTGCTTGCATTTTAGGACCGTCACGTCTGATTTGCACAGCCCACTTTACTTTTATCTCCATAGTTCACTTGAAATCCTTACGTAGATTTCCTCTCACAGCAACGTAAAGTGTTTTCTGTGGCTGGTATTGACACATCTTTATGAATACAAGTACGAGTACATGCACATTTTATCAAAAAGGCCTAATTTTATCCTGTAAAGCCTGGAGGTACGCTGCCAAATTCACAAGAAAAAATATGAATCTGCTTAAAAACATGCTCTCTCTTTGGGAAATACTGTTGCATTTGAACGCGGCTACAGATGCGACATAGAAGGGTATCAATATGTTTCATTTTATTTCATTTTATTTATTATACAGCAAAAGATTAACCACAGTAACTGATAGACAGTGGTGATAAGTGTAGCCGTCAAGCAAAACAGGTCTATATGTCTTTCTGAATTGTGACTCAGAGTTTGTGTTTATGTGTGCGTGATGTGTTTTAACGATGTGTTCTTTGTTCCAGCGATGGCGCCGGCAGAACTGGGACCTACATCCTCATCGACATGGTCCTCAACAAGATGGCTAAAGGTGGGACTGACGTTTCTTGTGTTCTTGTATTGTTTGACAGTCTAAATCCGAGTCTAAATCCTCCCGGCCCGGTGTTTGTTAAACTCCTTCTCACTCCTCTCTCTGCTTTATGAGCTCTCAGACCATCAGGCAAAGCTGAGAGAGTGGTGTTAAGTTACACGACAGCAGAGTGAAAAACTGGAGGAGAGCAAGACGCAGGAGAGCTGTGGTTACAAACGCTCCTTCCTTTCATTTTGAAGTGTTCAGTTCACCATATTGCGCCTATTTTTCACTTTCTCTCCTTCTACCCTCACCAATAAACCCACAGTCTTTCTTCTGTCCTACTCCACCTCAAGTCCTGAATGAATCATCGTTTTTTGCGCCCCGAGTTTGCTCTTTCAGGCTTCTCCTCCAATCCCTTTTCTTTCTTTTTTTTTTTTTTTACCACAAGCTGTTTTTTCTTTTTCTTTCCTGTCCATTTATCAAAGTATCCAGAACCACACAATAGCCCCGAGCTTGTTAAGTCTTTGAGAAACAGTTCTTCTACAGCAGTGAAGAGAGTCCATTGTGTTGGAAAATAAAAACCTGTGTGTGAATGACGATTTCTCTCACTTGGTTTTATTCTCACAAGTGCCATTTTGTGCCACTCAGAGGAACGAATTCTCTACTTTTTGAATTTGTCAGTCTAATTGTTTCCCATTTGCAGGCCTGAACGACAAGTGTAGCTTCTTTTATAGCAGGATTTGTTCAATATAACGTCTTTTATGCCGCTCCTTTATCTAAATCCCATGCTACACTGTCCATTTTCAGCCATTGTGAGATAAAGAATTAAATAGTTGCAAAATTATGCGTTGTACAATCTGTTCAAACAAAAATGTGGCAACAAATATTCACTGGTGTTTAGGACTACTGTAGATAATCTGCGGAAGCTTATTTTAAAGACTCTATATTCTGCAAAACGTCCTTTTCATTCATGCCTGTTTGAGTAATCCTGTATTCTCTGGCGCTGAGTTTCTGAGGCCTCAGAACGCCCCACAGGCATTAGAGGGCCCCCATACTTAAGCATTGTTTTCACTGATTCTGCAACTATGTTTGATTCTTCCTTTGGTTGCCTGTATCTCATTTTTTAGCTTGCTACTTCCTGTAATTTTTGAGAGAGTTAAACTGAAAATGGGGCCCCAGTGCCAGTAAGGTGTTGTACTGTTTATCGGGGGCCCCTCTTGCTGAGTTGGTAACGTTTGCAAGTTAAAAAAAAGACGAAATTATTCATGAATAAAAATAAAGTAGAGGTGTAACAATACAGTAATTATATCAATGTATCGATACAACTATATTGTTACACATTACCTTGTATTGAATCGTATTGTTTTCTAGGAAGTGTGTATTGATATAAATGGAATATCGATCAATAATATCGGAAATATTGTTATAAGAAATTTGCAAGTTAAAATAACGCCAGATACAGCTTTTTTGAATGTAATTTTTGTGTTTTTAATGAAATAAAATGTTATATTCAACTTTTCTTCACTCTCTGTCTGCTGGACATAATTAACCTGGGCCGCAATGCTACATTTACTTTTATGATTTTTGGCAAAAAGTTGCCATATTGATTATTGTTGAATGGTATTGAATCGTTCTAAATTAACCAACATCGTTCTTGATTCATAAACATATCGTTACACCCTAAAATAAAGGTATAGTGTGTTAATCTTTACTTGGTGTACAAAATTATTGAGACCCTTGGCCCCCAAACCTATTTTGCTTAGGGCCCCCACATACATAGGACCGGCACTGCTCCAGGACGCACTGAGCAGTCAACAGTGCACAGATCTGTACAGACATTTTTCATTTTGGAGTAAAATGGCATCATACAAAAAGTTCAAGGAGATAAAAAAGCTTTTTTCCTCTGTTTTGTTTAAAAGATGACAGCACTCTGCACTCTCCTGCCCTCTGCTGGTCACCTGTAGAGTTTTAGTCACATAATGTTTTTAAAGGTGTTATAAAAGGTGCTGCTGCTGGTTTAAAAACATGAATAAAAGCAGAACACAGAGCTTTATCACACGATGTTGCAAACAAATATAAATGTGTGACAGTAATGTCTCCTACCTCAAGTTCTCTTTGGTAAACTAGCAGCAAACCATAAACTTCTCTTTTGTTTTCTGATGTTTCTTGTCACATGTGCGCCACTCAGACTCATGCTGCTCGTTGCTAATCACAGTTAAATTGTGGCCTGCTTGCATCGCTAATTGCAGTGTAACAGGGCACACAATGAATCATTCCAGCGAGAGAGGAGGATTAAATTTCCGTTTTTGCAAAAATAAACTTGCCTACAGTATGTTTAAAAACAATAGAGCTGATTTTGTGAGTTGGTGGCTCTCTCCTTGGTGATTTAGTTTAACAGTAGCTGTTTGTGTTTGACAGGGGCCAAGGAGATCGACATCGCAGCGACGCTGGAGCATCTCAGAGACCAGAGACCAGGGATGGTCCAGACCAAGGTAACGCACACTCACTTTCATTAAAATAAATATTTGTTTGTTTTTAACTGAATTTAGCTTGGCCAGGTTGGATTTAGTTTAATCTCCCCGCCTACTTTTACATAAATAGTAAATGTGTAATAGTTTATATAATCGTAGCATATACTGTGTCTTATAAAATCCAGCCAAAGAGGGTCACAGTGTCCTCTTTGTCTCGGTCCCAAGCCCAGAGAAATGGAGAGGGTTGCTTCTGGAAGGGAAAGTCTTTAATACTATACTGGGTACTAAGATTTTGTGGTGTTTGCTTCAGATGGGCCGCTGTGTGAATATAAATGATAACATTTTGTGGGTTTAAAATGACACAGTACAGGGCTCACGATACCGATAATATCACAATGTGGCAATACTGCGATAATCAATAAATTGCACAAGAAAAACAAAAAAACAAAAAAAGCATTGTTTTTTCTTGTCTGCATTAAATGAGGTTTGTGAATTATAAATATGTGTATGTGACATATTATAGCTAATTTATGCCGCTGGAGCTGCAGGACAGCTTCATATTGGTATCAATAGAAGAAATAAAAGCATCAGTATCAAAAGTATCAATACTTTGGTGTTGATACTTTTGTTGATACTTTATTACTTCTGTTTTCATCAGTAATAAATCCATCATCAGTCAGTCTGGCATTTATTTATTACGTAAAATAAGAATAAAAATAAGAATAATAGCTTTATTAGTCCCTCAGTGGGGAAATTGCTACGAGCGCCGCCACACGCGCTGCAGAAAGTTAAATACAGTTTACAGTAATATAACACAACAGCAATATAACACAACAGTAATATAACACAACAGCAATATAACACAACAGCAATATAACACAACAGTAATATAACACAACAGTAATATAACACAACAGCAATATAACACAACAGTAATATAACACAACAGCAATATAACACAACAAGACACAAGACAACAAGAATTTTTGTTTGGACTTTTGTTAGTGACAGTATTTGTCAGACCAATTCCTGGCAGAATACTTTACCACTTTTATACCACTTTTGGCCACATTTGACTGGAAACAGAGCAGCCTATTATTATGATTTATTATTATTATTATTTTTTTTTTTTTTCTGAAGGGTTTTTTATTACAGCAAACCAGCCCTTAACCCCCTGCACCTCTGTCACCCCAGCGTCATTATTATTCATCAGTATCAAAGTGGGTGGCAGAGTGAGTGGCATTCTCACCTCCCAGCAAGGAGGTTCTGGGTTAGAGTCCCGGGCCGACCAACACACCATCACATGAACTCTCTGGGTGGAGTCTGCAGGTCCTCCACGTGTTACCCTGGGTTCTCTCCGGCTTCCTCCCACCGTCCAAAGACATGCATGTGTTGGTGAATTGGTGACTCTAAAGTGCCCCTAGTGAATGGTTGTTCGTCTCTGTGGCCCCTGTCCAGGCTGTACCCCGCCTACGGCCCAAAGTTACTGGGATAGGCTCCAGTCGCCCGTGACCCCAAACTGGAATAAGCAGTAGAAAATGAATGAATGAGTATCAAAGTAACGATTCTTCATATCGTGTCACAAAATATCGCGATACATCACAAAGCTGATATTTTTTCCAGTTCCTATTATATCAACATCAGCAGTTTATTATTTACTTTGATTTAACTTTTATTCATGTATTCCACTCTGAGCTGTAATAAAACAAACTCCTCCTCTCTTCTTCAGGACCAGTTCGAGTTCGCCTTGACGACGGTGGCAGAGGAAGTGAACGCCATCTTGAAAGCCCTGCCGCAGTAGAAGGGAAACCCCGTTACCTTGTCCATGCGTGTGTCCAGTCCCGTTACCATCACTGACCTCTGACCCCGTCCTGAAATGTCGTAGGGTTTCGGGTCGTTGCCTTGTCATTGCCATTTTGTGTTTTTCCCGTCCGTTAAACTTCTCCTTTCCTGTACATACGAGCTCCTCCCTGTTGTAATCTTTTAGGCACCAGTTTTAAGCGTCACATCCAGCCAATTTTAAGTCTTTTTTAGTTTATCTATTGCTATAACTTTGTATTTATTTTGACGTATGACTGCTTTTTATTCTGTTTTTCTTTTATAAAACCCCCAGAACTCCTCGATGTGGCTCTGAATCTAAAATATGGGACATTTCTCAGCAGCAGATGTAATAGCACCATCTATATGGAGCGCACAAGTGTTTTTCACTGTCCCAAATTCACAGTACTTAGTAGATGGTTTAGTCTCTGTGGCGTTGCTCCTGTCTGCTTCTCCAAACTGGGAGTGTGCTAATCAAAAACTCAAAATATCTCTTTAAAATGGCTGTATCCGTGAACCTGGCGTCATCATAGTAATAATGATAATTTGTTGTTCTGTATGAGATATGCAGTGATTAGCTTAACTTTAAATCTCACTGTCCTTTTGGTGAATCCACGCAGAGTAAATTGATCCATTATAATAAGAGTTTAATATGATATTATTGTGTTTCTGATCTGTAGTTAGCTCTTCAGTAGCAGTTGTATGTAGCACCACTGGCTGCACTGTACACGTCTGTGCGCGCTCAAAATGGTATCAAATATTTTGTGACACATTTTAGCTGGTAGCCTCTGAAGGTCACCTGTTCTGCTTTTTTACTTTTTCTTCTAACTGGGATTCTTTGAGATGAACGACAGAGTTCAGAGCTGATCCTGGTGAAGCTTTTTCACTCACCCAGGACTTAACCAGTACCAAACCTGGACTAAAGCAGGACAAATCCAGGACAGAACCAGGTTTTAAATGAAGCTACAGTGAGAAAACCAGGCCTTGTACACACATTCCGTACACACCAGATCGTTTTCAACAAAGTGTTCATCTACAAAACCCCTTTAATACACCGGTGAGCACTGTTGTTAACAGCTTAAACCCATGCTGGCCAATCAGAATGACTTATGTTTGTTGCCGTCACTTCCGCAAAAGATGAAACATGGCCCCAGGTTTGTTTGTGTGGACCAATAAAGAGGTGGAATTTAGTTTTACAGTATAAAGTGAACAATACTTAAACGTAAAAAAGAACACTGCCATCAACAAAGGTCGCACATGTGATGATAATGCATTATTTGACGCAGGCTGTGACTTCGGGTGAAACAGTTGCAGGAACACAAGGAGGGAAAAGACCCAAAAATGCAGACCAAAAAATAAACTTTAATTCACAGGTACTCACAGACGACACGAGGTAACAAAACACAGGAGCTCACCAAAGACACGACCAAACACGACCAGACACGACCAGACACGACCAGACACGACCAGACACGACCAGACACGACCAAACACGACCAGACACGACCAGACACGACCAGACACGACCAGACACGACCAAACACGACCAGACACGACCAGACACGACCAAATACGACCAGACACGACCAAACACGACCAGACACGACCAGACACGACCAAATACGACCAGACACGACCAAACACGACCAGACACGACCAAACACGACCAAACACGACCAAACACGACCAGACACGACCAGACACGACCAAACACGACCAGACACGACCAAATACGACCAGACATGACCAAATACGACCAAACACGACCAGACACGACCAGACACGACTAAAAACACGACCAAACACGACCAGACACGACCAGACACGACCAAACACGACCAGACACGACCAAATACGACCAGACACGACCAAATACGACCAAACACGACCAGACACGACCAGACACGACCAAATACGACCAAACACGACCAGACACGACCAGACACGACTAAAAACACGACCAAACACGACCAGACATGACCAAATACGACCAGACACGACCAAATACGACCAAACACGACCAGACACGACCAGACACGACCAGATACAACCAAATACGACCAGACACGACCAGACACGACCAAACACGACCAGACACGACCAGACACGACCAAATACGACCAGACACGACCAAACACGACCAGACATGACCAGACACGACCAAATACGACCAAACACGACCAGACACGACCAGACACGACCAGACACGACCAAATACGACCAAACACGACCAAACACGACCAAACACGACCAGACACGACTAAAAACACGACCAAACACGACCAGACACGACCAAATACGACCAGACACGACCAGACACGACCAAATACGACCAAACACGACCAAACACGACCAGATACGACCAAACACGACCAGACACGACCAAACACGACCAAACACGACCAAACACGACCAGACACGACCAGACACGACCAAACACGACCAAACACGACCAGACACGACCAGATACGACCAAACACGACCAGACACGACCAAACACGACCAAACACGACCAAACACGACCAGACACGACCAAATACGACCAGACACGACCAGACACGACCAAATACGACCAGACACGACCAAACACGACCAGATACGACCAGACACGACCAGACACGACCAAATACGACCAGACACGACCAGACACGACCAAATACGACCAAACACGACCAGACACGACCAAACACGACCAAACACGACCAAACACGACCAGACACGACCAAACACGACCAGACACGACCAGACACGACCAAAGAAACGACCATGAACCGACAAAAGGCAGGGAAAACACAGGGCTTAAATCCACACAGGGATGAGGCACAGGGGAAACACATTAAGGCGGGGCAGGTAATCACAAGGGCGGGAAACACCAAAAGCAGGAAATAAATCAGAAAAACACGAGGACAAACCAAGACTACAAAATAAACCACAAGGGAAACAAACACAGAAAACAAGACATGGACATGGAACATAACATCCGGAGCCTAAAACCCAGTTTTACTGTGAGCACAAAGATGGAGTTTGACAGCATCTTCACTTTAGTCAGAGTTTTCAGAAGTAATCATTTTTGATGATGCAGTGCTGCGTTTTCGTGTGGAAAAAAGGCTAAAAAGCATAAAATTATATTTATTTTCACAGATTCTTGTCTATGTGTGGACTAGGCCTTAACCAGCACCAAAACCAGGAGCTGGCTCTCAGTAACGCAGACTAACCAGGAATGAAACTGGCTCTAAATTCAGATAAATCCAGACTTGAACTGCAAAGACGCCCGAGTACCACCAGAAGAAGTCCATGATCCACCCCTGGGACCTGTACCACAGTTTGAGAACCACTGATATACACAGCTCACTCCTAACAGTGAGAGAAATATAGAAACTACAATATTTTATAAGAAGAAGCTAATGACAAGTCCCACAGCATCGAGCTAACTGTTGAAGCCAAAACATCTGCTGGAGTGGACCAATCAGAATACTGGATTTACCGACCAATCACAGAAGCCAGACACTCATGTAGTTCATATTCAAGTTAGGTCAACCTCAAAAACAAAGTGAGCAGAACAGGTGATCTTTAACACATGTATTTTAAATGATTATGACCATTAATAGAGCATAGTTTAAATGATGCTAATGTTTTTTTCATGCCTTGCCTCCCTCTGCATGACTCTCTCCCTCCTCTCTTTCCCTCTCCTCGCGTTGTTCATTCTGACCTCAACTTTAGCTTCAGAACATATTTTCAGACAAAAACGTTTGAGCGCTAAAGCCGAGGACGACGCTTTTTAAACTGTGCAGATTATGATGAAAGAAAGAAAGGAAAAAGAAAACGCGGCGGCGACGCAGAGAAGAGATGATGCAACGCTGCAGCAAACCGGTGTCATGTTATTATTATTTTGGACCCGCGGCTCCGGTTTCGACACCAAAGTCTCCCGCTCGGTCAAAGAATATCATTATTTAAAGAGAAGTATGGAGGAAAAAGTAGTCAGCTGTAGTAGTAGTAAAGTGAAAAACATGCTAAAGTCAGAATGGACAGTGCTGAGGTCAGTTTCCGGTCCTGGTCTGAAGCGTTCCTCTGTTGTAAATAGTGTACGGATTTAAAGATATTTTTGTTCTCTCGGTGTGAACAACTGAATAAAGTTATTGTTGATGCAGAAGAGACGAGACCTAAGCCCTGTTTTTTTTTACTGAGTCTGTGAAGTGAGGGGTGAGTGTTGGATGTGTGGTTTTATTTAAAAGCTCTATATTCAGCAAAATCTACTTTTCCTTTCTCCATGTTCTAATGTTGTTCCTCATCAAAAACAGACCTGGAGTTGTGTTCTGTTTGAGTTAATCCTGTATTCTCTGGAGCTGAGTTTCCGAGGCCTCAGAACGCTCTGTTCCTCTCCTATGAAGCCACGCCCACTCCAGGAAGCACTAACCAATCAACAACCAGCCCTCTACATCCAGTTATTTCTCCCAAAAAAACGGTGCGCAGCTGTTTCCACTGATTCCTCACAGACAGAAAGTATTTATGTTCAAAAGACCGCAACACTCTGCTCTCTGCTGCCCTCTGCTGGTCTCTTCTCCTGTTTCTTTATGGCTACAGTAGAATACGTTCTTTAAAAGTTTTTAAAGTTTGTAAAACGTGCTGGAGACTGGTTTAAAAACATGAATAAAAACAGAATATATCCACTTTAAAGTTACACTGTGTAAGATTCCCGGTCTTGCGCCTCTAGAGGCCACAGGTGCCACTGCACCGTCGCAAAACGTAAACACTAGGGCCCCTCCTCCTTCTGAAACTGTGCGAGCGTGCGTCTATTTCCATCATTGTTTCAACTTTAGTTGACCTGCTGCTACCTTTGGAAGTTTGGACTGGATCTTCTATAGAGTTAGCGCTAGCGTTAGCGTATCAACAAATATCGCACAATGGTCGCAGTAAAAACAACTAATAACTGTATGAAAAAGCACGTTCTAAAGAAAAAATAAAGAGGCTAATTTACCTGCCCAACAATAAAGAAGCAAAAACGTGATCTGATTTGCAGCCTTCTCTGTCTCTCATCTGACGCCAGCGAGCAAAAGTCTGTCCGATGTTGACTCTTGTCTGTGATCTGGTGCGGTCCCTTTCACATTTTCTTTTTCTTGCCTCGTCCGACATTGTCTTCATCTTCTTGTGTCCTTCGGCCCTGACGAACTGGCGAAAATAACAACGCTAAAAGTAGCTTCCTGGTTAAACTGCGCCTCAAGTCGTTCCCTGTCACGTGACTCTTCCTCAACAGCGGAGCGCTCCCGGCCAAGTTGCGAGGGCGGTTTCTCAGTACAGAAGCCCCGCTCGGAGCAACAGATCCACCTCAGGCCTTATAATCGCTCAAAAAATCACAAAAACAAGTCAGTATGCCCCACATATTTAGGAGAAAAGTTACACAGTGTAACTTTAACAAAGCAGTTAGCGTCCATGATTAGCATATAAGCTAAAGGCAATGCTATATACAATTTTTAATGTTTTATTGTTTATGTATTTACAGAAATGTGTCAGACCATAACAGTTTGTCTCAGTCGCCATTAATCCTACTGTAATAAGTTCACTTTAGTAACTTTAAAAAATATATTAACAGTAATCTTTAGTTTTTGGCATCTAAAAAAGTCAAATTTAATGTTTGTAATTATCTCTTATGAACTGTAATCTTGCCTCTAAGCTGCGTGCGCAACAATACTTTAAGTAAACAACATTTATTTACTTGAATAAGCCACAATACAGATATTTTTTTAACCTGGGTTTATCTTTATTGTGTCCTAACTGCAAACAGAGTCTCAGGAGAAGAAAACACAGCTCTTATCTGACGCTGGACGCCATATTTATCATCTGTCAGTGTTTATATAAAAACTGTGATCTTATATTTGTACAAATGAACAAAAGTCCAGCTCAGGTTGACTCCAGTGGGACAGTTTCAGGTTTGTCGGAGTCTGGAGCTCGTTTACTAAACAAATGAGTGTCTGAACTTTTAAAACCTATTCCTCTGGACAGTTTTCCCAGGACGGCCGAGTTGTGCAGACTCACTAAAGCTAAAGGTAAGAACACAGATCGTTTGTGCGTCGCTGTGCTCTGGAGACTGGCCTCTGTTATTTCTGCAACTCTTCACACTGAGCTAATTGTGAATTAATAGTTTTAAAAGTTTGTTTTTTCAGTGTCGAAAGTTTAAAATCCCTGTTTAATAGATATTTGGTTCTTTTTAACTGTCTCCATGAGTCACTACGCACTGTTAACCATTAGTTATTAGGCTCATTTAAGAAGTATACCTCCATTAAAAAGTGTTTTTGTTACAAATGAAGTTATAAACAGTGGCTCAGATTAGAAGAAGATTTTATTCTTTGCAGTTTTTCGGTGTGGGTTTAAGCTCTGGGCCACCATAAAAACTTAGCATTTGGTTAAAAATCTATAAACAAGATCTATTTACAGCTGCATGGCTCACACACAGCGGATGGTGGAATAAACCTCTTTCCAAATATGGTCGTGACTTCTGGCTCCGCCCACGAAAGCTTCACGGCTCCATTATCGCACTTTATTTTCTTTTATCCCGTTATCCATTTTCAGTCGTCAGGGAGTGACAGGTGAATCAGCCAATCACAGGTGTGCTCTAATGTCTCGCCCAATCAGATCGCATCACTATGACGTCATCACTCAGCAAGCCAATCAACAGCTTACTCACTTTCCACTTGGTCCATATATGGTCATGACTTCTGGTTATTAGTACAAATATTTGGCAGTAAAATATTATTCGCCACAAACCAGCCCCAGCCTGATCCCTTCATCTGTTACCAAATAAACAATATTTTTATGGTTTATTACTTGTTTCTCCAAGGTAAGTTAAAGGTCACAAACTGGGTGAGAGATGTTAAGCCCCGCCCCCAAGCGTCTGCGCCTCCTCTGATTGGCTGCTGATGTCAGAAACGTAAGTTCTCTGCTCTAAAGTGAGTTTGTTCCAATGTTCTGGAGCTGAAACCACATTATTCCTGTGTTAGGACTCTCAGCCAATCACAAATGAGCCCTCAATGTCTTGCCCATATTACATCATTATGACATCATCACAGAGCGAGCCTATCAACAGCTTACACACTTTCCAAACATGGTCATGACTTCTGGCCCCACCCACTCCACTGTGACTGTTTATTTTCTGATGTCACGCTCTCTTCCGTCCACACCTCCTCTGATTGGCCGCTGGCCCTTTCGATCTCCCGCATTCCCATTGGCCGGAGTTTGATGCTGTTGCTAAGCGCCTGTTGCCAGGTTGCTGGGTGTTGCTAGGCGACAGGTGATGCATTATGGATGGTCTGGAGGAGTGAAGAGTGGAGTGGGCCACTGCCTCTGTCTGATGTCTGTGGTGCTAACTCAGGCCAGAGGCTCCAGACGTGACACTGAGACAAACTGAGCACTCAGAGACGCCGAGACAAACTGAGCACTCAGAGATGCCGAGACAAACTGAGCACTCAGAGACGCCGAGACAAACTGAGCACTCAGAGACGCCGAGACAAACTGAGCACTCAGAGACGCCGAGACAAACTGAGCACTCAGAGACACTAAGACAAACTGAGCACTCAGAGACGCTGAGACAAACGGAGCACTCAGAGACCCTGAGACAAACTGAGCACTCAGAGACGCCGAGACAAACTGAGCACTCAGAGACACTGAGACAAACTGAGCACTCAGAGACGCCGAGACAAACTGAGCACTCAGAGACGCAGAGACAAACTGAGCACTCAGAGACGCCGAGACAAACTGAGCACTCAGAGACACTGAGACAAACTGAGCACTCAGAGACGCCGAGACAAACTGAGCACTCAGAGACGCAGAGACAAACTGAGCACTCAGAGACGCCGAGACAAACTGAGCACTCAGAGACGCAGAGACAAACTGAGCACTCAGAGACGCCGAGACAAACTGAGCACTCAGAGACACTGAGACAAACTGAGCACTCAGAGACACTAAGACAAACTGAGCACTCAGAGACGCTGAGACAAACGGAGCACTCAGAGACCCTGAGACAAACTGAGCACTCAGAGACGCCGAGACAAACTGAGCACTCAGAGACACTGAGACAAACTGAGCACTCAGAGACGCCGAGACAAACTGAGCACTCAGAGACGCCGAGAAAAACTGAGCACTCAGAGTCGCCGAGACAAACTGAGCACTCAGAGACGCCGAGACAAACTGAGCACTCAGAGACACTGAGACAAACTGAGCACTCAGAGACACTAAGACAAACTGAGCACTCAGAGACGCTGAGACAAACTGAGCACTCAGAGACGCCGAGACAAACTGAGCACTCAGAGATGCCGAGAAAAACTGAGCACTCAGAGTCGCCGAGACAAACTGAGCACTCAGAGACGCCGAGACAAACTGAGCACTCAGAGACACTGAGACAAACTGAGCACTCAGAGACACTAAGACAAACTGAGCACTCAGAGACGCTGAGACAAACTGAGCACTCAGAGACGCTGAGACAAACGGAGCACTCAGAGACCCTGAGACAAACTGAGCACTCAGAGATGCCGAGACAAACTGAGCACTCAGAGACGCTGAGACAAACTGAGCACTCAGAGACGCCGAGACAAACTGAGCACTCAGAGACGCTGAGACAAACTGAGCACTCAGAGATGCCGAGACAAACTGAGCACTCAGAGACGCCGAGACAAACTGAGCACTCAGAGACGCTGAGACAAACTGAGCACTCAGAGACGCCGAGACAAACTGAGCACTCAGAGATGCCGAGACAAACTGAGCACTCAGAGACGCTGAGACAAACTGAGCACTCAGAGATGCCGAGACAAACTGAGCACTCAGAGATGCCGAGACAAACTGAGCACTCAGAGACACCAGGACAAACTGAGCACTCAGAGACACAACACTTATCACTTACATGACGCCAAACTTTGGTGTAAATGGTGAAAGTTTCTGAAACGTGTGATAGAAAGTTCATAGTAAAATAATTCAGTAATTTCTGTAAAAACTGGGTCACATTCCTCTGAAGTCACTTTTTTCTATTTTTTTATTTATTATACTTTTATTGTTCTCTGCGTTTGACCTATCCCGCAATGCCTCTGGGTCAGGAGCAGTGGGCTCCTGTGAGGAGTTTGTGGCTGTTCTGAGGTTGATGGAGGAAACCCACCCAGACACAGGGAGAACATGCAAACTCCACACAGAAAGGCCCCACACGGTCCGGGAATCGAACCCAGGACCTTCTTACTGTGAGGCGAGAGTGCACTAAGCCACCGTGCCGCCCACTGTCTCACAGTGTGCTGTTATTTATCCAGGCTTGGGAGCGCACACACTTCTGAGCCCAGGCTGGATTGGAACAGTGTTTGTTGAAAAT